>CM077645.1:3207310-3487310 GCA_039707465.1 Rhabdophis nuchalis | reverse complement strand
TCTTTCTTTCTTTCTTTCATCTTTCTATCTGCCTATTGTTAATCAATGAATAGCTATCATCTGTCTGTCTATCCATCTATCTTTCTGTCTAACTATAGTTAATTAATGAATATCTATCATCTATGTATCTATCTTTGTATCCATCCATCCATCCATCTCATTTTCTATTTATTCATCCATCCATCCATCCATCCATCCATCTATCTATCTTTTATCTTTCTGTCTATTGTTAATCAATAAATATCTATCATCTGTCTGTGTCTATCCATCTCTCTATCTTTCTACCATTAATCAATGAATATCATCCATCCATCTGTCTGTCTGTCTGTCTGTCTGTCTGTCTGTATCTATCTATCTATCTATCTATCTATCTATCTATCTATCTATCTATCTATCTATCTATCTACGTATCATCTATGTATCTATCTATGTATCCATTCATCCATCCATCCATCTCATTTTCTATCCATCCATCCATCCATCCATCCATCCATCCATCCATCCATGCATCCATGCATGCATGCATGCATGCATGCATGCATCCATCCATCCATCCATCCATCCATCCATCCATCCATCCATCCATCCATCCATCCATCCATCCATCCATCTATCTATCTATCTATCTATCTATCTATCTATCTATCTATCATTTATCTTTCTGTCTATTGTTAATAGACAATAAATATCTATCATCTGTCTGTGTCTATCCATCCATCTTTCTACCATTAATCAATGAATATCATCTATCTATCTATCTATCTATCTATCTATCTATCTATCTATCTATCTATCTCTCTCTCTCTCTCTCTCTCTCTCTCTCTCTCTCTATCTATCTATCTATCTATCTATCTATCTCTCTCTCTCTCTCTCTCTCTCTCTCTATCTATCTATCTATTTATCTATCTATCTATCTATCGTATCATTTATAATCTAATCATATATATCTATCAACAATCACAGTGTTCTTATCTCTTTTATCCATCCATCCATCCACCCTCCACCCTCTCTCTCCATCCATCATTCCTTGACGTAACAGTTACAAGGCGTGCTTCCCCCCAGCAACCCCCCCCCAGCACCCCCAAGCCCCGCCCCCAGTCCTCAGCTTTGGTGCGGCCCAAGGGTTGACCCTCCCAATGTGCATATCTGCACCAAACGGGTGTGCCAACCCAGGACTCCACAGCCCCAAGGATTAAAAAGATTCACCCCAGGCGGCGGGTGAGTGAGCGCCGCCCCCTGCCTTTCTCATGAGGGACAGAAACTTGCTTTGGCTGGAGTTGCCGAGCAGGGGAGGCCTGCCAGCCCAGCGGTGGCTGGTTGCGAGAGTTGTCACGCTGGCTGGGAGAGAGGCCAGAGCTTCCCAACCTCTGACACCTCTCCCTGTGTGTCACAGCGCACGGCCAGATGTTCTGGATGAGCAAAACATCTGGAGTATGCAGGGAGGTCCCCCCCCCTTTCCTGCTCAATGCAAAGGGAGTTTTGTCAAAAGAAAACAATCCCCAGAGTTCGCACCAGCTCTCCCTCCTCTTTCGTGCGCGCACACACCATGCCTCCGCCTGGGGCCTGATCCCAAGAGATCCTTCTGCTGACCGATTCCCCAGTAGAGCCACGGGATCCCGGCCAGGCCCATGTTCCCGCTGACCCTGGTTTGTTTTCCTTCGAGCTAAAAGTTGCAAAAGAAATCCAGGAATGGAAGGAGGAAGGAGAGGGATTCTCTGCCCCCTTTGAGTTCTGGGAAGAGGAAAGGGTCAGCGAAACTTTGAGAGCTGGTCGGGGAAGGAAAAGGCGCATGGTTACTCGAGCGCAGAGGGCTTCAAGAGTGGGAGAAAGAAGGAGGAGTGGGAAGGGGAGAGAGGAAGGGGAAGTAGAGAAGAGAGGGATGGCAGAGGGAAGAAAGGAGGTAGAGAGGGGGAGAGAGGGAGAGGAGGAGTGGAAAAAGGAGAAGGAGAGAGGAAAGGGAAGAAGAGAAGGGCGACAGAGGGAAGAAAGAGGGAAGAGGAGGAGAGAAAGGAGGTGGAAAGAGGAGAGAGGAAGAGGAAGTAGAGAAGAGAGAAGGAAGAAAGGAGGTAGGGAGGAGGAGAGAGGGAGAGGAGGAGTGGAAAGAGGAGAGAGGAGAAGGAGAGAGGAAAGGGAAGCAGAGAAGAGAGGGATGGCAGAAGGAAGAAAGGAGGTAAGGTAGAGGAGGAGAGAAAGGAGTGGAAAGGGGAGAGAGAAGGAGAGAGGAAGAGGAAGTAGAGAAGAGAGAGGGAAGAAAGGAGGGAGGGAGGGGAGGAGAGAAAGAAGGAGTGGAAAGAGGAGAGAGAAGAGGGAGGGAAGAAGGGGAAGTAAAGAAGAGAAGAGAGAGGGAAGAAAGGAGGTGAGGAGGAGGGGAGAAAGGAGGAGTGGAAAGAGGAGAGAGGAGAAGGAGCAAGGAAGGGGAAGCAGAGAAGAGAGGAGGAGGAGGAGGAAGAAGAAGAAGAAACAACAACAACTGTAGGGTCCTTGGGGCTCTCTGAGCTTGGCGGTTTTCTTGCAGACGTTTCATGACCCAACTAGGTAGCATCATCAGTGCTAGAGGGGAGGAGGAGGGGGATTGTGGGGGTCCTGGGTGCTCTCTGAGCTTGGCGGTTTTCTCACAGACGTTTCACGACCCAACTATGCAACATCATCAGTAGGGGTCATGAAACATCTGCAAGAAACAACCCATTTTTTTGCTGGGCTCACAGAAAACCAAGCACCCCAAACCTCACCCCCTGGGCAGGGGCTGCACGGACGGCATCGCCCCCCCTCCCAAACTCTCAAACGCACCAAGATTGAACAACTCCCCCCCCTCCCCTCCCCCCCCGGATGAACCCGGGTGGAGGATTTCCAGGGTCAGCTGCAGCTTGGCTCAACTTCAGCCCAATCCGGGACTTGGCAAGGTTAGGCGGGAGCCATTGGCCAATCCTGGCAAGATATCAACCAAAGGAAAGATAATGGGATTAGCCCATGAATTATCTTTCTGTCCCTGCCTTGTCCCAGGGGTCGTTTTCCCATCCCAAGTGAACTTTATTAGCCTTCCTCGCTTACGGGATCAGGCCTGGCGTGGAGCCGGTCTCCGAAATGATGTCAGTTAAATAAACGAAGCCCTTAAAAGTTATAATTATCACACACACACACACACACTTGTTCCACAACACTTATTTATTGATCAGCTCATAAAACTAACATATCTATATCTATATATATACGAGACCTCCTCCTGCCCCATACATCCCTTCGTCCGGTCCGCTCCCACAGAGCGGGCCTTCTCCGGGTGCCGTCGGCTGGGCAATGCCGGCTGGCGACACCCAGGGGAAGAGCCTTCTCTGTGGCGGGCCCGGCCCTCTGGAACGACCTACCCCCTCGGACCTCTGCCTCTTCCGCCAACGTCTTAAGACGTACTTATTCCAACAAGCCGGCCTAGGATAGCCCCCCGCTTCTGACTTTTAAATATAAATTATAGTTTGGTTACGGTTTTAATAACGGGTTTTAGCACAGGTGAATTAATTTAATATATTTTTAATTGATGTATGTTGTATTTATGGTTTTATATAATGCCTGTGCGCCGCCCTGGGTCCTAACAAGGAGAAGGGCGGGGTATAAATTTAATAAATAAATAAATAAATAAATAAATATATCTATATCTTTGTAGGGAGGGAAACTGAGCAATTAACCCAGATAGAAATAACCAGGGAGGAGGTCCTTGCATGTCTTGTTAAACTAAACACTAACAAATCACCAGGACCAGATGGCATCCATCCACGAGTTCTCAAGGAACTTAAAGATGAAATTGCTGATGTCCTTGCCAAAATATATAATCTTTCCCTCAAATCAGGTCTTGTGCCGGACGACTGGAAGGTAGCGAATATAACACCTATCTTCAAAAAGGGATCCAGAGGTGATCCAGGAAATTACCGACCGGTCAGTTTGACAAGTGTCCCAGGTAAAGTGATGGAAACCATCTTGAAAGATAAAATGAATAGGCATGTAGAAGAGAAGACACTGCTGAAGGAGAGCCAACATGGCTTTTGCAAGGGCAAATCATGCCTCACTAATCTGCTGGAATTTTTTGAGAGTGTCAACAAGCACGTGGACAAGGGAGATCCAGTTGACATTGTTTATCTGGACTTTCAGAAGGCCTTTGACAAGGTCCCGCACCAAAGGCTCTTAAATAAACTTGCCAGTCATGGAATAAAGGGACAGGCCTTGTCCTGGATTAGCAACTGGCTAAGGGACAGGAAACAAAGAGTAGCATTAAATGGACACTTCTCCAGGTGGAGGGAGGTAAAGAGTGGGGTCCCCCAAGGTTCAGTACTGGGACCCCTGCTTTTCAACCTTTTCATAAATGATCTAGAAGTAGGAGTAAACAGCAAGGTAGCCAAATTCGCCGACGACACTAAATTATACAGGGTAGTAAAAACAGAGAGAGTGTGAGGAGCTCCAGAGGGATCTCTTGACACTGGGGGAGTGGGCAACCCAGTGGCAAATGAGCTTCAACATTAGTAAGTGCAGAGTGATGCACGTTGGGGCAAAAAACCCCAACTACATCTACGTATAAACTGATGGGGTTTGAACTCCTTGCAACTAACCAGGAAAGGGACCTTGGTGTCCTGGTGGACAACTCAATGAAGGTGTCAACCCAGTGTGCCGCAGCAGTGAAAAAAGCCAACTCATTGCTAGGGATCCTTAGGAAGGGTATAGAAAATAAGTCAGCAAGTGTCATTCTGCCTCTTTATAAATCTATGGTGAGGCCCCATCTGGAGTATTGTGTACAGTTCTGGTCCCCATTCCTTCAGAAGGAGATTATGGAAATGGAAAAGGGGCAGAGGAGGGCAACCAGAAGGATTAGGGGGCTGGAACCCCTTCCTTACCATCGGAGGCTGCAACGGCTGGGCCTCTTCACTCTAGAACGACGGCGCCTGAGAGGTGACCTGATTGAAGTCTATCAAATCATGCACGGTGTGGACAAAGTAGAAAAGGGAAAACTGTTCTCCCTATCGCACGACACTAGAACTAGGGGGCACTCCATGAAACATTTGAAAGCTAGACCTCAAACAAATAAGAGGAAGGACTTTTTCACCCAGAGGATCCCTGGTCTATGGAACTCCCTGCCAGAGGAAGTGGTGACAGCTGTCAGCCTCGACACCTTTAAGAAAGGATTAGACGAGTTCTTGGAGAGCAAGGGTATCCATGGCTATCATGATGGATGCCTAAGGACACCCTCCGGGATGGAGAGATAGGCAGGATGTCTCTCAAGGCCATTTGCAGGGAATCATAAGCAGGTGAAGACATCTGCTTGGGAAGACTCTGAAGCAAATGGTGAGCCACTGTGTGAGACAGAAGGCTGGATCAGGTGGGCTGTGGCCTGTTCCAGCAAGGCTATTCTTATGCCGCCCTGGGTCCTCTGTGGAGAAGGGCGGGAAACAAATTTAAATAAATAAATAAATGTTCTTATGTTCCTATATCTATATCTATCTATCTATCTATCATCTATCTATCTATCTATCTATCTATCTATCTATCTATCTATCTATCTATCTATCTATCTATCTATCTAATTATTATAGATAATTGTTTTCACAACTTCCTGTTAGGGCCCCATTAAGGGAGGAGAAATACTGTTTCCCTCTCTGCCTTTCGGCTCATCACCAGAGAGCATCTAGACAGAGAACCATGAATTATGTTGTGTTAAAAAATTTTTTAGATATGTGTGTTAGTTTTATGAGCTGATCAATAAATTTAAATATATATAATTATTATATCTATATAAATAAAAATGTAAAATAGTTTGAATGAAGCAGCTAATCTCAAAAACTACTGCACCGATTTACCTCAAATTTTCACACAATGTTCCCAAGGACTTCCGATAATAGAATACGTACTCATTTTGTGCCCAGCACACGTTTGTCGTGTGCAAGGTACACAAATGTAAAATGTACCCACTGATCAGGTTTTCACCTCCCTGTAGCCCCACCCATCAGGCTGCTTTCCAACAGTCATTTCCTCAGCAACGTATGGAGGCCTCTTAGGGCCAAAAAGGCACTGAGATACGGTCATCCATTTCTCCGCCGCCATTTCTTTGTCAACTAAGAAACTAGGACACAATGGCTTATAGAAAGCTACCAACGGGAAAGTCAGCTTCTGGCCCATCCTCTGCTGTCTCCAGCCCAAATACACAATTGAAAATTCCTACATTTTTACAGAAAGAACCTGCTGGAGAGGGCTCAAAGGACCCGTTGGTTGTAGAAATGTTTCGGGAAATAATGAAAAATATGAATAGCATGAATGAAAATATGAATGAAATGCGGAAAGAAATGTCAGAATTAACATTAGAACTTAGGGAAGCGCAATGAAACACAATGGAAAATAAACAAAAAATTGAGAAGCTAGAGAAGGGGGCGGCTGAGATGGGAAGAGGTGGAAGGGATTCGGAGGGAGGGTTTAGAATTAGGAGCAAACATGACCAAAATTGAACTTGAAAGAATGTCTTTTTTTTTCTCAGGTTCCAGAATACACCAGAGTCAGAAAATGAAGATCTTAAAGATATGAGTACAATATTAGCAGAATACCTTAAAAGACAGAAAGATCAACTCTGGTGGGATATGGACCTGGTTTATATAATTAACTCAACTTATGCCAGGATAAATAATGTACCAAGAGAAGTCCATGTTAAATTTCTTAGGAGATCCACAAGGGATGAGATATTGAGGGCTCAACGGGATGGAACTTTAAAATACCAGGATAAAGAAATAATTATTTTGAAACAGATTCCGAAAAAAATTAGAGAAATAAGGAGGAAGTATTCCTTCCTGTCTAAGAAATTATATAAAAAGGGAATATGGTTCAAGTGGTTATTGCCAGAGGGAATGCTGATCTTCTGGGAGGAAGGCAAAGTAAAAATTAAACCACTAAGTGAGGCGGAGACTTTTATTAAAAAATATTCTCCCCAGTTGGGAGGTGAAGATGGGGGAACGGAGGGAGCGACGGCCACGCCCGGGGACAGGGAAGAGGAGTCAATTGCAAAAAGACTTAGATTGCAAAAATGATTTTATTCGAAACACTATTGTAATTGTTGATACAAGATAAAATGGCAAAAAAAGATGATTGAACATATAGACTATACAATGTAATCTTTCTATATGTTTATCTTTTACTTTTAACATTGTAAATCTATGAAGTTTTTGGGAGGGTCAACACCAACGACAGGGAAGCTACCAAAATGTTATCTTTACCCTATACCAGGGGTCTGCAAAGTTGGCTCTTTTAAGACTGGTGGACTTCAACTCCCAGAATTCCCCAGCCAGCATGGCTGGCTGGGGAATTCTGGGAGTTGAAGTCCACCAGTCTTAAAAGAGCCAACTTTGCAGATCCCTGCCCTATACCAGTGATGGCGAACCTATGGCACGGGTGCCACAGGGCGCTTGTGTGCACTGGCCAGTTGATTTAGGCCTTCTTTTGAGGCCGTTTTTCACCCTCTGGAGGCTTCAGGGAAGCTCCTGAGGCCTCTGGAGGTGGGGGGGAGACTGTTTTCACCCTCCCCAGGCTCCTAGAAAGCCTCTGGAGTCCGGGGAGGGTGAAAAAAGTGTGCCAACAGCAGGGGGTCGCGCACATAGCATTATGGGTGTGGCACATCCATGCACGACCCCCCTGAGCTCCCCCCGCTTTTGGCACACAAGCCAAAAAAGGTTAGCCATGACTGCCCTATACCTTTTCCCTTATAAAAATTTTGAAAACCAATAAAATACTTTAAAAAAGGCACTGAGATACGAAACTCCCAGGTGGCCCAAAGAGAGAGAGACAGAGGGAGAAATACAGTTTAATAAAAGAAGGACCAGGGGAGACAGGATAGCAGCCTTCCAATATCTCAGGGGTTGCCCCAAAGAAGAGGGAGTCAAGCTATTCTCCAAAGCACCTGAGGGCAGAACAAGAAGCAATGGGTGGAAACTAATCCAGGAGAGAAGCAACTTCTCGCCGCCCTGGGTCCTAACAAGGAGAAGGGCAGGGTATAAATTTAATAATAATAATAATAATAATAATAATAATAATAATAATAATAATAATAACAACAACAACAACAACAACAACAACAACAACAACTTAGAACTGAGGAGGAATTTCCTGACAGTGAGAACAATTAATCCGTGGAACAGCTTGCCTCCAGAAGTTGTGAATGCCCCAACACTGCAAGTCTTTAAGAAGATATTGGATAGCCATTTGTCTGAAATGGTATAGGGCTTCCTGCCTAGGCAGGGAGTTGGACTAGATGACCTCCAAGGTCCCTTCCAACTCTGCTATTGTATTATTGTATTACAGAAGGTAGGTAAATAGGGGAATAGATAGAGAGGGAGAAATAAGGTAGGTAGGTAGGTAGGTAGGTAGGTAGGTAGGTAGGTCGGTCGGTCGATCGATCGATCGATCGATCGATAGATAGATAGATAGATAGATAGATAGATAGAGAGAGAGAAACACAGTAGGTAGGTAGGTAGGTAGGTAGGGTGATAGAGAGGGAGAAATACAGTAGGTAGGTAGGTAGAGGGATAGATAGAGAGGGAGAAATATAGTAGGTAGGTAGGTAGAGGGATAGAGAGAGAGGGAGAAATACAATAGGTAGGTAGGTAGAGGGATAGAGAGGGAGAAATACAGTAGGTAGGTAGGTAGGTAGAGGGAGAAAGGAAGAAATACAGTAGGTAGGTAGGTAGGTAGAGCGATAGATAGAGAGGGAGAAATACAGTAGGTAGGTAGAGGGATAGAGAGGGAGAAATACAGTAGATAGGTAGGTAGGTAGAGGGAGAAAGGAAGAAATACAGTAGGTAGGTAGGTAGAGGGATAGATAGAGAGGGAGAAATACAGTAGGTAGGTAGAGGGATAGAGAGGGAGAAATACAGTAGATAGGTAGATAGGTAGAGGGAGAAAGGAAGAAATACAGTAGGTAGGTAGGTAAAGCGATAGATAGAGAGGGAGAAATACAGTAGGTAGGTAGGTTGGGGGTTATATGGTGGCTGTGTGTATGTGTGCAGGTGTAGATCTACAC
Organism: Rhabdophis nuchalis; assembly: GCA_039707465.1. Lineage (NCBI taxonomy): Eukaryota > Metazoa > Chordata > Lepidosauria > Squamata > Natricidae > Rhabdophis > Rhabdophis nuchalis. The sequence goes on along the minus strand of CM077645.1, from coordinate 3,478,279 downwards.
ACAGATTGGTTGGCCGTTTAACCAGACTGGGCCACATATATTCTCTCCTGGCATTCTCTCCTAGAGCTGCAAAGGCAGTTATGCAATAGAAGGTCGAGGTTCCTTGAATCCTTTTCGCTGATCGTGCCCCCCCCCCCCCCCAGTGTCCCGCTTGGGAGGATTCAGCTCCCTTGCCAGAAATACATGGGATATTTTTGCTTCCCATCGGCTGTTTTTTCCCCTTCTGACCTACTGACTTTCTGCAGAATTCCAATGTGAGCTTTTTAAGCTTCGGGAAGTTTTGCTGCATCAACAAGTCACTCCTCTTTCTTTTTTCTTTCTTTCTTTCTATTAGTCCAAACCAAAGGCGTTATTTTGAAGTGCCGGGGGGGGCGAGCATTTGTCTATAAGGGGTTGGACTAGAAGACCTCCAAGGTCCCTTGCAGCTGTATTCTGATGGGTGGGTTGGTGGGTGGACTGGATAGATGACAAATAGACTGGATAGATAGATAGATAGATAGATAGATAGATAGATAGATAGATAGATAGATAGATAGATAGATAGATAGATAGATAGATAGATAGATAGATAGACAGACAGACAGACAGACAGACAGACAGACAGACAGACAGACAGACAGACAGACAGACAGACAGACAGATAGGACAAAGAGACATAGATAGATAGATAGATAGATAGATAGATAGATAGATAGATAGATAGATAGATAGATAGATAGACAGACAGACAGACAGACAGACAGACAGACAGACAGACAGACAGACAGACAGACAGACAGACAGACAGACAGACAGACAGACAGGATGGATTGAAATGGTCTAGGCTGGGTCTCCTGCTTGAGCAGGGGGTTGGACTAGAAGACCTCTGAGGTCCCTTCCAAATTTGTTATTCTCAGAAGGTGAAACTTGTCCTCTGAGGCTACAGGGAATCCTTGCCATTCAACAGTTCATTTAGTTCATTCATTCAAAGCTTCTTGTCCTTCCTTCCTTCCTTCCTTCCTTCCTTCCTTCCTTCCTTCCTTCCTCTCTTACTTTCTTCTTTTCTTCCAACTTCCTTCTTTTCTTTCTCCTTCCTTCTTCCCTTCCTTCCTTCCTTTCTTTTTCTTCTTTTCTTCCTTCCCTTTTCTTTCTTTTCTTTCTTTTCTTCCTTCCTTCTTTCTTTTCTTTCTTCCTCCTTTTCTTTCTTTCTTCTCTTTTCTTTCTTTTCTTCCTTCCTTCTTTTCTTTTCTTCTCCTTCCTTCCTTCGTTTTTCTTCTTTCCTTCCTGTTTTGTCCTTTTCTTCTTTTCTTTCTTTTTCCTTCCTTCCCTCTTCCTCCCTCCCTCTTTCCTTCCTTCCTTTTCTTTCTCTCTCTGCTTATTTCTTTCTTTTTAAGCAATCAATTAAAAAGGATTAAGCAAAACACAAAAAGGGACCCTCTCTGTCTTTGTGTGTGTGTGTGTGTGTGTGTGTGTGTGTGTGTGTGTTGACACCAGTAACCTCCAAGTAGCTTTTATGCCAAATGAGAAGATTTGGCTCTGCAGGGCCGCAGGCTCCTTCGCGAATTGTTGTGTCTTTCTACAGGGTTCAAATCCCTCTCTGTTTTGCAGAAGGAAAACACACACACACCCGCTGTGAACACTTCCTGAGCTGTGCCCACGTTTGCACTTCCATTTCCTCTGTGGCAACCTGGCCCCGTGTTGCTCGTTCGCACAGCCTCTCCATCCATCCTGGCCTGTTTCCTCCTCCAGCAGCATCTCATCGCACCCCAGTGAGCTCATGGTTGTCGACAGTTTTACCCGAGGGCGTCTGTGCCAACGACGGCATGCCAAGGTGCCTCTGTGCCAGGCCAGGGGTGTGGGTGGTCTCTGGGAAGTGCCAGTGGGGAGCTGGTGGTCACCCCCAAAGCCCCTTGGACTCAAACCTGGGAGGAGAAACAACACAGAAAATAGAGGTGGGGAGACACCACAAACTGGCACTTTTAAGAACAGGAGTTGGCAACTGTGAGAACTTAACAATCTGTGGACTCCGACGCCCGGAATTCCCGGCTAAGAAGGGGATCTGTTTTTCTGGGGTCAGAAAGTAACCAAGTTGAGAAAGGGATCAGAGACCCTGGGTTCTCTCAACACAAGAAGACCCTGGAAAAAGATCTGGTCAGACTTTAATCTCGTTTGCTAGTTTTTATTATGTTGATTATGGGTGCCCCAAGGCAAACCCACGTAACACCTCTCTTGCGCGAGCTGCACTGGCTGCCTGTGGCCTTTCGAGTGCGCTTCAAGGTACTGATGACCATCTTTAAATCGCTCCATGGCTCGGGGCCTAGCTATATACGAGACCGCCTCCTGCCCCATACATCCCTTCGTCCGGTCCGCTCCCACAGAGCGGGCCTACTCCGGGTGCCGTCGGCGGGGCAATGCCGGTTGGCGACACCCAGAGGAAGGGCCTTCTCTGTGGCGGGCCCGGCCCTCTGGAACGACCTACCCCCCGACCTTCGCGCTATCTCGGACCTCCGCCTCTTCCGCCAACATCTTAAGACGTACTTATTTCAACAAGCCGGCCTAGGATAGCCCCCCATTTCTGACTTTTTAAGGAAATTTGTAATTTGGTAGGGTTTTTAATATTGGGTTTTTAGCACGGGTTAATGAATTTAATTACATTTTAATTGATATTTATTGTATTTTGTGTTTTTAAGATGCCTGTGCGCCGCCCTAGGTCCTAACAAGGAGAAGGGCGGGGTATAAATTTAATAAAATAAAAAATAAATTAAAATTTTTTAATCCCATCCCTATCTGTTTGTTTTTGCAAATAGCTCAGACCTGCTTATCACGTCCTTCCTCTTCATATCAGTAGCACAACGACAGCCCTGCCAGGTGGGTTGATGTGAGAGGGAGAGGCTGCCCTTAAGTCAGCCTCTGGTTTTTGTGCTTAAGGCAGGACTAGAACTCCCCGCCTCCTGGTGATTGGCTCAAAGTCACCCAGTTGGCTTTCATACCCAAGGCAGGACTAGAACTCCCCGTCTCCTGGTGATTGGCCCAAAGTCACCCAATTGGCTTTCATGCCTAAGGCGGGACTAGAACTCCCCGTCTCCTGGTGATTGGCCCAAAGTCACCCAGTTGGCTTTCATGTCTAAGATGGGACTAGAACTCACCACCTCCTGGTGATTGGCCCAAAGTCACCCAGTTGGCTTTCATAACCAAGGCAGGACTAGAATTCTCCCTCTCCTGGGAGGGATCAGGAAACCACAATCAGCTTTAGGGTGGGGAATGGGGCTAATTCAACCCCAGCAACGCTGTTCCAAGCCCGGCACCACCGGTGGGCTTCCCCTGATGAACCCCGGGGCCTTCCAGGAACCCGTCCGTGGGGAGGGAGGGGCCCTTCCAGACAGCTTCCCTCCCCCACCCCCACGCCGCACTGATTGCCCAAGTGGTGAATGTGGCAAGGAGAAGTCACCATCCTGGGCGGGAGGAAAGCTACAATGCTTGTGTGCTCACAGCAAATTGAGCAAGAGGTTGCCGCTTCCCGCACCCTGCAAACGTGCGCGTCAGCGGGGTGAGGCACTGGAGATCCCTGCGCCGGGTCAGAGCGGCGGCGTCTGGCGGCGTCTGATGCTCCTTCTTGCTTCCTGGACAGGATGGCAAGGGGGCCGCGGCGCACTGTTGCGTAAAGTGGATGTGGGTCACCCGAAATCTGTCATGCCTTTAAGTTGGGGCTGGGGAGGGGGCGGGGGTGGTTATGCCGGGAGGAGAACCCCCTCCCCCTCCGACTCCCCTTCCCCGAAATCTTAAAGCACAATTTCTGCCCCTTGGCCAGTTGAAGACGGGCAGAATGCCAACGGCCCGCTTTGCTGCCTGGGCAGTTCTGGGAGTTGAAGGTGCTGCCCTGGCCCAGAGGTGGAGCTCTCACCTCCCAATCAGGAGGTTGTGAGTTCGATCCTAGGTAGAGGCAGAGGTAGGGTCTCCTGCTTGGGCAGGGGGTTGGACTAGATGACCTGCAAGGTCCCTTCCAGCTCTGTTAATCTGTTAGAAAGAAAGAAGGAAAGAAGGAAAAGAAGGAAGGAAAGAAAGAAAGAAAGAAAGAAAGAAAGAAAGAAGGAAAGAAAGAAGGAAGGAAGGAAAGAAAGAAAGAAAGAAAAAAAGAAAGAAAGAAAGAAAGAAAGAAAGAAAGAAAGAAAGAAAGAAAGAAAGAAAGAAAGAAAGAAAGAAAGAAAGAAAGAAAGAAAGATCTTGCCTCCCAATCAGGAGGTGGTGAGTTCGATCCTAGGTAGAGGCAGATGTAGGGTCTCCTGCTTGGGCAGGGGGTTGGACTAGATGACCTGCAAGGTCCCTTCCAACTCTGGTTAATCTGTTCAAGGTTGTGAGTTCGATCCTAGGTAGAGGCAGATGTAGGGTCTCCTGCTTGGGCAGGGGGTTGGACTAGATGACCTGCAAGGTCCCTTCCAACTCTGGTTAATCTGTTCAAGGTTGTGAGTTCGATCCTAGGTAGAGGCAGATGTAGGGTCTCCTGCTTGGGCAGGGGGTTGGACTAGATGACCTGCAAGGTACCTTCCAACTCTGGTTAATCTGTTAGAAAGAAAGAAAGAAAGAAAGAAAGAAAGAAAGAAAGAAAGAAAGAAAGAAAGAAAGAAAGAAAGAAAGAAAGAAAGAAAGGAAGGAAGGAAGGAAGGAAGGAAGGAAGGAAAGAAAGAAAGAAAGAAAGAAAGAAAGAAAGAAAGAAAGAAAGATCTTGCCTCCCAATCAGGAGGTGGTGAGTTCGATCCTAGGTAGAGGCAGATGTAGGTTTAGAAATAGTATATTAAAGAATCTTTCTTTCCTCTCTCTCTTCTTTTCTCTTCTCTTCTCTTTTTCTTCCTCTTCTTGCTCTTTTTTCTCTCTTATTCATTTATTTGTTGTTCAGTCTCCTCATCTCTTTCTCTCTTTTCTTTCTCTTTCCCTCTCTCTCTCTCTCTTGCTTCTCTCTTTCTCTATTTTTGTTCCTCTCTTTCTCCTCGTTCTCCTTCAGTCTCTTCTCTCCCTCTTCCTCTTTCTTTCTTCTCTCTCCCACTTTTTCTTTCTTTTTTTCTCTTTCTCCTCTCTTTCTACTTTCTCTCCCTTTCTTTCTTTTCTCATGCTTACTCCCTTTTCCCTCTCTTCTCTCTCGTTCTCTTCTCTCTTTCTCTTCTCCCTCTTTTTCTATTTCTCTGCTCTGTTTCTTCCTTTCTCTTCCCTTTCTTTCTCACTCTACTATTTCTTTCTCTCTTCCTCCTACATTTCTCTCTCTCTCTTTCTCTTTTCTTTTTCCTCATTCTCCTTCACTCTCTTCTCTCCCTCTTCTTCTCTCTTCCTCTCTTCTCTCTCCCGCTTTTTCTTTTTTCTCTTTCTCCTCTTTCTCTTCTCTCTCTCTCTTTCTCTCTCTTTTCTCATTTTTTTCTCTTTCCCCCCTCTCCTCTCTCGTTTTCTTCTCTCTTTCTCTTCTCCCTCTTCCCTATTTCTCTTCTGTTTCTTCCTCTCTCTTCCCTTTCTTTCTCACTCTGTTATTTCTTTCGCTTTCTCCTTCACTCTCTTCTCTTCCTCTCTTCCTCTCTTCTCTCTCTCCCTCTCTTTTTCTTCTCTCCCTTTATCTTTTCTCTTTTTTCTCTCTTTTCCCTCCTCTCTCATTTTCTTCTCTTTCTCTTCTTCCTCTTCCCTAGTTCTCGTCTGTTTCTTCCTCTCTCTTCCCTTTCTTTCTCACTCTGCTATTTCTTTCGTTTTCTCCTTCACTCTCTTCTCTCCCTCTTCCTCTCTTCTCTCTCTCCCTCTCCCTCTTTCTTTCTTCTCTCCATTTTTCTCTCTTTCTCTTCTTCCTCTTCCCTAGTTCTCTCGCCTGTTTCGTCCTCTCTCTTCCCTTTCTTTCTCACTGTACTCTTTATTTCTCTCTTTATCCCTCTTTCTCTCTTTCTCCTACATTTCTTTCTCCCCTCACACACACACACCAACAGAAACAAACCAAGCCCTTCTCTCCCTGCCTAGCTTGGCCTCCTTACACCAAAGAGGCGTCCCTCCAGGCTGCTGAAATGCCTCGAAATCCGGAAGCCGTTACTCAGCAGTTCTCAACTTGGTTGCTCGAAAGAAGGAACTGGAAGAAGGGAGAGAAGCTGCAGAGGCAGAGAATAGAAATGATTCACATCCGTCTTCTCTGGCTTCCCCCTTCAAGGCCAGACCGGAAGTCGCACCACCAACAGCAGCAAAAGCAAAAACCTCCCTCTGGCCAAGCGAGGGGAGCCCCCACCCCCACCCCCCAGGCACATTTGAACAGAGGGCGGGTGCTGCCCCCCCACCCCCTATTCATTCATTCATTCATTCCTTGGCAATCCCTAAAAATAACTGAATAATAGAATCACAAGAGTTGGACAGGACCTTGGAGGTCTTCTAGTCCAACCCCCTGCTCAGGCAGGAGACCCTATGGCCCTATGCCATTGCAGACAAATGGCTGTCCGGTGTCTTCTTCGAAACCTCCAGCATTCATGACTTCTGGGGGCGAGCTCTTCCGCTGGCTAATTGCCCTCACTGTCAGGATGTTTCTCCTTAGTTCTAAGTTGCTTCTCTCCTGGATTAGTTTCCACCCATTGCTTCTTGTCCTGCCTTCAGGTGCCTTGGAGAATAGCTTGACTCCCTCTTCTTTGGGGAAACCCCTGAGATATTGGAAGGCTGCTATCCTGTCTCCCCTGGTCCTTACAATAATACAATAGCAGAGTTGGAAGGGACCTTGTAGGTCTTCTAGTCCAACCCCCTGCGTGGGCAGGAGCCTTATACCATTTCAGACAAATGGCTATCTAACATCTTCCCAAAGACTTCCAGGGTTGGGGCATTTATAACTTCTGGAGGCAAGCTGATCCAGAGGTTAATTGTTCTAACTGTCAGGAAATTTCTCCTTAGTTCTAAGTTCCTTCTCTCCTTGATTAGTTTTCACCCATTGCTTCTTGTCCTGCCCTCTGGTGCCCTGGAGAATAGCTTGACTCCCTCTTCTTTGGGGCAACCCCTGAGATATTGGAAGACGGCTATCATGTCTCCCCTGGTCCTTCTTTTCATTAAACTAGACATACCCATTTCCTGCAACCGTTCTTCATATGTTTTAGCGTCCAGTCCCCTAATCATCTTCGTTGTTCTTCTCTGCACTCTTTCCAGAGTTTCCACATCTTTTCTACATTGTGGCGACCAAAACTGTATGCAGTATTCCAAGTGTGGCATTAACACTTCACGTGATCTAGATTCTATCCCTCTGTTGATGCAGCCTAGAACTGTGTTGGCTTTTTTGGCAGCTGTTGCACACTGCTGGCTCCTATTTCAATGGTTGTCCACTAGGATTCCTAGATCCCTCTCACAGTTGCTACTATTGAGCAAGGTACCACCTATACTGTACCTGTGCATTTGGTTTTTCTTGCCTATATGTAGGACCTTACTTTTTTCACAATTGAATTTCATTTTGTTAGATAGTGCCCTTCTTTTCATTAGACTAGACATGCCCAGTTCCTGTTCTTTGTTTTAACTTTGTTTTAAGTTTTCATGCCTAAAATGGGACTAGAACTTCCTGTATCCTGGTGATTGGCCCAAAGTCAACCAGCTGTCTTTCATGCCTAAGGTGGGACTAGAACTCACCATCTCCTGGTGATTGGCCCAAAGTCACCCAGCTGTCTTTCATGCCTAAGGTGGGACTAGAACTCACCGTCTCCTGGTGATTGGCCCAAAGTCACCCAGCTGTCTTTCATGCCTAAGGTGGGACTAGAACTCACCGTCTCCTGGTGATTGGCCCAAAGTCAACCAGCTGTCTTTCGTGCCTAAGGTGGGACTAGAACTCACCGTCTCCTGGTGATTGGCCCAAAGTCACCCAGCTGTCTTTCATGCCTAAGGTGGGACTAGAACTCACCGTCTCCTGGTGATTGGCCCAGAGTCACCCAGCTGTCTTTCATGTATAAAAGGTGGGACTAGAACTCACCATCTCCTGGTGATTGGCCCAAAGTCACCCAGCTGGCTTTCATGCCTAAGGTGGGACTAGAACTCACTGTCTCCTGGTGATTGGCCCAAAGTCACCCAGCTGTCTTTCATGCCTAAGGTGGGACTAGAACTCACCATCTCCTGGTGATTGGCCCAAAGTCACCCAGCTGGCTTTCATGCCTAAGGTGGGACTAGAACTCACCATCTCCTGGTGATTGGCCTAAAGTCATTCAACATTTCTATTTGGGGTTTAATTTTTGCAACCTTGAGTCACCCTGGATGTGTTGAGCAGCCTTATAAATTTTCTTAATAACACATAATCATAAAAACGACCTCATTTTTCCCCCAGGGTCAGATGTGACCTTCTGACAGGCAAAGTCAACGGGGGAACCAGACCCATTTAACGACGGTGTTACTATCTCAGCAACGGGCAGCGATTCGCTTAACAACGGTGTCAAGAAAGGGGCAAAACTCACTTAACAACGGTCTCGCTTGGCAAAGGAAATGCAGGGCTCCCTTGTCCCTGGTAATCCGAGGACTCCCTCCCACCCCACCCCACCCCAGTTATGTAGGTAGGAACAGTATTTTGGCTCTGCGTCCCTTACTCCGACTCTACTCCTGGTGGAAAACTACTCGCTCCTTGTTTATGGCCGAGAACAAAGGGGAGGCTGTTTTAGCCCTTTGTGGAAGGTCTCGCCTGGGTGTTTTTCAACCAGCTAAGGTCACTTCTAGTTAATCGTTGTCTAGGAATCGGTGGTGCTGGGCGATGGTTGCGAGCGATAAAACAAGAATCCGAAAACAAAACCGTTTTTTCACCCTTTGGAGGGTTGCAGGCGGAGTCCTTCTCGCTCCAGACTGGTTAAAAAACAGAGCTAAGAGTGGGAACCTTTCAGGAATTTTCCCGGAAAGAAGAAGCAGGTGAAAGCATTCGATATTTGTGGATAGCCTGCCTTTATTACACACCGTATTTTTCGCAGTATAAGACGCACTTTTTCCCCCTGGAAATGTTGGTGCGTCTTATACACCGAATGCAGCCATTTTTGGCCTGCTCCTGCATCCCATTTTTGCAACAAACAAAAAAAAGGGGGGCTGTTTTTTTGCAAAAATGGATGTGCTTTTGCCTTCCCTCCCTCCCTGCCCCCCCAGAAGCACTCTGCAGGCTTCAGCAGGGCTGGGGGAAGGCAAAAACGCCTCCCTTTTTTGCAAAATCTGGTCCATTTGTGCTGATAAATAAATAAATAAGGGAGAGTAGTATAGATCTATTTCAAGCTATTCAGCTCTCATCAGCTAGCAAGACCCTTACTGGGATTTGAACTGGGGAAGTATCACATGTGAGGCAGATATAACCCTGCAAGGTGGTGGGTTGTCTGAGAGAATAGGGACTGGCCCAAACACACCCAGTTGGCTTCTAAGTCCTAAGGCAGGACTAGAACTCACCATCGCCTGGGGATTGGCTCAAACTCACCCAGCCGGCTTTCATACCTAAAGTGGGACTAGAACTCACCATCGCCTAGTGACTGGGCCAAAGTCACTCAACCAGTGTTTGTTCCTAAGGCGCAACTAGAACTCCCGGTCTCCTGGGGATTGGCCCAAAATCACCCAACTGACTTTTCTGCCTAAGATGGGGCTATAACTCACCATCTCCTATTCACACAGCCACATTTCATGCCTACAGTAATGCTAGACTAGAATTCATCATCTCCTAGTGACTGGCCCAAAGTCACCCAACCAGCATTCATAACCTATTCTAGCCAGACATCAATAATGCTTAGTAACAAAAAAATTCCAGTCTTCCTTTTCAAACCACTGTTTAGAGTTTGTATCCAGTTTTCCCATGTTATGCCCATACCTATATAGGTATATATATATATTGATCAGCTCATAAAACTAACATATATAGCCAGCAATTCCAGGATATACATATACCTATATATATATATATATATATACATTCCAACATATATATACATATATATATGTTTTCTGAGGTTTTCGCGGGTGTTTATATGTAGGTCTTTGGTTGTTCGGGTTTTCTCCCGCGTAGAATTGGAAGTCTCTTCACGACGTTTCGATGAAGTCTCATTCAATTGCTCCTGGAAGCACCAAGCCAGAAGCACCAGCCTGAAGATGATGAATGAGACTTCATCGAAACGTCGTGAAGATACTTCCAATTCTACGCGGGAGAAAACCCGAACAACCAAAGACCTACATATATACAGATATTTGTTTTCGTAGATTTTCACGGGTGTAGGTATGCTGGCATGGCTGGCTTCGGGGATTTTCCCGTGTATATAGCATCGAGATGTTATTGCAACGTTTCGGCAAGATCTCACTTGCCATCATCAGGCAGGATTATGTCTGTTAATCATAATCCTGCCTGATGATGGCAAGTGAGATCTTGCCGAAACGTTGCAATAACATCTCCATGCTATATACACGGGAAAATCCCCGAAGCCAGCCATGCCAGCATACCTACACCCGTGAAAATCTACGAAAACAAATATCTATATATCTATATATATATGTATGTATATATGTGTTACGTTTGTGCTGATAAATACTTGTGACACAAGCATATAGGTATGTATGTATGTATGGATGGATGGATGTATGTATGTATGTATGGATGGATGTATGGATGTATGTAGGAGTTTTGCCTCTTTTTATGACATTTCTTGACACCAGCGGTAAGTGAATCAATGCAGTTGTTAAGTTAATAACATGGTTGTTAAGTGAATCCAGCTTCCCCATTCTGGTCCAGATTGCAGTTATAAATTGAGGATTACGACTATACTTTAAGCCCCTCACTATTGTATCGATATATTATAAGATATATCAATATATTATAAAATATAAAATATTTTCTTAAAAATCAGTCATCATCTCTTTATCCTGACTTCTCTAGTCAGCAATTCCCATGGATAAACAGGCGATCAAATCCATGGTTCAATGTTTGCAACCATTTTTTTAACTCTCAAGAACTACTTTACTTACAACCGTTCACTTAGTGGCCATTTCAAGTTGCAACGGCAGTGAAGGAAGTGACTCGTGACCGTTTTTCACACTTACGACCGTTGCAGTATCCCTGTGTTACGTGATCCACATTCAGAGGCTTGGAAACTGGCACGGACTTATGACAGTTGCAAGGTCCTGGGGGGTCACCCGATTCCCCTTCTGCGACCTTCTGATGGGCAAAGTCAACGGGGAAGCCAGATCAACACTCAACAACCACCTGACTCACTTAACGACGGTGGGAATGAAAGCTCCTAAGAGGAGGCAAAATTCACTTAGCAACCATTGCGCTTTGCGAGATAAATTTTGGACGCAGTTGGGTTCATAACTCAAGGCCAAGCTCCCTGTGTTCCTATTTTATTTTATTTTTATTTATTTTTGTTTTGTTATGTTTTATTACTCCATCATTTCATTTATTTTATCTTATTTTATTTTATCTCATTTCAGTTTTTACTCCAATCGACTTTCAAAAGTAGCCAACTAAATTTTCACGCAGGGTTGGTTGTGTTTTTGTGGGGTTTTTTTGTCTTGTTTCCAAAAAGTCAGTTGCTTTCAAGGCTGACACAGCACCAGACCTTGTAAATGCTGGGTTATTTTTATACTCCAGCCATGGTGGAAAATATTGACCCCGCTTGCAAGGATAAAGATATGGGAAGTGCTTTGAAACTTCAAAAGCGGCTAAATAAATCTTGTGCACCAAAATATTTTCCCCCTTCTCCGATGCTTTCGTTGCTGAAGAAGTGACTGCATCAATTTTTTGTTGCCACAGCCCCACTATAAAAAAGATGCTGAGATTCTGGAAAGAGGGCAGAGAAGAGCAACCAAGAGGATTAGGGGACTGGAGGCTAAAACATAGGAAGAACGGTTGCAGGAGCTGGGTATGTCTAGTTTGATGAAGAGAAGGACCGGGGGAGACATGATAGCAGTCTTCCAATATCTCAGGGGTTGCCCCAAAGAAGAGGGAGCCAAACTATTCTCCAAAGCACCTGAGGGCAGGACAAGAAGCAACGGGTGGAAACTAATCAAGGAGAGAAGCAACTTAGAACTAAGGAGAAACTTCCTGATGATTAGAAGAATTAACCAGTGGAATTGGGTAGGTCTAGTTTAATGGAAAGAAGGACCAGGGGAGACATGATAGCAGCCTTCCAGTATCTCAGGGGTTGCCCCAAAGAAGAGGGAGTCAAGCTCTTCTCCAAGGCACCTGAGGGCAGAACAAGAAGCAATGGGTGGAAACTAATCAAGGAGAGAAGCCACTTAGAACTAAGGAGGAATTTCCTGATAATTAGAAGAATTAACCAGTGGAATTGGGTAAGTCTAGTTTAATGAAGAGAAGGACCAGGGGAGACATGATAGCATCTTCCAAAGCACCTGAAGGCAGAACAAGAAGCAATGGGTGGAAACTAATCAAGGAGAGAAGCAACCTAGAACTAAGGGGGAATTTCATGACAGTGAGAACAATTAATCAGTGGAACAACTTGCCTCCAGAAGTTGTGAATGCTTCAACACTGGGCGTTTTTAAAAAGATGTTGAATAACCATTTGTCTGAAGTGGTGTAGGATTTCTTGCCTAAGCAGGGGGTTGGACTAGATGACCTCCAAGGTCCCTTCCAACTCTGTTATTCTGTTCTATTTTATAATGCCTTGATAAGGCCACACTTGGAATCCTGCATCCAGTTTTGGTCGCCACGATGTAGAAAAGATGTGGAGACTCTAGAAAGAGAGCAGAGAAGAGCAAGAAAGAGGATGAGGGGACTGGAGGCTAAAACATATGAAGAACGGGTGCAGGAACTGGGGCTGGCTGGTCTAGGGAAGAGAAGGACCAGGGGAGAGATGAGAGCAGACGTCAAATATCTGAGGGGCTGCCCTAGAGAGGAGGAAGGGGTCAAGCTATTCTCCAAAGCCCCCAAAGGCCAGAGAAGGAAGAATGGATGGAAACTGACCCAGGAGAGATTCAACCTGGAAATAAGGAGGAATTTCTTGACAGGGAGAACCATCAACCCATGGAACAGAAGTTGCCTTCGGAAGTTGTGGGAGCTTCATCCCTGGAGGCTTCCAAGAAGAGACTGGACTGCCATCGATCAGAAAGGGTGTAGGGCCTCCTGCTTGGGCAGGGGGGTTGGACTAGATGACCTCCAAGGTCCCTTCTAAGTCTATTATTCTATATTCAATGGAACAGAAGTTGCCTTCAGAAGTTGTGGGAGCTCCATCCCTGGAGGCTTCCAAGAAGAGACTGGACGGCCATCGGTCAGAAAGGGTGTAGGGCCTCCTGCTTAGACAGGGGTTGGGCTAGATGACCTCCAAGGTCCCTTCTAAGTCTATTATTCTATATTCAATGGAACAGAAGTTGCCTCAGGAAGTGTGGGAGCTCCATCCCTGGAGGCTTTCAAGAAGAGACTGGACGGCCATCGGTCAGAAAGGGTGTAGGTCTAGATGACCTACCCTGTTTCCCCAAAAATAAGCCCTCCCCAAAAATATTGCAACGCATTTGCAGCCGTGAGGTGTCGACGCTCACCGCCTCCTACACCTCAAAAATAATAAGACCCAAAAAGAAGGCCAAGTGGTCAAAAGAAAATAAGATCCTGTCTTATTTTAGGAGAAACACGTTAAAAGATCCCTTCTAACTCTATTAATCTGTACCTTTAATCTACCTTGGGCAAGAGTAGATCTGCAATCACCACAGATTTTATCTGTATTTTATGTTGCACCCGGATCTAGCAAGTTCTTTTTCTGGATTGAAATCCAAAGACAAATTCCAGAAGAGGGCCAGAAAAATCCAGAGCAAGGAAAAAATCAACAATCATAATAATTTTTTTTAAAAAACCAATCACGAGCTGTGAAAACAGACTGGATGAACATAATAATGACGATGCACAGAGAAAAATGTTACGATGTAAAGAGGAATGAAAGCTGACGCTTTGCTTTTAGGTTTGACGGGCAAGCAAATTGAAAAATGATTCGAGGGGGGAGGGTTCCTTCATCCGGGGTGGGGGGTGGGAGGGGGACGTGGGGGACGGGGAGTCTGGGAGGATTGTCCTTGACCAACCAATGGAAAGGAAAAGGGATGCCAAGGGCTGAAGAACGGATTGAGAAATTGAATTGGCGGAGGTGGCAAAATTAACTGCTTTGATTAGAGATAATGGACTAGGGACTGGAAACCGTTTGAGGGCTTTCTGCCTGCCAAATACAATCACAGATGGTGGACAGCGGGATTTGCAGGTTAATGATTAGCTCAACCTGGTGGCTGCTTTTTCTTCTTTCTGATGTCTCTCTCTCTCTCTCTCTCTCTCTCTCTGTGTGTGTGTGTGAAGGAGAGAGAGGGAGAGGGAGGGGGAGGAAGAGGGAGGGGGAGAGAGATGTACAGAGATAGACAGGCCGACAGGCATGGATGGATGGATGGATGGATGGATATAGATGATGGATGATAGTTAGATGATAGATAGATCTAGAGAGAGAGAGAGAGAGAGACAGATGGAGACAGATAGACAGACAGATACATAGATAGATTGAGAGATACAGAGATGGAGATAGAGAGATACTGTAGAGAGATAGAGAGATGTAGAAAGATAGATAGATAGTGATAGAGATAGATAGAGAGATGTAGAAAGATAGATAGATAGATAGATAGATAGATAGATAGATAGATAGATAGATAGATAGATAGATAGATAGATAGATAGATAGATAGATAGACAGGAAAGAGATATCGATGAGAGAGAGAGAGAGAAAGAGAGAGAGAGAGAGAGAGAGAGAGAGAGAGAGATGATATAGAGCAGGAAAGAAGATAGATAGATAGATAGATAGATAGATAGATAGATAGATAGATAGAGCAGAAAAGAAGAGATAGATAGATAGATAGATAGATAGATAGATAGATAGATAGATAGATAGATAGATAGATAGATATAGAGACAGGAAAGAGATATCGATGAGAGAGAGAGAGAGAGAGAGAGAGAGAGAGAGAGAGAGAGAGAGAGAGAGAGAGAGAGAGAGAGAGAGAGAGAGAGAGAGAGACATGATATAGAGCAGGAAAGAAGATAGATAGATAGATAGATAGATAGATAGATAGATAGATAGATAGATAGATAGATAGATAGATAGATAGATAGATAGATAAATAGATAGACAGACAGACAGACAGACAGACATATAGTCTTCAACTTCTAATAGTTCGTTTAGCAGTTCAAAGTTACAACGGCCCTGAAAAACGTGACATGACTGTTTTTCACACCTATGACCGTTGTAGCATCCCTACGGCGACGTGATCAAAATTCAGATGCTTGGCCCCTGACTCCTATTTATGACCGCTCCAGTGTCCTGAGATCATGAGATTCGCCTTTGCGACCTTCTAACAAGCAAAGCTTCCCCCATGGAAGCCAGATTCACTAACAACCCTGCGATGACTCACGTAACGACAGTGGCAAGAAGACCGGTAAAATGGGGCAAACTCACTTGACAAATGTTTCACTTGGGCAACTTAAATTTTGGGCTCGGTCGTGGTCCTAACTCAAGGACTACCTGCCTTTCAGCACTCAGCCAGGGCGGATCCTATATGTTGAATGTTAAATTTAAGCCAGGGGTCTCCAACCTTTGCAACTTTAAGTCTGAAGGACTTCAGCTCCCAGACTTCTCCAGCCAGCTTCGCTTTAAAGCAGGGGTCTCCAACCTTTGCAACTTTAAGTCTGAAGGACTTCAGCTCCCAGACTTCTCCAGACAGCTTCGCTTTAAAGCAGGGGTCTCCAACCTTTGCAACTTTAAGTCTGAAGGACTTCAGCTCCCAGACTTCTCCAGACAGCTTCGCTTTAAAGCAGGGGTCTCCAACCTTTGCAACTTTAAGTCTGAAGGACTTCAGCTCCCAGACTTCTCCAGACAGCTTTGCTTTAAAGCAGGGGTCTCCAACCTTTGCAACTTTAAGTCTGAAGGACTTCAGCTCCCAGACTTCTCCAGCCAGCAAAGCTGAGAGAAGTCTGGGAGCTGAAGTCCTTCAGACTTAAAGTTGCAAAGGTGTGAGACCCCTGATTTAAGCGATCCTTTTTTCCTGGGTTTTTGTACATTTTGTTGTTGTTGCTGTTGTTGTTAAAGTTGAACGCATGTTTTCGCTTTGTTTGCTGTACTGTTTTGTATTTTACTTTCTACTAGCCAAAAACTCCGCATTCTCCAGGTATTTATTTATAGGGGGGGGGGGGGGGATGTCCAGACCAAACGTAATTCCTAATGTTGGATTTTTCTTCCTTACCAGAGGTTGCCCCCTTGTGGAGTACTGGGAAGCCATTACCATGGCAACTCTACTTCGCTGTACAGTAGAAGCCATTTGAAGGCACAACAGGCTGTATCTTAACAGAACACACACCCATAAGGGGTATTAGGGGTGTATTACATCCACAGTATTTGTTTCCAGAGAGTAAATCATCTGTATACCAAGTTTAGTTGAAATTGCTGGAGGCGTTCCAGAGTTATGCCGGAACACACACACGCACATACACAGCCGTGTGTGTGTGTGTGTGTGTGTGTGTGTGTGTGTATCAAGGAGAGAAACAACTTAGAACTGAGGAGAAATTTCCTGACAGAACAATTAACCAGTGGAACTCCTTGCCTCCAGAAGTTGTGAATGCCCCAACCCTGGAAGTCTTTAAGAAGATGTTGGAGAGCCCTTTGTCTGAAACGGTATAGGGCTTCCTGCCCAGGCAGGGGGTTGGACTAGAAGACCTCCAAGGTCCCTTCCAACCCTGCTATTGTATTGTGTTAAAAACACACATATATACATATACAGGCTGGCCTGGCCTAACTCTACCTAGCCTTTAGCCTGACATCAAATTGTTTTAATTGGTTTTTTTAAGGGTAATAGTTTTAATTTATTGTAAATTTTAGCACAGGGTTAATAATTTAATTTGATTTTAAATTTTGTATATTGTCTTGTTTTTATATGCTTTTTTAATTTCCTGTGCACCGCCCCGAGTCCCTTTTTGGGAAAGGGAGCAGTATATAAATTAAATAAATCTAATCTAATATAATCTAATCCATAATAAAACAAATACATTTAATTTTTTTTTTAAAAAACAACCCACCACACTCCCCAAATTAATTACAAAACATTTAATTGTTTAAATTGTTTTCATTGCACGGGGAAGTGGGGGCTGTAAAAGCTTTCAATATAGCGGAAAGGAAACTTTTTATTGTGGACTTCCTAGAATCTTTATAAATAAAAATGTAAAATAGTTTGTACAAATCCACTAATCTCAAAAACTACTGAACCGATTTACACCAAACTTTCACACAATGTAGACAAGGACTTCTGATAATAGAATAGCTAATCATTTTGTGCCTAGCACGCGTGTGTTGTGTACAAATTACACACACAAAAAGTACCCACTGAAATGTGTGTTAACATCCCTGTAGCCACGCCCATCAAACTGCTTTTCAACTGTCAGTGTTGGAATGGAAGCCTCATACGGCGGCCTCTTGGGGCCAAAAAGGCACAGAGGATAGCAAACTCCCAGGTGGCCCATAGAGGGGGGGGGGGGGGGAGAAATTCTGCTCAGGACTGTTCTCTGAGGTAAAAAAACGGAGGCAGGCAGCTGCTTTAAACTGTTTAATACGAACTGAACCAAACTGTAACAAAGAATCACCCATCTGACAGCAAATACAGTTTAATAAAAGAGGGACTAGGGAAGACATGATAGCAGCCTTCCAATATCTCAGGGGCTTCCCCAAAGAAGAGGGAGTCAAACTATTCTCTAAGGCACCTGAGGGCAGAACAAGAAGCAATGGGTGGAAACTAATCAAGGAGAGAAGCAATCTAGAACTGAGGGCAAATTTCCTGGCAGTGAGAACTATTAACCAGTGGAACATCTTGCCACCAGAAGTTATGGATGCCCCAACACTGAAGAGAGAAGAGACTGGAAAACCATTTGTCTGAAACGGCATAGGGTCTCCTCCTTGAGCAGCGGGGTTGGACTAGATGACCTCCAAGGTCCCTTCCAACTCTGCTATTGTATTATTGTATTACAGTAGGTAGGTAGATAGGGGAATAGAGAGACAGGGAGAAATACAGTTTAATAAAAGAGGGACCAGGGGAGACATGATAGCAGCCTTCCAATATCTCAGGGGTTGCCACAAAGAAGAGGGAGTCAAACTATTCTCCAAGGCACCTGAGGGCAGAACAAGAAGCAATGGGTGGAAACTAATCAAGGAGAGAAGCAACTTAGAACTGAGGAGAAATTTCCTGACAGTTAGAACAATTAATCAGTGGAACAACTTGCCTCCAGAAGTTGTGAATGCCCCAACACTGGAAGTCTTCAAGAAGATGTTGGATAGCCATTAGTCTGAAATGGTATAGGGCAGTGATGGCTAACCTTTTTTTGGCTCACGTGCCAATAGCAGGGGGAGTGCAGGGGCGATCTGCACAGGTGTGCCACATCCATAATGCTATGTGCAAGACCCCCTGCATTTGGCATGCTTTTTACGTCATCCCCAGGCTCCAGAGGGTTTATAGGAGCCTGGGGAGGGTGAAAACAGACTTCTCCTACCTCCAGAGGGCAAAAAATGGCCTCAAAAGAAGGCCTAAATCAGCTGGCTAGGGCACACATACAAACTGAAGCTGACAGGGCAATGCCTCGAGTGGCCTAAGAAATGGTTCCGTGTGCCACCTGTGGTACCCATGCCATAGGTTCATCATCATGGGTATAGGGCTTCCTGCCTAGCAGGGAGTTGGACTAGATGACCCCCAAGGGATAGATAGAAAGGCAGAAATAAGGTAGGTATGTAGGTAGGTATGTAGGTAGGTAGGTAGGTAGGTAGGTGGATAGATAGATAGATAGATAGATAGATAGATAGATAGATAGATAGATACAAAGATAGAAAGAAAGAAAGAAAGAAAGAAAGAAAGAAAGAAAGAAAGAAAGAAAGAAAGAAAGAAAGAAAGAAAGAAAGAAAGAGACAGTAGGTAGGTAGGTAGGTAGGTAGGTAGGTAGGTAGGTAGGTAGGTAGAGGGAGAAAGGAAGAAATATGGTAGGTAGGTAGGTAGGTACATAGGTAGGGGGATGGATAGATAGATAGGGAGAAATACAGTAGATAGGTAGGTAGAGGGATAGACAGAGAGGGAGAAATACAGTAGGTAGGCAGGTAGGTGGATAGGGCGATAGATAGAGAGGGAGAAATACGGTAGGTAGGTAGGTGTATAGATAGCGAGAAATACGGTAGGTAGGTAGGTGGATAGGGCGATAGATAGAGAGGGAGAAATACGGTAGGTAGGTAGGTGTATAGATAGCGAGAAATACGGTAGGTAGGTAGGTAGGTAGAGGGATATTGGGGGGAAATACAGTAGGTAGGTAGGTAGATAGAGGAAAAAAGAAAGAAATACAGTAGGTAGGTAGGTAGAGGGATAGAGAGAGGGAGAAATACAGTAGGTAGGTAGGTAGGTAGAGGGATAGAGGGGGGGAAATACAGTAGGTAGGTAGGTAGAGGGATAGAGGGGGGGGAATACAGTAGGTAGGTAGGTAGAGGGATAGAGGGGGGAAATACAGTAGGTAGGTAGGTAGATAGAGGGAAAAAGAAAGAAATACAGTAGGTAGGTAGGTAGAGGGATAGAGGGGGGAAATACAGTAGGTAGGTAGGTAGGTAGAGGGATAGAGGGGGGGGAATACAGTAGGTAGGTAGGTAGATAGAGGGAAAAAGAAAGAAATACAGTAGGTAGGTAGGTAGAGGGATAGACAGAGAGGGAGAAATACAGTAGGTAGGCAGGTAGGTAGATAGGGGGATAGATAGAGAGGGAGAAATATAGTAGGTAGGTATGTAGGTAGGTAGGTAGGTAGAGGGATAGAGAGGGGGGAATACAATAGGTAGGTAGGTAGGTAGGTAGGTAGGTAGGTAGGTAGGTAGGTAGGTAGGTAGAGGGAGAAAGAAAGAAATACAGTAGGTAGGTAGGTAGAGGGATAGATAGATAGATAGAGAAAAATACAGAACGTAGGTAGGTTGGGGCTTATATGGTGGTTGGGTGTATGTGTGCAGGTGTAGATCTACACACAGATTGGTTGGCCATTTAACCAGACTGGGCCACAGCAACGCGTGGCCGGGTATAGCTAGTTAATAATAAAATTCCTGCTTTCTTTAAAAGTAACCAAACACCCACAAGAATGTAAATTTCGAAAGGAATGTGTGGTGGGGGGAGAGCATTTTCTCCCCCCGCCATCAATTTCCCTCGTTCGTTTCTCTCTGCTGTCAAACCAAATCTGGTACTTATTTTTAAATCCTCTTTTGCTCCTTTTTTCTTAGCAGTTTTCCCAAAAATTGAAACGAAATGCCAGTTGACATATTGAAGAGCATCACAGGACGTCATGAGGGTATTTTTCGGCTACCAGGTTTTGCAAAAACAACGGTCCCGCCAGGAGAGTAACCGACTTTTTCCTCCACATCGCAGAGCTGTTTTTACCTGTACAGGTAAGTCCTTGACTTACGACCGCCCCTGAGCAACCAGAACTTCAGTTGCTAAGCGAGACATCGGTTAAGTGAACCGTGGTCCCATTTTATAACCTCCCTCGCCACAGTTGTGAAGTCCCTTCAATCCCTTAAGTCAGGGGTCTGCAAAGTCGGCTCTTTTAAGACTGGTGGACTTCAACTCCCAGAGTTCCCCAGCCAGCATAGTTGGCTGGGGAATTCTGGGAGTTGAAGTCCACCAGTCTTAAAAGAGCCGACTTTGCAGACCCCTGCCTTAAGTGAACGTTCCCAAACTCAACTCCATCAAATAAATCTGAGCTGCAGGAAATCAGATGACCACTAGGTGGCGACAGAGAGCGTCAGGAAACCCTTTGCTGCCTCCTAGTGGAGGATTTAGTTTATGTGTGCATTTTTCAGTCAGGGTAAATTTCACATGCTTGGTTAGTGCTCGATTTACGACAAACAATGGAGCCCAAGGCTTCCGTTGCTAAGTAAAACGTTGAATTGAATTTCGTCCCATTTTACAGCCATTCTTGCCACCGTTGTTAAGCGAATCACTGCCGGGCTTAAATTAGTCACACGGTTGTTAAGTGAATTCCGGTTTTTCCCATGGACTTGGCTTGTCTCAGAAGGCCGCCAAAGGGGATCGCGGGTATAGGTAGTCCTTGAGTTATGACCACAATCTTGCCCCATTTTACACCATTTGTTAAGTGAATCATCCCAGGGTTGCTAAGTGAACCCGGCTTTCCCCATTGATTTTGCTTGACAGGAGGTCGCAAAAGGGGATCATGTGACTGTTGTGTGACTGTCACGTGACCGTCGTAAATATGAGTCAGTTTCCAAGCATCTGAATTTTGATACGTCACCACGGAGATGCTTCAGCGGTCGTAAGTATGAAAAACGATCCTAAGTCTCTTTTTTTCAGTGCTCTTATGGCTTCGGTCACTAAACGAGCTGTCGTAACTTGAGGACTACCTGTAATGATCCTAGCTGCCATCTTGACTTCGCCTTGCCTTCTTCCACAGCCTGATCACTGAAGTGGGACCATTCTGCCCCAGAAGTTCAAGAGCTTATATCCCCTCCCCACACCTGTGGCCGTCACAAGAAGAGGTCCCAGCCCTCTCCCCTCGCACCAGGGTCCTCTCAAGCTGCTGGGGGGAGGCTGAGAAGGGGCTTGGGGATACCCCGAGGCAGAAGGAGTCCCCTTCTTCTTCCAACATGGGATGATTCGGGGAGCCCAGGTTGAAATGAGGGGCCTTGGGTGCTCTCTGGACCTTTTATGACCCAATTAGGTGACACCATCAATGCTAGAAGGGAGAGGGGTGCGTGGAGAGGAGGAGGAAGACTGTGGGGTCCTTGTTGCTCTCTGAGATGGGTGGTTTCCTTGCAGACGTTTCATGACCCAACTAGGTAGTATCATCCGTGCTAGAAGGGGGGAGGTGGTGGTTTAAGAGTGAAGGAGTGAAGGAAGGGCAGGGCGGTGTCAGGGTGGAGCCCTTGGTGCTCTCTGAGATTGGTGGTTTTCTTCCAGACGTTTCATGACCCAGCTAGGTAACATCATCCGTGCTAGAAGGGGGGAGGTTGTGGAAAGGAGGAGGAAGAGTAAGAAAAAGAAAGAAAACAGGAGGAGGAGGAGGAGGAGGACTATGGTACCCTTAGTACTCTTTGAGCTTGGTGGTTTCTTGAGGACATTTCATGACCCAGCTGGGTAACATCATCCGTGCTAGAAGTGGGGAGGTTGTGGAAAGGAGGAGGAGGAGGAAGAAGAAAAGGAGGAGGGAAAACAGGAGGAGAAGAAGGAGGAAGAGGAGGAGGATGACGACTGTGGGGTCCTTGGTACTCTCTGAGCTTAGTGATTTTCTTTGGGACATTTCATGACCCAACTAAGTAACATCATCAGTACCAGTGGGTGGTAACATTTGCAGAGAGGAGGAGGAGGAGGAGGAGGAGGAAGGAAGGAAGGAAGGAAGGAAGGAAGGAAGGAAGGAAGGAAGGAAGGAAGGAAGGAAGGAAGGACTGTGTGGTCCTTAGTGCTCTCTGAGCTGGGTGTTTTCCTTCCAGACATTTCATGACCCAGCTAGGCAACGTCATCCGTGCTAGAAGGAAGGAGGAAGCAGAAGAGGAGGAGGAGGAGGGGGAGGAGGAGGAAGAAGAGGAGGAGGAGGAGCAGGAGGAGGAAGAAGAGGAGGAGGAGGGAGAAACTATGGGGTCCTTAGTGCTCTCTGAGCTGCGTGTTTTCCTTCCAGACGTTTCATGACCCAGCTAGGCAACGTCATCCGTGCTAGAAGGAAGGAGGAAGCAGAAGAGGAGGAGGAGGAGGAGAAGGAGGAGGAGGAGGAGGAGGAGGAGGAGGAGGAGGAGGAGGAGGAGGAGGAGGGAGAAACTATGGGGTCCTTAGTGCTCTCTGAGCTGCTTGTTTTCCTTCCAGACGTTTCATGACCCAGCTAGGCAACGTCATCCGTGCTAGAAGGAAGGAGGAAGCAGAAGAGGAGGAGGAGGAGGAGGAGGAGGAGGAGGAGGAAGAAACTATGGGGTCCTTGGTGCTCTCTGAGCTGCATGTTTTCTTTCCAGACGTTTCATGACCCAGCTAGGCAACGTCATCCGTGCTAGAAGGAAGGAGGAAGCAGAAGAGGAGGAGGAGGAGGAGGAGGAGGAGGAGGAGGAGGAGGAGGAGGAGGAGGAGGAGGAGGAGGAGGAAGAAGAAGAAACTATGGGGTCCTTAGTGCTCTCTGAGCTGGTTGTTTTCCTTGCAGACGTTTCATGACCCAGCTAGGTAACATCATCCTTGCTAGAAGGAAGAGGAAGCAGAAGAAGAGGAGGAGGAGGAGGAGGAGGGAGAAACTATGGGGTCCTTAGTGCTCTCTGAGCTGCGTATTTTCCTTCCAGACGTTTCATGACCCAGCTAGGCAACATCATCCATGCTAGAAGGGAGAAGGGTTAGCAGCACTCAGCCTTCTAGCACGGATGGTGATACCTACCTGGGTCACGAAACGTCTGCATGGACACCACCCAGCTCAGAGACCATCAAGGGCTCCGCATTCTGCCCCTTCAGCCCGATAGCTAGGATGGAAACTGGAAATGTTGGCTGGCTCTTTTCCTCTTCCCTTTTGTCAAGAAGCAATTATTTTAAGTTCTCCCAGCGCAAACAAGGAGCGCCACTCGCTCTTCTCCCAATCATGTGCCTGCTGGCTAACGCATCATGTGCCAGGAGAGAGGGTTTATTTTATAGAGCTGAGACCTTCTGCCTGGCACATTCCCGAAATAAGGACTGGCATTCTTGGTGAAGGAGAGACAAAGCTATTTATACAGCAACAGTTAAGCCAAGCCAGCATTGTGCAGATCGTCAAAGGTGTGGGTTACCACATTTGTTTAGTGGCCGTTCAAAGTTACAAGAGCACCGAAGGAGGGGGACTTACGGCCGATCCTCGCACATACGGCCGTCGTGGCATCATGATCGTCATGATCGGGATGAAGACATGGGGCACTTGGGTACGGATCATAGTTTGTGGTTTCTCTAGCCAGCTTCCGACAACCAAGGTAAAAGGGAGGGGGGAGGGAGGGAAGGCAGGTTCAGTTAACAAATTCGTGATGCACTTAACAACCGTGGGGGTCGGCTTAACAACCATGATTTACTTTACGATGACAGCAAAGCACCATTTCCTGGTCTAGAACTCCCAGTCTCCTGGTGATTGGCTCAACGTCACCCAGTTGGCTTTCATGCCTAAGGCGGGACTAGAACTCACCGTCTCCTGGTGCTTGGTTCAACGTCACCCAGTTGGCTTTCATGCCTAAGGCGGGACTAGAACTCCCTGTCTCCTAGTGATTCGTTCAACGTCACCCAGTTGGCTTTCATGCCTAAGGCGGGACTAGAACTCCCTGTCTCCTAGTGATTGGTTCAACGTCACCCAGTTGGCTTTCATGCCTAAGGTGGGACTAGAACTCCCTGTCTCCTGGTGATTGGTTCAACGTCACCCAGTTGGCTTTCATGCCTAAGGCGGGACTAGAACTCCCAGTCTCCTGGTGATTGGCTCAACGTCACCCAGTTGGCTTTCATGCCTAAGGCGGGACTAGAACTCCCTGTCTCCTAGTGATTGGCTCAACGTCACCCAGTTGGCTTTCATGCCTAAGGCGGGACTAGAACTCCCTGTCTCCTGGTGATTGGTTCAACGTCACCCAGTTGGCTTTCATGCCTAAGGCGGGACTAGAACTCCCTGTCTCCTGGTGATTGGTTCAACGTCACCCAGTTGGCTTTCATGCCTAAGGCGGGACTAGAACTCCCTGTCTCCTAGTGATTGGTTCAACGTCACCCAGTTGGCTTTCATGCCTAAGGCGGGACTAGAACTCCCTGTCTCCTAGTGATTGGTTCAACGTCACCCAGTTGGCTTTCATGCCTAAGGCGGGACTAGAACTCCCTGTCTCCTAGTGATTGGTTCAACGTCACCCAGTTGGCTTTCATGCCTAAGGCGGGACTAGAACTCCCTGTCTCCTAGTGATTGGTTCAACGTCACCCAGTTGGCTTTCATGCCTAAGGCGGGACTAGAACACCCTGTCTCCTAGTGATTGGTTCAACGTCACCCAGTTGGCTTTCATGCCTAAGGCGGGACTAGAACACCCTGTCTCCTAGTGATTGGTTCAATGTCACCCAGTTGGCTTTCATGCCTAAGGCGGGACTAGAACTCCCTGTCTCCTAGTGATTGGTTCAACGCCACCCAGTTGGCTTTCATGCCTAAGGCGGGACTAGAAC
The DNA here is from genome assembly GCA_039707465.1 of Rhabdophis nuchalis. Classification (NCBI taxonomy): domain Eukaryota; kingdom Metazoa; phylum Chordata; class Lepidosauria; order Squamata; family Natricidae; genus Rhabdophis; species Rhabdophis nuchalis. Next base: position 3,453,172 of record CM077645.1, on the reverse strand, counting down.
TCCCTGTCTCCTAGTGATTGGTTCAACGTCACCCAGTTGGCTTTCATGCCTAAGGCGGGACTAGAACTCCCTGTCTCCTAGTGATTGGTTCAACGTCACCCAGTTGGCTTTCATGCCTAAGGCGGGACTAGAACTCCCTGTCTCCTAGTGATTGGTTCAACGTCACCCAGTTGGCTTTCATGCCTAAGGCGGGACTAGAACACCCTGTCTCCTAGTGATTGGTTCAACGTCACCCAGTTGGCTTTCATGCCTAAGGCGGGACTAGAACTCCCTGTCTCCTAGTGATTGGTTCAACGTCACCCAGTTGGATTTCATGCCTAAGGCGGGACTAGAACTCCCTGTCTCTTAGTGATTGGTTCAACGTCACCCAGTTGGCTTTCATGCCTAAGGCGGGACTAGAACTCCCTGTCTCCTAGTGATTGGTTCAACGTCACCCAGTTGGCTTTCATGCCTAAGGCGGGACTAGAACTCCCTGTCTCCTAGTGATTGGTCCAACGTCACCCAGTTGGCTTTCATGCCTAAGGCGGGACTAGAACTCCCAGTCTCCTGGTGATTGGCTCAACGTCACCCAGTTGGCTTTCATGCCTAAGGCGGGACTAGAACTCCCTGTCTCCTAGTGATTGGTTCAACGTCACCCAGTTGGATTTCATGCCTAAGGCGGGACTAGAACTCCCTGTCTCTTAGTGATTGGTTCAACGTCACCCAGTTGGCTTTCATGCCTAAGGCGGGACTAGAACTCCCTGTCTCCTAGTGATTGGTTCAACGTCACCCAGTTGGCTTTCATGCCTAAGGCGGGACTAGAACTCACCGTCTCCTGGTGATTGGCCCAAAATCACTCTGAATCCCCTTTCAGGTGGGTGGAAAATGCAGGTGCCAACCCTTCCCAAGGAAATTCCAGGTGTTGAAATCCAAACACCTGGAAGCTGACCCACTTAGCAAACCGAGTGAGAGAACCCCTTGTGTTGCGGTTTATATTTAGCATGTCAGCCGCAAAGGGGCCGTTGACACATCTGGAGGTTGACTATTTTTGGAAAACTCCGCTCCATCAAAAAACCCCACAATGTACACGGTAAATCTGCATAATAAATAAATGCATGAAAATTTGCTGGGGGGGGGGGTATTTCTGGAATGTTCTTCTTCGAACAGGTGTATCCAGGTGGGTCCAGGTGTAGCATTTCAATGCCTCTAGAAATAAGCACACGCATATTAAGTGCAAATCTGCAGGGGCTGTTGAACAAACACAGTATAGAATACGGGACTCCAACCTTGGCCACTTTAAGACGGGTGGACTTCAACTCCCAGAATTCCTCAGCCAGCGAGTCTTACAGTGGCCAAATTTGAAGACCTCTGATCTAAGTGGAGAGATTGCAGAGGAAGGGATCACAAGAGAGTAAGCTATGCTGTCTGAGAATTCTGGGAGTTGAAGTCCACAAGTCTTAAAGTTCCCAAGGTTGAAGACCTCTGATCTAAGTGGAGAGATTGCAGAGGAAGGGATCACAAGAAAGTAAATTATGCTGGCTGAGAATTCTGGGAGTTGAAGCCCACAACTCATCAATTCGAAGACCTCTGGTCTATCTGGATTCAGATTATAGGGGTTTTCAACCCCATTCCGGAATCTCCTAGAAAGGATCCAGCCTGGCCTGAAATGATCCATCCACAAGGTGTCTAATTAGCACCGGAAAAGTGAACTACATCCGTGGTGAGTAGGAGATAGACAATGACTCATCTCAAAATCTCACTCCCCATTTATTTCTGGGACCCTAGAAAGAGGGCAGAGAAGAGCAACAAAGAGGACTAGGGGGTTGGAGGATAAAACATACAAAGAACAATTGCTGGAACTGGGTACGTCTAGTTTAATGAAGAGAAGGACCAGGGGAGACATGATAAGAGTCTTCCAATATCTCAGGGGTTTCCCCAAAGAAGAGGGAGTCAAGCTATTCTCCAAGGCACCTGAGGGCAGGACAAGAAGCAATGGGTGGAAACTAATCCAGGAGAGAAGCAACCTAGAACTAAGGATAAATTTCCTGACAGTGAGAACAATTAATCAGTGGAACAGAAATTGCCTCCAGAAGTTGTGAATGCCCCAACACTGGAAGTCTTTAAGAATATGTTGAATAGCCATTTGTCTGAAACGGTATAGGGCTTCCTGCCTAGGCAGGGGGTTGAACTAGATGACCTTCAAGGTCCCTTCCAACTCTGTTCTTTTGTTAACCCGTTGCAGGAATTGGGTGTGTCTAGTTTAATGAAAAGGAGGACTAGGAGTGACATGATAGGAGGATTCCAATATCTCAGGGGTTGCCCCAATGAAGAAGGAGTCAAGCTGCTCTCCAAAGCCCCTGAAGGCAGGACAAGAAGCAATGGGTGGAAATGAATCCAGGAGAGAAGCAACTTGGAATTAAGGAGAAACTTCCTAACAATAAATCAGTGGAGCAGCTTGCCACCAGAAATTGTGGCTGCTCCATCACTGGAGGTTTTCAAGAAGAGATTGGACAGCAACCTGTTTGAGATGTTATAGCTTTCTCAGGCCCTGCCCATCTTTTCAAGGAAACCCCAGATGAGCCCCCCCCTCCCCACGCCTCGGGCAAGGAGGAACGATTTCCCCCTCCCAATCCAAACGGGATTGTCTTGTTCCAGAGCCAGAAGGATGGGAGACAAGGCCATGCCAGTCTCTGGGCACAAATCTCACAAGGGAACCTGCCCCCCGAGACTCACATCTGTGGGCCGTGACTCGACGGACACGGTGTGAAAACAAACAAAGAAGCCAAAATCTGTCAGCTGACAACTGTCAATATTTGACTGTCCAACCAACTCAACCGGTTGACATTTGAGGCCGGAGCTGTGCCAAGCCACAGAAAGCGGAGATGGGCATTGTTATTATAAACGGGTAGCTTAAAAAGCCTTTCTTAATTTGAGTATCTATCTATACATATAAATGTCTGTCTCCCTCCCTCCCTCTGTGTGTTTGTGTGTGTGTGTGTGTGTTTGTGTGTGTGTGTTTGTTTGTTGCAGCATAACTCTGGAACAAGCAATTTCAACCAAACTTAGTAGACAGATGACTTACTCTCTGGAAACAAATACTGTGGGAGTTAAGACACTCCTAATACCCCTCGGGGTGTGTGGTCGGTTAAGATACAGCCTGTTGTGCCTTCAAATGGCTTTTACTGTACTGCCGTAAAATGGCTTCTACTGTACAGTGCAGTGGGGTTGCCGTCAACAGAAACCTTGGGCTCAATTGTGGTGGTAAGTCGAGCACTAACTAAGCATGTGAAATTTACCTAGACTGAAAATGCTCACCTAACCTAAATCCTCCACTAGGAGGCAGCAAAGGGTTTTCTGATGCTCTACGTCGCCACCTAGTGGTCATCTAGATTCCTGCAGCTCACATTTATTTGATGGACAGGATGGAGTGTGGAAAAGCTTTAGGAGAGATGAAATCTGAATCGGAAGGAGGAGGAAACCTCTGGGCTATCTTGGGAATATTTACTTGTGCTTTTTTGTTTACTTGTTTATTAATACAATTCAAGAATGTTGGAGGGTTCTTTTAAGAAAATTACTGGTGTTAAACGAATGGTTTTAAGCCGAGGACTAAGCAAATGGTCACTGGAGGTGCAGAAACTTTGATAGTCCCTCGAAACATTTGCTCTTCTGGGGTTTCTTTGAAAAGGAGGCACGTATGAACTCAGCTGCGAGGGAAGATTTAATATTCCCATCATTTCAAAATTGACCCCTGGACAATCCAAGCGACCTGAACACTTAACAGCCCAAAGACTCACTTTTCAGCCTGGGAAAAAGATAAATATACACCCAGCCTCTCGGTCATCTGCAGAATTCATGGGATTCGTAACCCAGGAATAATTTATTCACCACTCTGGATTAGCTATGCCTGGTTGCCCTGAAACATGAGCCCCATTTAGTGGAAAGCTTCAGGAGAAGCTGATGGGGATGGAGCTGGGATGTTGAAGCAGGGACTTTATAAACAGAAATGACCCCCCAAGAGAGAGGGTTTTCTCCCCCACCGAGAGGCCTGGATTGTTTCCTCGCTGGTCTGATCACTGTCGCTCTTCTTATAGGAGAAGGACTTATAGCTGCCTTCCTTGGAGAAGGTTGGCGGAAATGATGAGGGCTTTTTAGTGAACTCTCAAAGCCGTAGGCTGACCCTCCCTCCCTCCCTCCCTCCCTCTCTCTCTCTCTCTCTCTCATGCTCTGGAACGAAGGGTGGACATTAACTCCCAGAATCCCCCAGCCAGTATTACTGATAGGAAATTCTGAGAGTTGCAGTCCACTCTTCCTAATAAAATATATTAGAATAAAAAATAATGAATGTATGGGAAATTTTGATTTACAGTAATGGAACCCATCCTTCCTTCCTTCCTTCCTTCCTTCCTTCCTTCCTTCCTTCCTTCCTTCCTTCCTTCCTTCCTTCCTTCCCTAGCTCCCTCTCCTTCCCATCTCCTTCCTTCCTCCCTCCCTCCCTCCTTCCTTCCCTTCTAATTTTTATTTATTTTATTTTATTAAATTTATACCCCGCCCTTCTCCAAACGGACCCAGGGCGGCGCACAGGAATTTAAAAATACATACAAAATCCAGTACAAATTTTAAAAAACTTATTTAATAACCATCCTGCGCTAAAACCAAATTAAAATCCCCAGAAATTTAAAAACTGTGTAAAATAGTCATTTGTGGAGGTTACACTAGGCCGGCTAGATGAAACAAATGTGTCTTTAGACACTGGCGGAAGAGGCGGAGGTCGGAGATGGTGCGTAGTTCAGGGGGAAGGTCATTCCACAGGGCAGGGCCCGCCACAGAGAAGGCTCTTCCCCTGGGTGTCGCCAGTCGGCATTGTCCAGTCGACGGCACCCTGAGAAGGCCCTCTCTGTGGGAGCGGATCGGTCTTAGGGATGTATGGGGCACGAGACGGTCTCGCATATAACTAGGCCCCGAGCCATGGAGCGCTTTGAAGATGGTCATCAAAACCTTGAAGCGCACCCGAAAGGCCACAGGAAGCCAATGCAGCTCGCGCAGGATCGGTGTTATATGGGAGCTTCTGGTGGCTCCCGTAATCACCCGCGCGGCTGCATTTTGGACTAACTGTAGCTTTCGAGTGCACCTCAAGGGAAGCCCCATGTAGAGAGCATTGCAGTAGTCGAGTCGGGACGTCATGAGAGCTTGAGTGACTGTGTGGAGGGCATCCCGGTCCAGTACGGGGCGCAATTGGCGCATCAGGCGTACCTGATGAAAGGCCCCCCTGACCACGGCCGCCACATGGTCCTGCATGGACAGCCGGGAGTCCAGGAGGACACCCAAATTGCATGCCCTCTCCACGGGGGCCAGTGTTTCGCCCCCAATGGCCAGAGTTGGAGTAATCTGGCTGAACCGGGGTGCTGGGAGCCACAGCCACTCAGTCTTGGATGGGTTGAGCTTGAGTTTGTTACTACCTTCTTCTCCTTGCCATCTCCTTCCTTCCCTCCCTCTCTTTCCCATCTCCTTCCTTCCTTCCCTCCCTCCCTCCTTCCTTCCTTCCCTTCTCCTTCCCATCTCCTGCCTTCCTTCCCCCCTCCTTCTTTCCTTCCCTCTCCATCTCGCGTTGGTTGATGATCTCTGGAGGGCGCGGGATAGAGGATATTCCTCCATCCTGGTCCTATTAGACCTCTCAGCGGCTTTTGATACCATCGACCATGGTATCCTATTGCACTGACTGGGGGGGTTGGGGCTGGGAGGCACCGTTTTGTGGTGGTTCTCGTCCTACCTCTCTGGTCGGTCGCAATATGTGTTGGCAGGGGGGCAGAGGTCGACCTCGAGGCCTCTCTTATGTGGGGTTCCTCAGGGGTCGGTCCTCTCGCCCCTCCTATTCAACACATATATGAAGCCGCTGGGTGAGATCATCCGTGGTTTTGGGGTGGCCCTGGGTCCTTTTGGAGAAGGGCGGGATATAAATCAAATAAAACTCAAAACTCAAAAAAAAACCTCAAACACCCATCCCTCCCTTCCCATCTCCTTCCTTCCCTCCTTCCTTCCCTCCTCCCTTCCTTCCCTCTCCTTCCCCTCCCCTTCCTTCCTTCCCTCTCATTCCCTCCTTCCTTCCTTCCTTCCCTCTCCTTCCCATCTTCCTTCCTTCCTTCCTTCCATCTTTCCTTCCCTCTCCTTCCCATCTTCCTTCCTTCCTTCTTTCCTTCCCTCCTTCCTTCCCTCCCTCCTTCCTCCCTTCCCTCTCCTTCCCATCTTCCTTCCTTCCTTCCTTCCATCTTTGCTTCCCTCTCCTTCCCATCTTCCTTCCTTCCTTCTTTCCCTCCCTCCTTCCTTCCCTCCCTCCCTCCTTCCTTCCCTCCCTCCTTCCTCCCTTCCCTCTCCTTCCCCTCTCCTTCCTTCCTTTTCCTTCCTTTTAACTTGCCCCAAAGTTTCCATTCTTTTTTCCCCTGTGTTTCACTCACAACACCTGGGACTCGGGGGGGGGGGGGGGCTTGTTGAAAATCTCCTAGAACACCCCAGGGGCTAAAACTGGACACCCCCCTCCAAACTCTATTATGCCGTTGGGTCAGCAGCAGCTCTGAGCCTCTTGGTGTCTTCGGCCCAAAGCCCATTCCTGCCCCCCACCCGATGCAAAATGTTAATCTGATTAACAGATATTTTTTTTCATTCTTCTTTTCTTTCTCGCTTTGAATCTCTTTCTCAACCGTCCAGAGGTCTTGGCCTTTTTTGTTCGAGAACAAGTCGGACATGTCTGCAGCTGACCTTAGCAGAAGAGGTTAGAATCCAACGTCTTGGGCAACAGGATTAATCCCTCAAATTTGAGCCTTCTCCTGGGTGGAGCCAGCCACTCGCAAAGCAAAGAAGCCAAGAAGGAGGGATCGATTTGAGAGATTTTTGGCCTCTTTAGAATAAAATCTTTCCTTCCGGGAGATCAAATGCACACCTGGGAATCCGGTTACAGAACTGGGTTGTGCAAGAGAATGGTCATTTTTCTTCCAGGGAACAATTGTTGCTCTCTATATTCTGTATAACAGAGATCTCCAACCTTTGCAACTTTAAGTCTGAAGGACCTCAGCTCTCAGACTTCTCCAGCCAGCTTTGCAATTCTGGGAGCTGAAGTCCTTCAGACTTAAAGTTGCAAAGGTTGGGGACCCCTGCTGTATAAGATATATTAAATAAATATAAATATTCTATATTTTTGTAAGGAAACAAAGCTGCCTGGGGAATCCTGGGAGTTGAAGTCCACACGTTCTGGCTGGAGGATTCTAGGGCTTGAAGTCCACAAATGCTGAAGGGGATTCTGGGAGTTAAAGTTCACACATTTCTTGCTAGAGGATTCGGGGAACTGAAGTCCACAAATGCTGAAGGGGATTCTGGGAGTTGAAGTCCACACATTCTGGCTAGAGGATTCTGGGAACTGAAGTCCACAAATGCTGAAGGGGATTCTGGGAGTTAAAGTTCACACATTTCTTGCTAGAGGATTCTGGGACTTGAAGTCCGCAAATGCTGAAGGGGATTCTGGGAGTTGAAGTCCACACATTCTGGCTAGAGGATTCTGGGAACTGAAGTCCACAAATGCTGAAGGGGATTCTGGGAGTTAAAGTTCACACATTTCTTGCTAGAGGATTCTGGGACTTGAAGTCCGCAAATGCTGAAGGGGATTCTGGGAGTTGAAGTCCACACATCTTAAAGTATCTAAGGCTGAGAAACACTGCATTAAGTTTCTTCAACAAATACCTACCAATAATTCTACCCAACTTTCTCCACCAAGCTAATGTGGGTTTGTAATGGAATAATTTCAAAGTTGCCACTTTGCCAAAAGACCAACCTCGAAAAATACTTCAACTTCGGTAAACAAGAGAGGAAAGCACTGCCTTTAAAAACACACATACACACACTAGAAGTTTATGAATAAACAGTAACATATTTTTCAAAATTCGGTCAACACAACTCTGCAAAAAATTTGGCCTTGGGGAAGAGCCTAACCCAAACCGCAAGAGAAATTCAAACTATATTTTGCGAGTCCTGTGCTTTGAGCAAAGGAAGCAAAATTTCACATAACGCAGAAGCAAAATGATCTGTATAGTAGAGAGTCTCCTCCTTGGACAGGGGGTTGGACTAGAAGACCTCCAGGGTCCCCTCCAACTCCCTGTCATCTCTTGTTCCGCTGCCTAAGACAGTTTACCAAGCCACATTGAAATAACCCATCGTCATGAAGTAACCCACAGTGGCTTGCAAAACAAACATGGAACCTCCATAGCCAGACACAGTCTACCCTTGAATATCAATTGACCAGCTTTTCTACGGCTTTCAACCTTCAGCTTGCAAAGGGTTTGAAGCCCATCTCCCTCCGCTCTTTGGATGGCGTGTGCTGGCAGAAGTGGATGATGGGAGTTGAATCCTTGTTTGCTCCTTCTCGGAGCAAACGCCCTTGGCAAATTCCTGGCTTCTTTATTGCTTAATCATTGCTTCTTCAGCTTCCTGGTCTTTAAGGAATTGAAGGGTTTCCTTCCTAAGAAGGGGGTTGGACTAGAAGACCTCCAAGGTCCCTTCCAGCTCTACTCTACTCTACTCTACTCTACTCTACTCTACTCTGCTCTCCTCTCCTCTCCTCTATTCATTATCCTATTTTATCCTATCCTATCCTTCTTATTCTATTCTATTCTACTCATTCTTATTCTGTATTGTTCTGTTCTGTTCTGTTCTGTTCTATTCATTCCTATCCTATCCTATCCTTCTTATTCTGTTCTGTTCTATTCTATTCTGTTCTGTTGTATTCTATTCTGTTCTACTCTGTTCTATTCTATTCATTCTTATTCTATATTGTTTTGTTCTGTTCTGTTCTGTTCTGTTCTATTCATTCCTATCCTATCCTATCCTATCCTATCCTTCTTATTCTGTTCTGTTCTATTCATTCTTATTCTGTATTGTTCTGTTCTGTTCTGTTCTATTCTATTCTATCCTATCCTATCCTTATTCTGTTCTGTTCTATTCTATTCTGTTCTGTTGTATTCTATTATGTTCTACTCTGTTCTATTCTATTCATTCTTATTCTATATTGCTCTGTTCTGTTCTGTTCTGTTCTATTCATTCCTATCCTATCCTATCCTTCTTATTCTGTTCTGTTCTATTCTTATTCTGTATTGTTCTGTTCTGTTCTGTTCTGTTCTATTCTATTCTATTCTATTCTATTCTATTCTATTCTATTCTATTCATTCTTATCCTATCCTATCCTTCTTATTCTGTTCTGTTCTATTCTATTCATTCTTATTCTGTATTGTTCTGTTCTGTTCTGTTCTATTCTATTCTATTCATTCTTATCCTATCCTATCCTTCTTATTCTGTTCTGTTCTGTTGTATTCCATTCTATAGAGACCAGGCTGATTCAAAACATAACTGGGACTGGGTTGAAATAATGAATGCAATTCCTTTTGCTGTTTCCTTGCTTTCTTTCTGTCTTTTCTGGAAGCCCTCGAGGAAAGAAGTGAGCCGAGAAACTTTTCCTCCGTGTTTTTATTCTCCTTGGTCCACCCGGATTGCAACATAGCTCAAACCACCCAACGTTTCTAAAGAACTTTTGTTTTTGTTAAATCTTTTTTGAAAAAAAAAGAAAAAGAAAAGGATAAGAAAACAAGAGAGTCCTAATTTGCAAACCAGAAGAAGAAGCTTCCGCAAACTTTGAGGAATGGGAAAGAGGAAATACAAAAACAAAAAGCACGCTTTGGGCTTGCTGGAAGGAATGTCCAGATGCTGAGAATTGCCTGGGTTTTCTGCCCTCCCTGGGCTTTTGAATCGGAGCCTGCCTTCTGATTGGTTGCCAGACTCCCATGGGGGACATGCAGGGGCAACTCTGTAGGCTGTCCTGAGTCCCACGCTTGGTTGACTCTTGCTGGGTGATGATGTAACGAAAGGTCTTTGGGCGATTCCTCATATGGCAGATCTTTGTTATGTAGATTAGACTGGCCCAGGCCTTAATGACCCACTGACAATGGGGGAGGGTCGAGTTTCTGACTCCCTTTTAGGGGGAATATCCTGCCCTTTTCATATGCTTTAAGAGGGGTGGACTTCAACTCCCAGGATTCCCCATTCAGGATGCTTTAAGAGGGGTGGGCTTCAACTCCCAGAATTCCCCATTCAGGATGCTTTGAGAGGGGTGGACTTCAACTCCCAGAATTCCCCATTCAGGATGCTTTAAGAGGGGTGGGCTCCAACTCCCAGAATTCCCCATTCAGGATGCTTTAAGAGGGGAGGACTTCAACTCCCAGAATTCCCAATTCAGCATGCTTTAGGATAGATGAGCTTCAACTCCCAGAATTCCCAATTCATGCTTTAGGATAGGTGGACTTCAACTCCCAGAATCCCCCAGCCAGGATGCTTTAGGATGGGTGGACTTCAACTCCCAGAATTCCCCATTCAGGATGCTTTAAGAGGATGGACTTCAACTCCCAGAATTCCCCATTCAGGATGCTTTAAGAGGTGTGGACTTCAACTCCCAGGATTCCCCATTCAGGATGCTTTAAGAGGGGTGGACTTCAACTCCCAGAATCTCCCAGCCAGGATGCTTTAGGATAGGTGGGCTTCAACCCCCAGAATCCCCCAGCATCCTGGCTGGGGAAGCCCACCCCTCTTAAAGCATGTGTGGTCTGAGGAATTCTGGGAGCGGAAGTCCATCCCTCTTAAAGCATGCTGGCTGGGGAATTCTGGGAGTTGGAGTCCATCCCTCTAGGAGCTCCTAAGCTTGCAAAAGACTGCTTCCTCGGAACAAGAACCGCGTCAGGCCCGAGGTCTCCAACCTGCTGTTTCCCAGATGTGCTGGGGAACGAATCCAGGATCGGTTCAGCAGAGTTGGAGGGGAGCCCAGCTCTTGCAAGGAACGCTCCAGGGGTGCGTGGCAGGAATCCGGCGCGAAGTAGATTTGGCAACCGCTGCCATTCCTCGCAGCACAGTTACATAACTCTCCGGGGTGTGGATCCTCCATGCGGCTTGGATCGGGTTTGATCTCGCCGGCCAGGCGAGCGACGAGATCCAAGAATGTGTTTTCCAGGCAGGGCTGTGTCGAAATCCCTCCGACTTTTAATCCGTCTTAAACCAGGAATATCCCTGGGAGTTTTGCAGCTCCAATGCTTGCAGTGTGCAGTTCAACAGATTAACCAGAGTTGGAAGGGACCTTGCAGGTCATCTAGTCCAACCCCCTGCCCAAGCAGGAGACCCTACATCTGCCTCTACCTAGGATCGAACTCAGAACCTTGAACAGATTAACCAGAGTTGGAAGGGACCTTGCAGGTCATCTAGTCCAACCCCCTGCCCAAGCAGGAGACCCTACATCTGCCTCTACCTAGGATCGAACTCACAACCTTCCCGACATCCCGACTGGACTATTGTAACTCTCTCTACATGGGGCTCCCCTTGAGGTGCACCCGGAGACTTCAGTTAGTCCAGAATGCAGCCGCGCGGGCAATTATGGGTGCTTCTAGATTCACCCACGTAACACCGCTCTTGCGCGAGCTGCACTGGCTGCCTGTCGTCTTCCGGGTGCGCTTCAAGGTGTTAGTTGTCATCTTCAAAGCGCTCCATGGCTCGGGACCTAGCTACCTGCGGGATCGGATCCTGCCCCATACATCCTCACGGCCGATTCGCTCCCACAGAGAGGGACTTCTCCGGGTGCCGTCCACTAGACTTTGTCAGCGGGCGACGCCCAGGGGAAGGGCCTTCTCTGTGGCAGGCCCAGCCCTCTGGAATGACCTTCCCCCCGATATTAGAACTACCACGGACCTCCGCTCCTTCCGTCTGAAATTAAAAACACATCTTTTTCGCTTGGCCGGCCTAGGATAGTCTCTTCTGATTGTTTAGGGATTTTTAGTAAATATTTGGGAATTTTAGCGCAGGGTTTTCTGTTTAATATGCCTTTTAGTTAGTATTTATGTACGTTTATTGTTTTAAATTTTGTATTCTTTCTAACTGTTTTTAATTCCCTGTGCCCCGCCTCGAGTCCCTTCGGGGAGAGAGAGCGGGTTATAAATAAAATTCGATTCGATTCGATTTGATTCGAACCTTGAACAGATTAACCAGAGTTGGAAGGGACCTTGCAGGTCATCTAGTCCAACCCCCTGCCCAAGCAGGAGACCCTACATCTGCCTCTACCTAGGATCGAACTCACAACCTTGAACAGATTAACCAGAGTTGGAAGGGACCTTGCAGGTCATCTAGTCCAACCCCCTGCCCAAGCAGGAGACCCTCCATCTGCCTATACCTAGGATCGAACTCAGAACCTTTAACACATTAACCAGAGTTGGAAGGGACCCTGCAGGTCATCTAGTCCAACCCCCTGCCCAAGCAGGAGACTCTACATCTGCCTCTACCTAGGACTGAACTCACAACCTCCTGATTGGGAGGCGAGAGATCCACCTCTAGGCCTTTGTGATGTTGTGGCTTCAGCGCGACACTTCAACTGAGCCTGAAAATGGAGGCCAGGGCTCAAGGGGAGGGGTTTGTCTCCGTGGCCTTGGGTGGGCGCAAAGGTCAGGAAGTTGTGTGGCTCAGCCTCATGGGTTGTTTGGGAGTGGGGAACGTGACCCAGAAGCAGGGAGGAGGAGGAGAAGAGGTGAGGCTGGAAGGAGTTCTAGCATCCTAAGACTGGGAGGGACCCTGGAGGTCTTCTAGTCCAACCCCCTGCTCAAGCAGGAGACCCTATGCTATTCTGCCCTGTCTCTTCTTGAAGACCTCAAGCGATGGAGCAACTACAGCTTGGGGAGGCAAGTTCATCTTAACCCTTTGAGGTTTCACCGGAAAGCATCCTGGTTTAGCAAACCAGGGTGCAAACTCTGGCAAATGAACAAACCAGGATTTCTCTCTCTCTCTCTCCCTCCCTCCCTCCCTCCCCCTTTCCTTCCTTCCTGCCACCCTCCCTTCTTGCCGTTCCCTTCCCTTCCTTCTTTCTCCCTTCCTTTCCTTTCATTTCTTTCCAACTCCGTTATTCTGCAAGGCTCTCCTGCTTGAGCAAGGGGGCTGGACTAGAAGATCTCCAAGGTCCCTTCCAGCTCTGTTATTCTGTAAGGCTCTCCTGCTTGAGCAAGGGGGCTGGACTAGAAGACCTCCAAGGTCCCTTCCAGCTCTGTTATTCTGTAAGGCTCTCCTGCTTGAGCAAGGGGGCTGGACTAGAAGACCTCCAAGGTCCCTTCCCGCTCTGTTATTCTGTAAGGCTGTCCTGCTTGAGCAAGGGGCTGGACTAGAAGACCTCCAAGGTCCCTTCCAGCTCTGTTATTCTGTAAGGCTCTCCTGCTTGAGCAAGGGGATGGACTGGAAGGCCTCCAAGGTCCCTTCCAACTCTGTTATTCTCCATGCGGATATGGCCCAGGTGCTGCAGGACATCGCTCAATTTTCCACCGTTGCCCTCCTTGTTCATATCCCCACCTTGATGCGAAGAAAAAGGAGGCCCCCAGGTAACCCCGCATCTCCTGCCCATGCAAGAAAGTGGATTTGTCCTTAATTTATTTTTTCCATGTTCTTCTAACCCAGTGGTGGTCAACCACTATGGCCCCCTAGTGGGGCGTTCCAGTTTTCATGGTGGTCAGTGGGGGGTTTTGTCCGATACTGAAGCACTTTCCTTTTTTAAATTTAATTGGCTTCCCTACTTTATAAATCACTATGACTGGAACCGGTGGGCGGTTAGAAAATCTTACTGCTAACAGAGATACAAAAGTGGGCGGTAGGTATAGAAAGGTTGACTACCCTGTGATAGAGGATGATGGAGGGATGGATGACAGATTAATTGATTGATAGATATGACATGATAGAGTAGTGGTAGGGTTCCTGGTCTAAATTTTACTACTAACAGAGATACAAAAGTGGACGGTAGATATAAAAAGGTTGACTACCCCTGTGATAGATAGATAGATAGATAGATAGATAGATAGATAGATAGATAGATAGATAGATAGATAGATAGATAAATAAATAGATAGATAGATAGATAGACGGACAGATGGATGGATGGATGGATAAGTAGATGATAGATAGATAGATAGATAGATAGATAGATAGATAGATAGATAGATAGATGGACAGATGGATGGATGGATGGATAAGTAGATGATAGATAGATAGATAGAGAGAGAGAGAGAGAGAGATGGACAGATGGATGAATGGATGGATAAGTAGATGATAGATAGATAGATAGATAGATAGATAGATAGATAGATAGATAGATAGATAGATAGATAGATAGATAGATAGACGGACAGATGGATGGATGGATGGATAAGTAGATGATAGATAGATAGATAGAGAGAGAGAGAGAGAGAGATGGACAGATGGATGAATGGATGGATAAGTAGATGATAGATAGATAGATAGATAGATAGATAGATAGATAGATAGATAGATAGATAGATAGATAGATAGATAGACGGACAGATGGATGGATGGATGGATGGATAAGTAGATGATAGATAGATAGATAGATAGATAGATAGATAGATAGATAGATAGATAGATGAGAGAGAGAGAGAGACAGACAGACAGACAGATGGATAGATGGATGGATAAGTAGATAGATGATAGATGGTAGGTAGGTAGGTAGGTAGGTAGGTAGAAGATGGATGGATGGACAGATGGGTAGATAGATGGACAGACAGACAGATGGATAGATAGAGAGATGGATAGATAGAGAAAGGATGGGTGGATGGATAGATAAGTAGATGATATAGATCAGTGGTGGTAAACCTGGTCCCTATCGCCCACTAGTGGGGCGTTCCAGCTTTCATGGTGGGCGGTGGGAGTTTTGTCCGATACTGAAGCATTTCCCTTTTTTTAATTTAATTGACTTCCCTACTTTATAAATCACCCTGACTGTGGAACCGGTGGGTGGCTAGAAATTTTTACTACTAATAGAGATACAAAAGTGGGTGGTAGGTATAAAAAGGTTGACTGCCCCTGTTCGTTTTTAAATTCTTTTTCAACTCCGTCTCAATTTTTTCCCGCTAGCAATTGTTCTTTCCTAACCTCTTTTAGAGACAGTCTATCAATGCAGACAAAGCACTATTAAAATTAACTTCTGGCTCCGTCGTTCGAAAATATTCTTCAATATGTTCATCGTTACAAATATTCAGCTCTGTTCTGTGATTGTAAATTGAATTTAAGTAGTCTGCTCTTTTCATTGCAATCTTTAGTTCCCACTAGCTCCCCCTAGTGGCCACATTTTAAAGTATTGTCTTGTTATGTTTTTTTTTTTTAAACAAATTAAAAGGAAAGGATTTTCCACAGAAAGGATTCTTTTATCATTAATTCCAAACTCTTAGTTGAAATTATTTTGGGCCTTTAATCCATTTGTAACTTTGTATAAATCACAGTTTTCATCACCCTTTTCTTACAACTTCAAAGTTTCATTAAATGAACTATTGTAACTTGAGGAAGAACTTTTTCACCCAGGGGATCCCTGGTCTATGGAACTCCCTGTCAGAAGAAGTGGTGACAGCTGTCAGCCTCAACACCTTTAAGAAAGGATGAGAGGAGTTCATGGAGAACAAGGGTATCCATGGCTATCATGAGGGATGCCCAAGGACACCCTCCGGGATGGAGAGATAGGCAGGATGTCTCTCAAGGCCATTTGCAGGGAATCACAAGCAGGTGAAGACATCTGCTTGGGAAGACCCTGAAGCAAATGGGGAGCCACTGGGAGACAGAAGGCTGGACTGGATGGGCTGTGGCCTCTTCCAGCAAGGCTGTTCTTATGTTCAGAAAGAAAGAAAGAAAGAAAGAGAGAGAGAGAGAAAGGAAGGAAGGAAGGAAGGAAGGAAGGAAGGAAGAAAGAAAGAAAGAAAGAAAGAAAGAAAGAAAGAAAGAAAGAAAGAAAGAAAGGATGAGAGGAGTTCATGGAGAACAAGGGTATCCATGGCTATCATGATGGATGCCTAAGGACACCCTCCGGGATGGAGAGATAGGCAGGATGTCTCTCAAGGCCATTTGCAGGGAATCACAAGCAGGTGAAGACATCTGCTTGGGAAGACCCTGAAGCAAATGGGGAGCCACTGGGAGACAGAAGGCTGGACTGGATGGGCTGTGGCCTCTTCCAGCAAGGCTGTTCTTATGTTCAGAAAGAAAGAAAGAAAGAGAGAGAGAGAGAGAGAGAGAAAGAAAGAAAGAAAGAAAGAAAGAAAGAAAGAAAGAAAGAAAGAAAGAAAGAGAAAGAAAGAAAGAAAGGATGAGAGGAGTTCATGGAGAACAAGGGTATCCATGGCTATCATGAGGGATGCCTAAGGACACCCTCCGGGATGGAGAGATAGGCAGGATGTCTCTCAATGCCATTTGCAGGGAATCACAAGCGGGTGAAGACATCTGCTTGGGAAGACCCTGAAGCAAATGGGGAGCCACTGTGGGAGACAGAAGGCTGGACTGGATGGGCTGGGGCCTCTTCCGGCAAGGCTGCTCTTAGATTCTTATGTTCTTATGACTTCTGGCCATGTTTCACACTTACAACCGTTGTAGCATCTCCACAGTCATGTGATCAAAATTCAGATGCTTGGCCATAGGCATGTACTTATGCCTGTTGCAGTGTCCCAGGGGTTATGTAATCCATTTTCGTGACCTTCCAATGAACAAAACCCACGGGGAAGCCGGATTCATTTAACGACCATCTTGCTAAATGAACGACTGCAGCGATTCATTTCAATCTGTGCCAAAACTACAGCAAGAAAGGTGGTAAGATGGAGGAAAACTCAATTAACGTCTCACTTAGCAATGAAAATTTTGGGGTGCGTTGTGGTCGTAAGTTGAGGAACATCTCAGCATGTTTCTTCAACCAACAGAGACCCATGATCCTGGGCTGGAACTGGGTCCCCCAAACCCAGCCCAGGAGTCCTGCTAAAAATCTTTGAAACCAGGCAAAAATGACCAATTTCTTTTAATTTCTTTCTTTCCTTCATTTCTCTTTCCTCTTTCTCTTCCTCTCTTTCTCTTTCTTTCCTTCTTTCTTTCTCTTTCTCCTTCCCCTTCCCTCTTTCTTTCTCTTCCTCTCTTTCGTTCCTTCTTTCTCTTTCTCCTTCTCCCTCCCTCTCCCTTTCTCTTTCTTCTTTCTTTCTTTCTCCATTTCTTTCTTCTCTTTCTTTCTTTCTCTCCTTCCTTCTTTCTCTCTCTCTCTTTCTTTCTTTCCTTTCTCTTCTTCTCTGTTTCTTTCTCTCTTTCCTTCTTTCTTTCTTTCTCTTTCTCTCTCGTCTTTTTCTTTCTTTCTTTCTTTCTTCTTTCTTTCTTTCTTTTCCTTTCTTTTTTCTCTCCCTCTTTCTTTCTTTTCTTCTTTCCTTCTTTCTCCTTCTCCCTTCCTCTCCCTTTCTCTTTCTCTCTCTCTTCCTTTCCTTCTTTCTTGCTTTTTCTCTCCCTCTTTCTTTCCTTTCTCTCTCTTTCATTCGTTGTTTCTTTCTTTCCTTCCTTCTTTCTCTCTCTCCCCCTTTCTTTCCTTTCTCTCTCTGTCTCTCTCTTTCTTTCCTTCTTTTTTCTTTCTCTTTCCCTCTCCCTGTCTTTCTTTCTTTCTTTCTTTCTTTCTTTCTTTCTTTCTTTCTTTCTTTCTTTCTTTCCTTTCTCTTCCTTTCTCTCTCTTCCTTCCTTTCCTTTTTTGGCTCACTGGGAATTTTTGCCGTGCGTTTTGCTGAAAACTTTTAAGATTGTCGTTCTCTTTCTTGGCTCCGAGAAGTGGCAATCTTCTCTTCTCTCGACAGCTTGTCCAACCTCCTCCCGTGCCAAAAAGGAGAAGAAAAAGGGAAGAAAAGAGAAAAAAAAAAGGACATTTCCCCCCCTCTTCGGCTGACATCGCTGCTGTTCCCACAAGCTGCCACATTTGTTCATCTCGCTGCCTGGATTGCAACTGTGATTTTCCCTGAAGAGTTCCCAGCTCCTCTTTCCCCTCCGTGGCTTTCAGAGTGGGAAGGGGGGAAGGCGGGCAGTCCTCGCCTTACGACGGTTCGTTTAGTGACCGGTCGGAGTTACAAGGGCACTGAAAAAAGCGACTTGTGATCGTTTTTCACACTTACGACTGTTGGAGCCTCCCCGAGGTCACCTGATCAAAATTCAGACGCTCCTCCTCTCCTAGCATGGATGTTGTTCTCTAGCTGGGTCATCAGACGTCTGGAAGAAAACCACCGTGCTCGGAGGTCACCAAGGGCTCCACAATTCTCCTCCTCTCCTTAAGCCCTTCTGCCTTCTAGCACTGATGATGTTACCTAGTTGGGTCAGGAAACATCTGTAAGAAAACCACCAAGGTCAGAGAGCACCAGGGACACCATAGTTGCTGTTTTCAACTCTTCTTCTTCTTCTTCTTCTTCTTCTTCTTCTTCTTCTTCTTCTTCTTCTTCTTCTTCTTCTTCTTCTTCTTCTTCTTCTTCTTCTTCTTCTTCTTCTTCTTCTTCTTCTCGAGTCCCTTCGGGGAGAGAGAGCGGGTTATAAATAAAAATTATTATTATTATTATTATTATTATTATTATTATTATTATTATTATTATTATTAATTCTTCTCCTCCTCCTCCTCCTCCTCCTCCTCCTCTTCTTCTTCTTCTTCTTCTGATTAACAGAGTTGGAAGCGATTTTGCAGGTCATCTAGTCCAACCCCCAGTCCAAGCAGGAGACCCTACATGTGCTTCTACCTAGGATCAAACTCACAACCTCCTGCTTGTGAGGCAAGAGCTCTATCTCTAAGTCGCAGCAGCTCTTCTTCTTCTTCTTCTTCTTCTTCTTCTTCTTCTTCTTCTTCTTCTTCTTCTTCTTCTTCTTCTTCTTCTTCTTCTTCTTCTTCTTCTTCTTCTTCTTCTTCCTCTCCTCCTCCTCCTTCTTTTCACAAATTCCTCTCCTTTCTAGCACTGATGAAACATCCGTAAGAAAACCACCAAGCTCAGAGAGCACCCAGGACCCCACAGTCTTCCTCCTCCTCCTCTCCACAAACCCCACTCCCTTCTAGCCCTGATGATGTTACCTAGTAGGGTCATGAAACGTCTGCAAGAAAACCACCAAGCTCAGAGGGCAGGAAACCCCCCACAATCCAACTACTGTATTTATCCAGCGCCCAATTAATCCTGGTGCAATAAAGGTCACCTGGTCCTAAACATTAAGGAGATCATGGCAGATTTTAGAAAGAGAAAGCAGGATCCTATTCCCCTCGGTATCAGGGACCAGCTGTAGGGGTGGTCAACAGTAGTAGGGATCTGTGGGTGCAGATATCTGACAATCATTGCAGGCAACCTCTGCATTTCCTGCGTCGGATGAGGAGAGCTCCTCTTTCTCCTTCTGTCCTGACCACTTTGATACAGAGGCGCGATGGAGAGCGTTTTAACAAACCGCATCCCTGTTTGGTTCGGTGCCACAGATAGAAAGCCCCTACAGAGAGTGGTGAGGACAGCGGAGAAGATTATAAGAAGTTCTCTTCCCGTTATTCAGTATGCTGCTTATAAGCGCTCTGTGCTTAGAGTTCAAAGCATCGTTAAAGACCCCACACAATACACCCACTTCACGGTCTGTTTCTGTTGTTTCCCCTCTGGGAGGGGGTTTCAAAGTATTTCTAACAGGACTTTTATGAAATTCTGCAACGCCTTTTTCCCCTAAGCCATGCATCTGGCAAACTCAATACAATACAATAGCAGAGTGGGAAGGGACCTTGGAGGTCATCTAGTCCATCTCCCTGCCTAGGCAGGAACCTTATACCCTTTCAGACAAATGGCTATCCAACATCTTCGTAAAGACTTCTAGTGTTGGGGCATTCACAACTTCTGGAGGCAACTTCTGTTCCACTGATTCATTGTTCTCACTGTCAGGAAATTCCTCCTCAGTTCTAAGTTGCTTCTCTCCTGGATTAGTTTCCACCCATTGCTTCTTGTTCTGCCCTCAGGTGCTTTGGAGAATAGCTTGACTCCCTCTTTTTTGGGGCAACCCCTGAGATATTGGAAGGCTGCTATCATGTCTCCCCTAGTCCTTCTTTTCATTAAACTAGACATCTCCAGTTCCTGCAACTGTTTCATCCTATATTTTAGCCTCCAGGCCTTTAATCCTCTTTCTTGCTCTTCTCTGCATTCTTTCTAGTCTCCACGTCTTTTCTACCTCGTGGCGACCAAAACTGAATGCAAATATTCCAAGTGTGGCCTTCCCAAAGCATTACAAAAGTGGTATTATCCCTTCACGTGATCTTGATTCTCTCCTCTCTGTGTATGCAGCCTAGAACTGAGTTTTTTGGCAGCTGCTGCCCACGGCTGGCTCCTATTTCAATGGTTTGTCATTTTTCTCGCCATGAACATGGATACATCTGAACTGGACTGTGATGTTTCTCCGTGCCATAGATGTGTGTAGATGCTTACTTTTGCATTTATTTATCTTGTCATGTTCATGTAGGTGCATATTAGAAGTGGAGGCCCTTTGCGAGCTGTTAGGCAATGAAATCTCATTTTAATGCTTGCCGATTAGCGTCCATTCAAAGTGGCCATAAAGTTCTCCCAAGTCAACGTTCTTCTAAAGTCTAATCCAGCATCCTTCTCCTCTGCCACGCCTCGCACCCCAGGGAATAACACAATTGCAGAGTCGGAAGGGGCCTTGGAGGTCTTCTAGTCCAACCCCCTGCTCAAGTAGGAGACCATTTCACAGAAGTTGGATGTCTCTTCTTAAAAGGCATTTTAAAGAAGGGAAAGAAGGAATGAAGGAAGACAATCAATGCCCCCCCCCCCTCCCAATAGTCTGTAGAGATTCTCCTTCATCCAGGTCACGGATGTCCCAAAGGTGCTTTTTTTCAAAAGGCAATTGGACTTTCTGGGTTTTTTTCTTTGAAGGCATTTGAAGAGTTGAAGAAGCTTCTAGGATGAGAAGAGAAACTTTTTCAAAAGAAAGAAAAATAGAAGAAAGAAAAAAGAAGAAAAAAGAAAGAAACTAAAAAAGAAAAAAGGGAAAAAAGGAGAAAGAAAAAAGAAGAGAGAAAAAAATGAAAAAGGAAAGAAAATGAAGAAAAAAGAAAGGAAATAAGGAGAAAGAAAAAAGAAAAAGTAAAAAGAAAGAGGAAAGAAAGAGAAGAAAGGAAAAAGAAAAAAGGAAAAAAGAAAAGGAAAAAAGAAAGGAAAAGAAAAGAAAAAAGAAAGAAAAAAGAAAAAGTAAAAAGAAAGAGGAAAGAAAGAGAAGAAAGGAAAAAGAAAAAAGGAAAAAAGAAAAGAAAAAAGAAAGAAAATAGAAAAAAGGAGAAAGAAAGGAAAAAAGAAGAAAAAAGAAGAAGAAAAAAGGAGAAAGAAAAAAGAGAAAGTAAAAAGAAAGAAGAAAGGAAAAAGAAAAAAGAAAGGAAAAGAAAAGAAAAAAGAAAGAAAATAGAAAAAAGGAGAAAGAAAGGAAAAAAAGAAGAAAAAAGAAAGGAAAAAAGGAGAAAGGAAAAAGAAAAAGTAAATAGAAAGATAGAAAGATAAGACAGAAAGGAAAAAAGCAGAAAGGAAAAAGAAGAAAGAAAGGAAAGAAAAGACCAAAGAAGAAAGGAAAAAGAGGAGAAGAAAAAAAACTCCAAGAAAGCCCCTTTGGAGACCCCCCCTAATAAAAGCCTGCCTGGGGCGATTGGGGGGGGGGCGACAAGAGAGCCTCCCTGCCTCCCCCGCAGGGACTACCGAGCCCATGGCTCCCAGCGGGGCGAGGGCTGAGCCGGGCGATGCCCGGGGCGAGGGCTGCGGGGGGCGGCCGCTTGCAGATGCCCCCTTCTCCCTCCTCCAGGGCGGCCCGGGCGGGTCTTTCCCGCGGGCGGAGCGCCGGGCGGGCAGGCAGGCAGGCAGGGCGGAGGCTGCGGGCGCCCTCGCCTCTCCTCTCCGCCCCGCCGCCGGCTCCTCCTCCTCCTCCTCCTCCTGCGAGGCCGAGACCGCCGCCGCCGCCGCCTCTCGGGCCGAGGCTTCCCGGGGCCCCGCTGCCGCCCACCCCCTTCCTCCCAGGTACGGCCGCCTCGCCTCCCGTCGCCCCCGGACGGCTCCGTTGCGCGCGGCCGAGCGGCGGGCGCCCTGTTGCC
This sequence comes from Rhabdophis nuchalis, assembly GCA_039707465.1. Lineage (NCBI taxonomy): Eukaryota > Metazoa > Chordata > Lepidosauria > Squamata > Natricidae > Rhabdophis > Rhabdophis nuchalis. The sequence goes on along the minus strand of CM077645.1, from coordinate 3,431,217 downwards.
GATGGCGATGCCCTGGGGAAAGCCCGGCCGGAGCCCCCTCCGCGGGAAGGGCGGGGCCGCGGGCGGGGAGTGGAGGGGGGGGCGCCTCGCTCCGGGAGGGGCTGCCCGGCCAGGAAAGGGGGGGGGGTCGGAATGCCCCGCCGGAGAAGGGAAGCTTTGCTGCGGGCGCCCTGTTGGGGATCAAGGGGCTGCTTGCAAGCCTCGCTCGCTCTGCGCCCCCGCCCCCCTCAACCCCAGGCTCTGGGGCCTTTCTTGACTGGGGGTGGGAGTGGGGGTCTGGGGAGGGAGGGAGGGGCTGGGCGCCTTTGGCAGGGAGGAGTGGAATAAGGGGGAGGACGTTGGGGACTAGCACCTTAGGAAGGCAGTTGAGGGACTGGAACCTATCTCTAAGGTTACCTACCCCCTCTCTACCCATGCTCCAGTCTCTGGCCTAGCTGCCTGCCCTCCTGCCTACCTAGCTACCCATTGACCTATTTACCTGTCCACCTACCCATCCACCTACCTACCTACCTACCTACCTATCCACCCATTTAACTATCTACCTGTCCGCCCATCTACCTACCTACCTACTTACCCACCCACCCAGCCACCTACCTACCTATCCATCTATTTAACTATCTACCTGTTCACCCACCCACCTACCTACCAGCCTACCCAGCCCCTGCCCACCTACCCCCCTGTCCACCCATCTACCTACCCTCCTGCCTACCTGTCCACCCACTTATCTACCTGCCTGTCCAGCCACCTGCTCCTATCTACCTATCTACCTATCTATCTACTTACCCTCCTGCCTACCTATCCACCCACTTATCTACCTGCCTGTCCACCCACCTGCTCCTATCTACCTATCTACCTATCTATCTACTTACCCTCCTGCCTACCTATCCACCCACTTATCTACCTGCCTGTCCACCCACCTGCTCCTATCTACCTATCTACTTACCCTCCTGCCTACCTATCCACCCATCTACCTACCCATGCCCTTGCCTGGCTCCCTACCTACTCACTCCACCCAGCAGCTCACCTACCTACCTACTTACCTATTTATTCATCAACCTACTCATACCCACCAGCCTGTCTACCTACCTACCTATCACCTACGTACCTACTTCCTTGCCTACCTATCCACTCACCTACCTACCTATGCATTTGCCTGGCTCCCTACCTACTCACCCTCCCGACCGCCTGCCTACCTACCCACCTACCTACGTATTTATCATCCTATGTACTCACCTGCCTACCTTATTATCTACCAACCCCCCCAGCTGTTGTGTCTGCCTGCCTGCCTGCCTGCCTGCCTACCTACCTACCCCCACCTATCTAGCCAGCCACCCACCTGTTTACCTACCTATCTACCCACCTGCCCACCCAGCTGCCTACATACAGGTAGTCCTCGACATACGACCACCATTGAGTCCAATGTTTATGTTGCTAAGTGGGACATTTGAGTTTTGCCATTTAAGGTCCCTTCCAACTCTGTTGATCCGTAGTCTAATCTAAATACGAGTCACTTGTCAAGAGTGTAAATGAGGGGATCCTAAGCGTGAAGAGCGTCCCGTGGCGTAACTTGGAACGGTCACTAAGCGGAACGGTTATAAATCAAGGACTCCCTGTACCTATCTATCTACCTACCCACCTGACTACCTACCTACATGGTTAATTCAGGAAGGTGTCAAGAAAAGACTGGACAGCCATCTGTCAGCAATGGCATTTAGGGTCTCCTGCTAGAGCAGGGGGTTGGACTAGATGACCTCCAAGGTCCCCCCCCCCCCCAACTTTGTTCTTCTCTAGTCTGTTCTAACCCACGATTTGAGGAGGTTCCGGTCAGGAGTGGTCCCCGCACAAAGGACCCCCAATGTGGACGGTAGCCTTCTACCTCCTTCCTCCCGCCCCCCCCCCCCAAATATCAAGGATTATACAGGTAATCCTCACTTTACAAAAGTTCATTTAGTGACGGTTCAAAGTGCTGAAAAAAAGTGACTTATGGCTCCCCCTCCCCCCCCACATTTACGAACGGTCGCAGCCTCCCCAGGCTCACGTGGTTTACTTTCTGACAGCCGACTCACATTTATGACGGTCGCAGTCTCCCGGGATCCCCTTTCGCGACCTTCTGACAAGCAGAGTCAACGCGGAAGCCAGATTCACTTAACGACCGTGTGACTAACAGCCGCAGTGATTCACTTAACAACCGTAGCTCGAAAGGTTCAAAAAACGGAGGGGGGGGGCAGATGAACACGTTTTTCACTTAACAACATAAACCTTGGGCTCAATTGTGGTCGTAAGTCGAGGACTCCCTGTATCCCTAGAATTGAGAAGGGCACCGCGCGAGGAAGGAATTTGGTTGCTGTTGTGGTTGCGTTCACACAACATGCTCCACCTCCCCAAATCAGACGGGGTTCTGCAAAGTTGGCTCTTTTAAGACTGGTGGACTTCAACTCCCAGAATTCCCCAGCCAGCATGGCTCCTCCCCCTCCTTTGCAAAGCATGGCTGGCTGGGGAATTCTGGGAATTGAAGTCCACCAGTCTTAAAAGAGCCAACTTTGCAAACTTAACCTAAGTTAACTTGCTTACCAGTCGTCCTTGACTTACGACCACAATGGGGGACGGAATCTCCATTGCCAAGCAAGACAGTTGTTAAAGGAGCCGCGGCGAATTTGACGGTCGCTTTTCCCATGGTGGTTGAGCGAATCATGCGGTCATTAAGCGAATCATGCGGTCATTAAGCGAGTCATGCTTTCTCTTGGAAGCCAGATGATAATCACGTGACACCCCCCACCCGCCCACCCCCGGGATGCTGAAACCGTCGTAAATACATCCCGGTTGCCAAGCGCGTACGTTTTGATCCCAGGACCGTGGGGGAGATTGTTGGTCGTAAGTGCGAGGACCGGACGTAAGTCACTTTTCTCAGCGCCGCTGGAACGTCAAACCATCGCTAAATGAATCGAGGACTTTCTGCGTTGTCCTGGAAAGATTGGGAAGCCAGCTGGGTGGGTTTTTTCCCTTATTTTTCTTTTTTTCTGCACTTCCTGCCCCTTAAAATTTTTTTTTATTTGAATTGTATTTTATGTTATAATAAATCTCTATAAAAACACAATGAAGACAAAATAAAACCTTGCAGAGCCTGTTCAACAGGAAGACTCAAAGATCACAAGCCAAGTGAATCCTGGCTTAGCTGCCCGGAAATATCTTGGCTTCTTTCCGGTTTGATGGACTTTAGAGCACGAAGTGGTATTTTTCTGTCTGCAGAGAGAGAGAGAGAGAGAGAAAAAAAACGGTTGCGGGAATTGGGTCTGTCTCGACAGAGTTGGAAGGGACCTTGGAGGTCATCTAGCCCAACCCCGTGCCCAAGCAGGAGACCCTACACTGTTTCTGACAGATGGCAGTTCTGTCTCTTCTTGAAAGTTTCCAGGGATGAAGCTCCCACAAATTCCGAAGGCAACTTCTGTTCCATTGAATGTAGAATAAGAGTTGGAAGGGTCCTTGGAGGTCATCTAGCCCAACCCCCTGCCCAAGCAGGAGACCCTACACTGTTTCTGACAAATGGCACTCTGGTCTCTTCTTGAATGTTTCCAGGGATGAAGCTCCCACAACTTCCGAAGGCAACTTCTGTTCCATTGAATGTAGAATAACAGAGTTGAAAGGGACCTTGGAGGTCATCTAGCCCAACCCCCTGCCCAAGCAGGAGACCCTACACCATTCCTGACAGATGGAAGTCTAATCTCTTCTTGAAGGTTTCCAGGGATGAAGCTCCCACAACTCCCGAAGGCAACTTCTGTGCCACTGAATATAGAATAACAGAGTTGGAAGGGACCTTGGAGGCCATCTAGTCCAACCCCCTGCCCAAGCTGGAGACCCTACACTATTTCTGGCAGATGGCAGTCCAGTTGTATTTGAGGGGCTGCCCCAAAGAAGAGGGGGTCAAGCTATTCTCCAAAGCACTTGAGGGTAGGATGAGAAGCCATGGGTGGAAACTAATCCAGGAGAGAAGCAACCTAGAACTAAGGAGGAATTTCCTGACAGGGAGAACAATTAGCCAGTGGAACTACTTGCCTCTAGAAGTTGTGAATGCTCCATTCCTGGAGCCTTTTTAAGAAGTGACTGGACATCCACTTGTACGGAATGGTCTAGGGTCTCCTGCCTGAGGAGGGGGTTGGACTAGATGGCCTCCAAGGTCCCTTCCAACTCAGTTATTCTGTTTATGAAGCCAAATAAATTTAGGAATAATTAACCAGTGGAACAGCTTGCCACTGTAAACTATGGGTGGAAGCTTTTAAGAAGAGATTGGACAGCCACTTGTATGAAATAGTATAAGGTCTAATGCTTGAGCAGGGGGTTGGGTTAGATGACCTCCAAGGTCCCTTTCAGTTCTGTTCTGATTGACCTCTTGCAGACGGAAACGGATCGATAGGAGAGCCAAAGCTGGGTGGGGAATGGGGCCAGTAGTTCAGAGGCTCTGAAAGCATTCAGGGTGGGGTTTGAGACCCCCCTGTGAAAGTATAGATAGTCCTCCACTTACAGCAGCTCCATTTAGTGACCGTGCGAAGTCACAACGCCACTGAAAAAAGTGGCTCAGGACCGTTTTTCCACCCTTACGGCCATTGTAGCATCCCTGTGATCACGTGATCCAAATTTAGATGCTTGGCCACTGACTCGTACTTACGACGGTCACAGTGTCTGGGTCAGACGGAGAGGGAGGTGCTTAAAAAAAAAATTAGCTCAAAAGCCAAATTGTGTTTTTCTCACCCAACTCTTCGGCTCTCTCGGGATTACAGCTAGTCCTCGATTTATGACCGAGCCCAACATTTCTGTTGCTAAGGGAGACAGTGGTGAAGTGAGCTATGCTCTCTTCTCCCACCTTTCTTGCTCCGGCTGTTAAGTGAATCACTGCAGAGGTTGAATTAATCCCATGGTCGTTAAGCGAACCCGGCCTCTCCCGTTGACTTTCCCGGCCAGGCGGTTGCAAACGGGGCTCCTGCTGGGACACTGCGACCGTCGTAAATGCGAAGCGGTGTCCGAGGGTCTGAATTTTGATCGCTTGGCCAAAAGTCAGCAATAGTAATTATTGTAAGTGTGAAAAACTCTTTCCGGCGCTGTTGTCATTTTGGTCACTAAACGAGAGGTTGTAAGTCGAGGGCTACCTGAGGGCCAGGTTGCAGGACAGGAGGCCTCCAGGACCCTCCCTCCCCTGGGCAGAGACCCTCGGTTTCCATAAGTGTGCAATGCACACTCGCAAAGGGCCTGGAGGGGAAAGTGGGGGGGGGCAATGGAATGCTTGCAAGCCAATTGCCTCATTTTCTCCCTGGACGTTTCTCTCCTTCAGACGCCCAATGTCCTAATATGGAGCTTTTCCCACAGCTTCCACACCCGTTTGCACACTTTGCAGCCCTCCAGCTGTGTCAGGGTGGGGTTGCTTGGCGTTTGTGGTGGACGGACGATTCCCTCCCTTGCCATTGGAACAGGAGAACGGAGCTGGAAGGGGCCATGGAGGTCTTCTAGTCCAGGGGTCTCCAACCTTTGCAACTTTAAGTCTGAAGGACTTCAGCTCCCAGAATTCTCCAGCCAGCAAAGCTTCAGACTTAAAGTTGCAAAGGTTGGGGACCCCTGCTTTAAAGCAAAGCTGGCTGGAGAAGTCTGGGAGCTGAAGTCCTTCAGACTTAAAGTTGCAAAGGTTGGGGACCCCTGTTCTAGTCCAACACCCACCCACCCACCCTGCTCAAGGCAGGAAACTCTACATACCATTCTGAGCAGAGGTTGGAATAATAGAGTTGGAAGGGGCCTTGGAGGTCACCTAGTCCAACCCCCCTGCCCAAACAGGAGACCCTACTACGCCATTTCTGACCGATGGCAGTCCAGTCTCTTCTTGAAAGCCTCCAGGGATGAAGCTCCCACAACTTCTGAAGGCAACTTCTGTTCCATTGAATATAGAATAACAGAGTTGGAAGGTACCTTGGAGGTCATCTAGTCCAACCCCCTGCCAAAGGAGGAGACCCTGCACCACTTCTGACTGATGGCAGTCCAGTCTCTTCTTGAGAGTTTCCAGGGATGAAGCTCCCACAACTTCCGAAGGCAACTTCTGTTCCATGGGTTGATGGTTCTCCCTGTCAGGAAATTCCTCCTTATTTCCAGGTTGAATCTCCCCTTGGTCAGTTTCCGTCCATTCTTCCTTCTCTGGCATTCGGGGGCTTTGGAGAATAGCTTGATCCCCTTCCTCCTCTCTGGGACAGCCACTCCAATATTGGAAGATGCTCTCCTGTCTCCTCTGGTCCTTCTCTTCCCTCGACTAGCCATGTCTCTCTTCTTTCTTTTTTCATTATTTCTTCCTTCCTTCCGACCTCCTTTCCTTCCTTCCTTCCATCCCTCCCTCCCTCACTTCCACTTTCTTTCTGTCTTTATTACCTACCTATCTACCTACGTTTCCTTCCTTCCTTCCTTCCTTCCTTCCTTCCTTCCTTCCTTCCTTCCTTCCTTCCTTCCTTCTCTTCTTTCTCTTCTTTCTCTTTCCTGTGCTTTGGAGAACAAGCTTGACCCCCTTCCTCCTCCTCTCTGGGGCAGCCCCTCCAATATTGGAAGATATTGGCCCCCTCCTCCTTCTCTTCCTTGGACAAAAAGGGGTGTGCAATTTCCTTTTGGAAACCCCCTAAAAAAGAGAGGCATCTTTGGAGCGCATGAAAACCATGTGCAAAGTCATATGTGCATGCGTGGCTTGAATCATCGATTGCATTGTGGAGTTGCCGCTGATTCCAGAAGTGTGGCTAGCAGTGCTTTCGCAAACCGTTTTAGGGGGAAATCTTCTCTTATTTTGACGCGGAAGTATTGGCGATTTTGCGTAATTCGGGGAGGGGGACGAAGTGCGTGGAGTCTCACAGGAGACCCCAAGGGTTGCTTTCACACCTGCTATGACTGGAAGGGGAAACCTGGGTTTACTTTCTGGCCGGCTTCGCTTGTTGCTTGTGAATGCAGCCCCTTGGGTGGGTTTAGGTTCGACACTAGGCGCCAGCCTGGAAAAAGGCATCGATTGGACACTCGGGTGAGGCAGGTTGTGTAGCTGCAACACTTTCACTTTCACTTTATTTAAATTTATATACCGCCCTATCTCCCTTACGGCAGGGGTCTCCAACCTTTGCAACTTTAAGTCTGAAGGACTTCAGCTCCCAGACTTCTCCAGCCAGCTTTGCTTTAAAGCAGGGGTCTCCAACCTTTGCAACTTTAAGTCTGAAGGACTTCAGCTCCCAGACTTCTCCAGCCAGCTTTGCTTTAAAGCAGGGGTGTCCAACCTTTGCAACTTTAAGTCTGAAGGACTTCAGCTCCTAGACTTCTCCAGACAGCTTTGCTTTCAAGCAGGGGTCTCCAACCTTTGCAACTTTAAGTCTGTAGGACTTCAGCTCCCAGACTTCTCCAGCCAGCTTTGCTTTAAAGCAGGGGTCTCCAACCTTTGCAACTTTAAGTCTGAAGGACTTCAGCTCCCAGACTTCTCCAGCCAGCTTTGCTTTAAAGCAGGGGTCTCCAACCTTTGCAACTTTAAGTCTGAAGGACTTCAGCTCCCAGACTTCTCCAGCCAGCTTTGCTTTAAAGCAGGGGTGTCCAACCTTTGCAACTTTAAGTCTGAAGGACTTCAGCTCCTAGACTTCTCCAGACAGCTTTGCTTTAAAGCAGGGGTCTCCAACCTTTGCAACTTTAAGTCTGAAGGACTTCAGCTCCCAGACTTCTCCAGCCAGCTTTGCTTTAAAGCAGGGGTCTCCAACCTTTGCAACTTTAAGTCTGAAGGACTTCAGCTCCCAGACTTCTCCAGCCAGCTTTGCTTTAAAGCAGGGGTCTCCAACCTTTGCAACTTTAAGTCTGAAGGACTTCAGCTCCCAGACTTCTCCAGCCAGCTTTGCTTTAAAGCAGGGGTGTCCAACCTTTGCAACTTTAAGTCTGAAGGACTTCAGCTCCCAGACTTCTCCAGCCAGCTTTGCTTTAAAGCAGGGGTCCCCAACCTTTGCAACTTTAAGTCTGAAGGACTTCAGCTCCCAGACTTCTCCAGCCAGCTTTGCTTTAAAGCAGGGGTCTCCAACCTTTGCAACTTTAAGTCTGAAGGACTTCAGCTCCCAGACTTCTCCAGCCAGCTTTGCTTTAAAGCAGGGGTGTCCAACCTTTGCAACTTTAAGTCTGAAGGACTTCAGCTCCTAGACTTCTCCAGACAGCTTTGCTTTCAAGCAGGGGTCTCCAACCTTTGCAACTTTAAGTCTGTAGGACTTCAGCTCCCAGACTTCTCCAGCCAGCTTTGCTTTAAAGCAGGGGTCTCCAACCTTTGCAACTTTAAGTCTGAAGGACTTCAGCTCCCAGACTTCTCCAGCCAGCTTTGCTTTAAAGCAGGGGTCTCCAACCTTTGCAACTTTAAGTCTGAAGGACTTCAGCTCCCAGACTTCTCCAGCCAGCTTTGCTTTAAAGCAGGGGTGTCCAACCTTTGCAACTTTAAGTCTGAAGGACTTCAGCTCCTAGACTTCTCCAGACAGCTTTGCTTTAAAGCAGGGGTCTCCAACCTTTGCAACTTTAAGTCTGAAGGACTTCAGCTCCCAGACTTCTCCAGCCAGCTTTGCTTTAAAGCAGGGGTCTCCAACCTTTGCAACTTTAAGTCTGAAGGACTTCAGCTCCCAGACTTCTCCAGCCAGCTTTGCTTTAAAGCAGGGGTGTCCAACCTTTGCAACTTTAAGTCTGAAGGACTTCAGCTCCTAGACTTCTCCAGACAGCTTTGCTTTCAAGCAGGGGTCTCCAACCTTTGCAACTTTAAGTCTGAAGGACTTCAGCTCCCAGACTTCTCCAGCCAGCTTTGCTTTAAAGCAGGGGTGTCCAACCTTTGCTACTTTAAGTCTGAAGGACTTCAGCTCCCAGAATTCTCCAGCCAGCTTTGCTTTAAAGCAGGGGTCTCCAACCTTTGCTACTTTAAGTCTGAAGGACTTCAGCTCCCAGACTTCTCCAGCCAGCTTTGCTTTGAAACAGGGGTCTCCAACCTTTGCAACTTTAAGTCTGAAGGACTTCAGCTCCCAGGGCGGTGAACAGGCAGTCATAAAAGCATAAAAACATCAAGAACAATAAATATACTAAAAATAAATTAAACTTGAAACCTGTTCTAAAAAACCGAATAAAAACCCAATAGATAAAATAGATTTAAAAGCTACACCAGGCCGGCCGCACGAAATAGATGAGCGCAGTCAGGCTTTGCAAGAAATGTGATGGTCCCTTCCTAAAGGGGCTCGGAGCTTTTCTCCTATTTTAAAGTGTTTTTTTTTTTAAAAAAAAAACCTGAGCAAAATGAAGACTTTGCGTCTCCTTTTCCAGCTTTGGAACATGGGATTTCTCTCTGAGCAGGTTTATTTATGGACTTTGATTTATTGGGTTAGATTTTTTTTAGGTCGCCTCTATTTCTTTATAAATAGTTCAGATATATTTATAGATAATTTAACATAGCCAGCATACCTAAGGCGGGACTAGAACTCACCGTCTCCTGGTGATTGGCCCACTCAGTCAACTTTCATGCCTAAGGTGGGACTAGAACTCACCGTCTCCTGGTGATTGGCCCACTCCGTCAACTTTCATGTCTAAGGTGGGACTAGAACTCACCGTCTCCTGGTGATTGGCCCACTCAGTCAACTTTCATGCCTAAGGTGGAACTAGAACTCACCGTCTCCTGGTAATTGGCCCAAAGTCACCCAACCGGCTTTCATGCTTAAGGCAGGATAAAAATCTAACAAATATGTCACAAAATTGGGAATCTAGGTTTCCTTTTACTTGGGTTTGGGCTGGTGGGCTTCCCTTGGCTGCCCCTCCCTTCCAATGCACAGGATTGACCTGATTTTTGACGTGCTTAGAAACTCAGCCGAGCATGGAAGGCTCCCTAGAGGTCATCCAGCCCAGCCTCCGGTAGATTCCCAGTTCCTTTCAACCCCCGCTTAAAAAAAATCTGAAAACACTGCAAGATTTCTCTGGCTATGAAACAACTTGAAATGTTGGGAGTTTTTCCTAATATGTTGTGGAATTTGGACCCCTTGCTATGCCCAGGATTTCTCCAGCCTTTTATAGCTCCGTTTGTTTGGCATTTTTGGGTAAGGCAATTTTAAAACCGGTGCAAATATATGTATTTATATATATTTATATATGTGTGTGTATATGTATATACAATACAATACAATAGCAGAGTTGGAAGGGACCTTGGAGGTCTTCTAGTCCAACCCCCTGCGTGGGCAGGAACCTTATACCATTTCAGACAAATGGCTGTCTAACATCTTTTTAAAGACTTCCAGGGTTGGGGCATTCACAACTGCTGGAGGCAACTTCTGTTCCATTGGTTAATTGTTCTCACTGTCAGGAAATTCCTCCTCAGTTCTAAGTTGCTTCTCTCCTTGATTAGTTTCCACCCTGTTGCTTCTTGTCCTGCCCTCAGGTGCCTTGGAGAATAGTTTGACTCCCTCTTCTTTGTGGCACCCTCTGAGATATCGGAAGACTGCTATCCTGTCTCCCCTGGTCCTTCTCTTCATCAAACTAGACATACCCAGCTCCTGCAACCGTTCTTCATATGTCTTAGTCTCCAGTCCCCTAATCCTCTTGGTTGCTCTTCTCTGCACTCTTTCCAGAGTCTCCACGTCTTTTCTACATCGTGGCGACCAAAACTGTATGCATATATATCTTTCTCTCTCCCCCCACCCCCCAGGGCTACGACAGGGACCCCCAACTGGGTGGCTTCCGAAAGAGGACCCCTCCCCACGCCGAATCCTCGCCCAGCTGACCCACAGCCCCAACGGGTAAGTAGACCTCTTTGTGCTGGCCATTTGATTCCCTAACCACAATTTTGTTTAGCGACCGTTGTAAATTGGAACAGCACTCAAAAAAGTTGCTTCTAGTTGGAGAATCGTTGGACCCCCCCTTCTTTGGGGCAGCCCCCCCCCCAAATATTGAAAGAGTTCTATCGTGTCACCCCAAGTCCTTCTCTTCCTTAGACTACATAGACAGCTAGTCCTTGACTTACGACCATAATTGAGGCCCTAAATTTTGGTCGCTGAGAGAGACATTGGTTAAGTGAGCTTTGCCCCCCCCCCCCTTTTACGACTTTTCCTGCCACTGTTGTTAAGCGAACCACTGCGGTTGTTAAGTGAACAACCCGGTCGTTAAGTGAATCTGGCTTCCCTCTTCGACGTTGCTGGTCGGAAGGTCGCCAAATCTTGGGAGATCTGCCAACCTGCAGCCGTCATAAATGTGAGTCTAAGTCACATTTTTCAGGGACGTCGTAAGTTTGAACGGTCACTAAGCGAGTGAGGACTGCCTTGCACCCAATTCCTGCAACCGTTCTTCCTAGGTTTTACCCCCCAGTCCCCTCATCGTCTTTCTTGCTCTTCTCTGCCATATTTCCAGAATTTTGACATGTCCTTTTGATGGCTACTTGGTCAGTCTCTGTCTTTGGACCAACTTTGGCCACGGCATACGTCCTTCTTCACACGTGTGCAAGGATGCAGGGGTAAACGGAGGCCATCTATCAGGGCCTACCGGTTTGTATGAAGGCCAATGCTCATCTCTCATTGTGCCTTCCCTTGCAAAATGCAATTATTGTTATTTTTAAGAGTTGATTTATACATTTTTCATTTTATCTACACAAATACTTTGTGAACAGGATATAGTTGGGATCTAGTTTGGGAACCCCTGGTGTACCTGGTCATATTTTTTCCCCAGCTCCGAATGTCCATTTCTGCACCATTTACTATTTCTTTGAATTGCCTCTTCTTCTTGGGATGATTTCTCGTTTTTCCAGTATTGTGCCTGTTGGACTGATGGGGGGAAAAAAATACGATTTCCCAATTTTGGGGGAATTACTCCGTGATTTACTAAATTGATTTTTTTTAAATGTGGGTTTCTTGGAGGCGAATTATATCTGCTTTCAAATTTTGTAATCGTGTATATTTCCACACACCCCCTTTTTTGGGGGGGGGGGGGGATTCAGCCCAGTTGTATCTCTTGACCACATGTCTCTTAAGTGTGTAAATGGAGACCATCCTGTAGGAAGTCTAACATTTATCTCTCCTTCTAGTTTTCCTTTGCAAAATATGAATTTTATTCTTCGTCCTGCGTCTCTTTCTTCCTCGCTTCTTTTTCTTTCTCTCTCTCTTTCTTCGTCTTCTTGTTGTTCATCATCATCTTCTCCTCCTCCTTTTCATTCTCCTTCTCTCCTCTTCCTCCTTCTCCTCTTATCCTTTCCTCCTCCTATCTTCTTTTCTGTCTTCTTCTCTTCTTCTCCTCTGCCTTCCCTTCTCCTCCCCCCTCCTCCTCCTCTTCTTTTTCTTCTCCTTTTTTCTTCTCCTCTCCTCCTCTTCCCCTTATCTCTTCTTCCTCCTCCTATCTTCTCCTTCTTTTCCTTCATCTTCTCTTCTCCTCCTTTGCCTCCTTCTCCTTTTTTTCTTCTCCTCTTCTTCTCCTCCTTATCCCCTCCTCCTCCACCCCATCTTCTCCTCCTTGTCCTTCATCTTCTCTCCTCCTCCTCTGCCTTCCCTTCTCCTCCTCTTCCTCCTTTTCCTCCTCCTCCTCTCCTCCTCCTCCTCCTCTTCCTCTTCATCCTCTTTTTCTCCTCCTCCTTTTCCTCCTCCCCTCCTCCTCTTCCTCCTTCCCTCCTCCTTCTCTTCCTCTTCCTCGTCCTCTTTTTTTCCTCGTCCTCTTCTTCTTCCTCCTCTTTTCCTCCTCCTCTCCTCCTCCTCTTCTTCCTCTTCCTCCTCTTTTTCTCCTCCTCTTCTTCTTCCTCCTCTTTTCCTCCTCCTCCTCCTTCTCTCCTCCTCCTCTTCTTCTTCCTCTTCCTCCTCTTTTTCTCCTGCTCTCCGCTGTCGGGCCAAGCCCCAAGATCTGGAGAACATCAGACGGTCCCTTTGCGAGCCGAGTCTGTCCATATATGGCCAAATCTAAGATCTCTCGCCTCTTTGCCTCCAGACCCGATAAGTGCCTGGTTGGGAGCCAAGCCATTCTCTGCCCCCACAATCTTGGCTTGTCCAGTCTCTTCCTGCTGGGAATCCGCATTCCTTAAATTTCACCTCCTCCATTTTATTTGGGGAGAGTTTGGAGGGTTTTATATTATTATTGAGCTTGGAGATGTTTCCGTCTCGGGCCCACCCACTGGTATCTCTGGGAGGTTTCCTCGCATGGGTTTCTGAGAAGAACAGAGTTGGAAGGGACCTTGGAGGTCTTCTAGTCCAGCCCCCTGACTCGAGCAGGAGACTCTATACTACTTCAGACAAGTGGCTGTGTCTTCTTAAAAACCCTTTTCTTTTTAAGAAAAAAGAAGAAAAGAAGGAAGGAAGGAATTGAGGGAGAGGGAAAGAAAGAGTGAGTGAGAGAGGAAGGAAAGAAGGAATAACGGAGTTGGAAGGGACCTTGGAGGTCTTCTAATCCAACCTTCTGCTCAAGCAGGAGGCCCTAAACATTTCAGACAAGTGACTGTCTTCTTAAAAACCTTTTTTTAAGAAAGTGAGGGAGGGAGGAAGGAAGGAAAGGAAGGAAGGAAGGAATAAAAAGAATTGGAAGGGACCTTGGAGGTCTTCTAGTCCAGAAGAAGGAAGGAAGGAAGGAATTAATTGAGGGAGAGGGAAAGAAAGAGTGAGAGAGGAAGGAAAAAAGGAAGGAAAGAAGGAATAATAGTTGGAAGGGACCTTGGAGGTCTTCTAGTCCAACCCTCTGCTCAAGCAGGAGGCCCTATAACATTTCAGACAAGTGGCTGTGTCTTCTTGAAAACCTTTTTTTTAAGAAAGGGAGGGAGGGAGGGAGGGAGGAAGGAAAGAAAGAAAGAAGGAAGGTAGGAAGGAAGAATAACAGAAGTGGAAGGGACCTTGGAGGTCTTCTAGTCCAACCCTCTGCTCAAGCAGGAGGCCCTATAACAGGGGTCTCAAACTCAATTTACCTGGGGGCCGCTGGAGGCAGAGTCCGGGTGAGGCTGGGCCGCATAAGGGATTCCTTATATTAACATTAATACTAATATTATACTTTCATATCACGGTGGGGGCCACAAGATACCGTCCTGCGGGCCGCAATTGGCCGCGGGCCGCGAGAATGAGACCTCTGCCCTATAACATTTCAGACCAAAGGCCCCCCAGTCTGTTCTTAAAACCGTCCCAGTGTTGGAGCATCCCCAACTTCTGGTGGCAAGCAGTTCCACTGATTACGGGGAGTCCTCGATTTGCGACCACAACTGAGCCCCGAAGGTTCTGTGCCTGAGTGAGACAGCCCCGTGGAGAAAAGTTGTGAGGGGATTGTGTTGAGAAAAGAGAAGGATTGTGAGACCTGGGTTGTGGTGTGGTTGAACAGCTTCAGGGAAAGGGGTTTTTTGGGGGGCACCTCTACCCACATGGATGGATTACCGATAGCCCTTGACTTACAACGGTTCGTTTAGTGACTTAGGACCGTCTTTCACACTTAACGACCGTGGCAGCATCCCCCTGGTCCCATGATCACGTTTCAGGCCCTTGGCAACTGACTCACACTAACGACGGTCGCAGTGTCCTGGGGTGGTGGTGGGGGGCGTCACTTGATCCCCTTTTGCGACCTTCCGACGAGGAAAGTCGACGGGGAAGCCGGGATTCACTTAACGACCGCGTTGCTAATTTAACAACTGCGGGGATTCGCTTAACAACGGTGGCAAGAAAGGTCGTAAAAAAAAAAGGGGGGGGGCGAAACTCGCCGAACAATGGCCTCACTGAGCCACACAAATGTGGGCCTCCGTTGCAGTCGTAAGTCGAGGACTACCGGTGTTTAAGGGGGGGGGGGAAGCAAAAAGTTTACTTTGGCAAAAATCTTTAAAAAACCACACCTTAATCACGTCCCCTCTTAGTGGCAGGAATCTGGGCCTCGGTCCTCGTCGTAAGTCGAGGACTACCTGCATTCCCGCTCGAATTCAACCCTGCCTGGGTGCGGCGTTCGAAGGACGGGGCTTCTTATTGGCTGGCGCCATCCACCCATTTCCTTATTTGCACACAGGTGTATGTGTGCGCAGCTGTTCTCGGGAACCTTGGCGCACCTTGCTGGGTGCCCAAACTCCACCCGGGGTTCGCTCCGAAAAGACGGTGCCTGCGTCCTGCGTCTTTCCCGAACCTGGTTGTGTGAATCCACCCGGATTGCCAACACGGGAGGGTTGAATCACAGACACCTGTGGGGTGTGTGTGTGTGTGGAGGAAATCCGGCCTCTGCACCTCCCTACAGGTAATGGCAATGCTTTCGGGGGGGGCTGGGGTGGGTGGGTTAGGTGGGCACGGGTGGGGTGGGGGCACCCACACCCCCTCGGAGGGAGGCTGGAGCAAGACCTAGCCAGAGATCCTGGCTTGTAGTAACTTCCAGTTAATCATTGACAAGTCAAACACAACACGCCTCCGAAGTCTGGCCGATTTTGCTAACATGCTTTTCCAGTTATGTTCTCCATATTTGGAAATGTTTATCCTTGCCCCCATCTTTGGGGAAGGCAGGGAGGGGAGGTGACTCAGGCCTGGGGGAAGTTTGGAATTCCTGGCGTCGGGATAAGCCCACCCACCCCCCTCTCTCTCTCGCTTCCTCCCCTCCCTTCCTCCCTCTCTCTTTCTCTCCTTCTCTCTCTCTCTCTCTCTCCTTCTGCCTTTCCTTGCGGTCAGGCGGAAATTTTGCTCCGGGGGCTGCAGCGAAATTGTCCATTCGTTCCGCTTTGGGACGGAAAACCAGGCTGGGGTAAGTACCGAGGGTCTTTTGGGGACGGGACGAGCCTCCGTGGCCTTAGCAGCCCCTTCCCACAGGGCAGGGGTGGGTGGGTGGGGGTCTCCTTAGGGAACCTGGACCGGCAGGCTGGGATCAGCTTGGAATTCGGGGCTGCTTAAGCGGGAATTGTTCCCTCTTGGGTGATCGGTTTGTGGCTTGCTGGTCACCGTGGTTAATATTTACCTGGTTCATCAGAATGGTGCCAGGCGCCTGCCTTGGGTTGTTGGATTGTGGGTTTTTTTCTTTCCCAATTGCAATCCTTCCTGTATTTTCCTTCATTTCGTTCCCTGTAACTTTTTTTGGCTTCCTGGCGTCTCCAGGAACGAAGCCGGGAACAAACTGAGATTGTTCTGCATCCTGGTTGAAGCGGGCAGCCCTGTCTTGCGATTTATGTCGCTTCTCCAGATGGGTGCCCACATTCTCTTGGCGTTTATGGGTGTGTGTGTGTGTGTGTCATCGTAGGGAGTTGTGCGTTTCGCACAGTTTCTTTGCGGAGTTGTGAGAGGGGTGTGTGTGTGTGTGAAAAAAGGAAGTGGGACATCGCCAGCGTGGGTAGCTTTTCGGGAAGGCAGAAGGAAAAGTTTGGTCCGTGACTCTGGAGTTTCAATGGAGCCTCCTTCTCCAGGAGCACTCTGCCCACAATTCCTAGGAGCTGGCGTAGGAGGGAATCGGGGAAGAATTGTTGACTCTCTGGATCTCATCGGCTGTCCTTGAGAGAAAGCAGGGCTTCCCCAAGACAGGCGTGAAGAATTTGGTCTCTTCCTTGGCTTTGGAGAGCTTTTTCTGTTGAACTTTGGCCTGGGGTGGGGTTTTTTTTTGGGTGGGGACAATGACTGTTTTATTTCTTTTTTCTAAATGAGGAGAGTGTTTATATATTTTCTTAATTGGTGTACGCCGGTCACTTGTTCTAAGGTTGGTGGCAAATAAATGGAATGGAGGGATGGACGGAGGGATAGATGGCTGAATGGATGGAAAGATAAACAGATAGCTAGCTATTTAGCTATCTAGATGATTGATAGTTAATTAAATAGATGGATAGATAGATGATACGTTAGTTAATTAGATAGATAGATAATAGATAGATAGATAGATAGATAGATGATAGTTAATTAGAGATAGAGAAATAGATGATAGTTCAATAGATAGATAGATGGATAGATGGATTGATGGATAGATTATAGTTACATAGATAGATAGCCATACATACATACATACATACATACATACATACATACATACATACATACATACATACATACATACATTAGATAGATAGATGATAGATAGATAGATAGATAGATAGATAGATAGATAGGATAGATAGATGATAGTTAATTAGAGATAGATAGATAGATAGATGGTAGATAGATAGATAGACAGACAGACAGACAGACAGACAGACAGACAGACAGACAGACAGACAGACAGACAGACAGGATAGACAGACAGGATAGACAGACAGGATAGATAGATGATAGTTAATTAGAGATAGATAGATAGATAGATAGATAGATAGATAGATAGACAGACAGACAGACAGACAGACAGACAGACAGACAGGATAGACAGACAGGATAGATAGATGATAGTTAATTAGAGATAGATAGATAGATAGATAGATAGATAGATAGATAGATAGATAGATAGATAGATAGAGGATAGATTAATAAATCAACATGGGGATGATAGGTAGATGGAGAGAGAGAAGATGGAAAGATTGATAGTGTTTAATAGCTGGCTAGCTAGCTTGATCAATTGATAGATAATAGATAAGTATATAGATACATTGATTGATCTATAGATCGATTAAAAGATTGATAGGTGAATAGGTCAACTGATTGATCAGTAGACAGATGATAGACACAGAGATTGAGAGAGGTGATAGATTAATAGCTCGACAGACATATAGATGTTAGATGAGTAGATAGATGGATAGATTGATAGAGGCTGTTTCTTTTGATAAAGAGTCTCTAGCTAAATAGATTGATAAATAGTTCGATTAATCAATCGATAGATGATAGACAGACAGGCAGTTACCTTCTCCATTCTGGTCTGTCCCCAACTTGACCCTTAAGATTGTCCAGGGGTGCTGTTGGCTCCTTTTTTTTGCTGAAGGACCAAGCTGGGCATAGAACATCTGGAGAAGGTTCCTCTGTCGGGTCCCCAGGATTCAACCCTGATTGAAAAGCTCCCAATCAATCAATCAATCAATCAATCAATCAATTAATCAATCAATCAATCACCTGTCCTATGTCATCAACAGAATTATAGGCCTGTTTTTTCTGCTTTTTCTTTCAAAGTTATTTTTCTGTGCGTAGAGAAACTTAGCAGGAGCTGTGAAAATCCCGTTCTTCCCACGGTGGTCCTCTTTTCCCAGGAATCTCCATTCCCACGTTCAGATTAACCCTGATTAAGGAGGGGAACTGGGTTAGTTTCGGCTAGCAAAAAATCTAAAAGGAGTTTGCATCAACTATTTCACCCCCTCACCCCATTTTAATCCCAGTTTCAACGCTTTAAGGATCAGTAGTCCTTGTCTTACAACCCAAGAGGGAGCAGAATTTCTGTGGTTAAGCAAAGCAGTTGTTAAGCGAGACACGCTTGATTTTACAACCTTTCTTTTTTGGGCCACGGTTGTTAGGCAAGGCTCTATACTCAATCATGTGGGCGTTAAGTGAATCCCGCCCCGCCCGTCGCTCGTCAGAAGCCAGCTGGGAAGGTCACAAAAATCGGGTCACTCACGTAACCCCCGTCGTAAAACAAGAACGGCCCTCAGTTTTGATCGCATCTGCATGGGACGCTCGGCAGTGCGAACCCCTGTCGTTTAAGTCACTTTTTTTCTCAGCGGTGTTGGAACTTCGATCCGTCGTTAAACGAACGGTTGTAAATCGAGGACTAGCTGTAAGATTGGAGAATCCACGTTCGAATTGTTTCCGATTGGCATTTTAGGTTGAAACGAGGTTATTTTTGCCAACCGGGTTAATTTTTTCCATTGGAGCGCAAATTTCTTCAATATTTTGGGACCAAGCCGAGAGGGCAGTCGAAGTGGTCCTCGGCTTACGACTGCTCACTTAGCGACCGTCTGAAGTTACGGCCTACCTGGGAAAAACCCAGTTATGAGCTTTCTGAAGGTCCAATGGTTGGGCATTTATGGGTATTTTCTGTGTTTTACGATGGTTTTGCGAAAAAATGAATATTATTTCCGTTTTTTGGGTGGGGAGAAAAACGCATCCTAGCAAAAGAATGCCTGTGAAAAACACGGTGTTTGCTTAACGACCATGGTGCTCTTTTTATAACGGATGCATTCGCTGAACGACCGCCGGACGAAAAGATGGGCTACCAGCTTTACGACTGCCAGGATTCATTACGGGTCGTATATGGAGGACTAGCAGCATACGGTCATTAGTGGAGTGAAGAGTGGCTTGGAAAGATGGGTGGCTCTACACAGGTAGTCCTCGACTTACGACTGTCCGTTTAGCGACCAATTCAGAGATAATTTCTGGGGAAGATGATTACAAAGACTTCCAACCATTCGTTTAGTGACTGCCTGAAGTTAAAACGTCACCGGAAAAAAAGAGACCGTTTTTCGCACTTACGACCGTGGCAGCATCACGTGATCAAAATTCACTTTGCAACTGACTCGTATTTATGACGGTTGCAATGTCCCGAGGTCTCCTTTTGCGACCTCCTCACAAGCGACGTTAATGGGGAAGCCCGAATCGCTTAACAAGTGTGGCTAGAAAGGTCGCAAAATGGGGGCAGAACTCATGTAAGGTCTGTCTTGCTTAGCAAGGGAAACGTTGGGCTCAGTGGTGGCCATAAAACGAAGACCACCTGCACTTCCTCTTAATTCATTTATTCATTTTTATTAAGGTCTTTGAAGCAGGTCCCTTTTAAGACTTGCGGACTTTAACTCCGGGGCCGGGTGGGGCATTATGGGAGTTGTTGTCCATAAGGTACCAGTACAGATTAGGAGAGGCCTGGCTTTAAAACAGGGACTGTGAAGACGGACCTTGGAGTCCTACTGAGGATGCCTTAAACCAGGGGTCTCCAACCTTTGCAACTTTAAGTCTGCAGGACTTCAGCTCCCAGACCTCTCCAGCCAGCTTTCCTGAAGTCCTTCAGACATAAAGTTGCAAAGGTTGGGGACCCCTGCTTTAAAGCAAAGCTGGCTGGAGAAGTCTGGGAGCTGAAGTCCTTCAGACTTAAAGTTGCAACGGTTGGGGACCCCTGCTTTAAAGCAAAGCTGGCTGGAGAAGTCTGGGAGCTGAAGTCCTTCAGACTTAAAGTTGCAAAGGTTGGAGACCCCTGCTTTAAAGCAAAGCTGGCTGGAGAAGTCTGGGAGCTGAAGTCCTTCAGACTTAAAGTTGCAAAGGTTGGAGACCCCTGCTTTAAAGCAAAGCTGGCTGGAGAAGTCTGGGAGCTGAAGTCCTTCAGACTTAAAGTTGCAAAGGTTGGAGACCCCTGCTTTAAAGCAAAGCTGGCTGGAGAAGTCTGGGAGCTGAAGTCCTTCAGACTTAAAGTTGCAAAGGTTGGGGACCCCTGCTTTAAAGCAAAGCTGGCTGGAGAAGTCTGGGAGCTGAAGTCCTTCAGACTTAAAGTTGCAAAGGTTGGAGACCCCTGCTTTAAAGCAAAGCTGGCTGGAGAAGTCTGGGAGCTGAAGTCCTTCAGACTTAAAGTTGCAAAGGTTGGGGACCCCTGCTTTAAAGCAAAGCTGGCTGGAGAAGTCTGGGAGCTGAAGTCCTTCAGACTTAAAGTTGCAACGGTTGGAGACCCCTGCCTTAAACAAGAGGCAGCAGCCAAAAAAGCTAAAACCATAATATTTATGGTTGCATAAACAGTGGCCTACGATCAAAATCCCGCGAAGGATTAGTACCACTTTGCAAAGCCTTAGTAAGGCCACACCTGGAATCCTGCCTCCAGTTTTGGTCTCCGCGTTACAAATAAGATGTGGAGACTTTGCATAAAGTGCAGAGAAGAGCAACTAAGAGGATTGAAACCTTGGAGGCTGAAACATACGAAGAGCAGCTGCAGGATTTGAGTCTGGCCACTCTAGAGAAAAGAAGGACCAGGGGAGACAGGATGGCAGTGTTCCAATATCTCAGGGGTTGCCCCAAAGAAGAGGGAGTCAAACTATTCTTCAAGGCACCTGAGGGCAGGACAAGAAGCAATGGGTGGAAACTAATCCAGGAGAGAAGCAACTTAGAACTGAGGAGGAATTTCCTGACAGTGAGGACAGTTCACCAGCAGAACAGCTCGCCACCAGAAGTTGTGGATGCTCCATCACTGGATGTTTGTAAGAGGAAATTGGACAACCATTTGTCTGGTAGGGTCTCTGGCCTGAGCAGGGACTAGAAGGCCTCCAAGGTCCCTTCCAACTCTGTTATTCTATTCTATTCTATTCTATTCTATTCTATTCCATTCCATTCCATTCCATTCTTCATTCCAATATTTATTCTATTCTATTCTATTCTATTCTATTCTATTCTATTCCATTCCATTCCATTCCATTCCTATTATTCTATTCTATTCCATTCCATCCCATTCCATTCCAATTCCTATAATTCTATTCTATTCTAAGATATTCTATTCTATTCTATTCCATTCCATTCCATTCCTATTATTCTATTCCATTCCATTCCATTCCAATTCCTATAATTCTATTCTATTCTATTCTATTCTATTCTTCATCCCAACATTTAATCTATTCCATTCCATTCCATTCCATTCCTATTATTCTATTCTATTCCATTCCATTCCATTCCATTCCAATTCCTATAATTCTATTCTATTCTATTCTATTCTATTCTATTCTATTCTTCATTCCAACATCTATTCCATTCCATTCCATTCCATTCTATTCTATTCAGCACCAGAAGGCAGGACAAAAGAAGCAAAGGATGGGAATTGTAAACAAGGAGAGAAGCAACCTGAAATTAAGGAGAAACTTCCTAATAGTGAGAACAATTCACCAGTGGAACAGCTGGCCACCAGAAACCGTGGTTGCTCCATCACTGGACCTCTTTAAGAAGAGACTGGACAGCCACTGGTCTGAAATGGCGTAGGGTCTCTTGCTTGAGCCGGGGGCTGGACTAGAAGACCACCAAGGTCCCTTCCGCTTCTGTTCTGATCGATTGAAGAATTCTGGCTGGGGGATCCTGGGAGTTGAAGTCCACCCATCTTAAAACAGGCTGGGATTCTGGGCATCCTCACTAAGCCCAAAACGCAGCCCAGAGACACGCTGTGGCTGAAATTCCTTTCTGAACACAACCTGAACACAACCTAACAGGACCATAGCTGCAATCTCTGCTTTGCGTTTGAACGGATCATCTGCAAGGTTTACGAGCCCTTCCTTTGTTTCCCGGCCTTGCGAAAGGAGAATCTATCGTGACTTTTGAGCTCGGCCAACGGGCAGCCAATATGTATTTAATTTTATTTATTTATCTCGTCCAGCAACGTGTAGATCAGGGGTCTCCAACCTTTGCAACTGTAAGTCTGAAGGACTTCAGCTCCCAGACTTCTCCAGCCAGCAAAGCTTATTATGTATATACCCACATAGCAAAGCTGGCTGGAGAAGTCTGGGAGCTGAAGTCCTTCAGACTTAAAGTTGCAAAGGTTGGAGACCCCTGCTTTAAAGCAAAGCTGGCTGGAGAAGTCTGGGAGCTGAAGTCCTTCAGACTTAAAGGTGCAAAGGCTGGAGACCCCTGCTTTAAAGCAAAGCTGGCTGGAGAAGTCTAGGAGCTGAAGTCCTTCAGACTTAAAGTTGCAAAGGTTGGGGACCCCTGCTTTAAAGCAAAGCTGGCTGGAGAAGTCTGGGAGCTGAAGTCCTTCAGACTTAAAGTTGCAAAGGTTGGAGACCCCTGCTTTAAAGCAAAGCTGGCTGGAGAAGTCTGGGAGCTGAAGTCCTTCAGACTTAAAGTTGCAAAGGTTGGAGACCCCTGCTTTAAAGCAAAGCTGGCTGGAGAAGTCTGGGAGCTGAAGTCCTTCAGACTTAAAGTTGCAAAGGTTGGAGACCCCTGCTTTAAAGCAAAGCTGGCTGGAGAAATCTGGGAGCTGAAGTCCTTCAGACTTAAAGTTGCAAAGGTTGGGGACCCCTGCTTTAAAGCAAAGCTGGCTGGAGAGGTCTGGGAGCTGAAGTCCTTCAGACTTAAAGTTGCAAAGGTTGGAGACCCCTGCTTTAAAGCAAAGCTGGCTGGAGAAGTCTGGGAGCTGAAGTCCTTCAGACTTAAGGTTGCAAAGGTTGGAGACCCCTGCTTTAAAGCAAAGCTGGCTGGAGAAGTCTGGGAGCTGAAGTCCTTCAGACTTAAAGTTGCAAAGGTTGGGGACCCCTGCTTTAAAGCAAAGCTGGCTGGAGAAGTCTGGGAGCTGAAGTCCTTCAGACTTAAAGTTGCAAAGGTTGGAGACCCCTGCTTTAAAGCAAAGCTGGCTGGAGAAGTCTGGGAGCTGAAGTCCTTCAGACGTAAAGTTGCAAAGGTTGGAGACCCCTGGTGTAGATGGATAAACATGATTTTAGGATGCACGAAATGGATATACGAATAAAAAGATTCATTAGACAGGGACGTTAGTGTTCTTATGCATGTCTTCATTTTCTTAATTCTTGAAGTCTTCATTTTCTTAATTCTTGAATTCTTCATGCAAGAATTTCTCTGACTGAACCTTCTTGACTTCTGTCCAGAGCAGGGATTTTCTCTTTTTTGGCTGAAGAATAAAGGATGAAAGGTCAGGGCTGGGCCTGCATGTTCCCGGAGGAGAACAATTAAAGCTTGTCTGGAAGAGGGCTTGTCCTCCTGCCCCAGATCCTCTCCCCACACCCCATCCCACCCCACCCCCAGGAGTGATCCTTGCAGCCAGCGAGACACGCATTCCTGATCAAGGTGACTCAGAGCCTCTCTGAAATGTACTTTTCAGCTTTATGGTGAGAAAAACGTTGCAGCCCGCTTTGCAAACAGTGGACCTTGGGCAAAACATCCAGGAAATGTCCCAGGGTGGCTGAGTCAGACTTGGCTGGTGGAGGGTATCTCTGACATCTGCAGAAGGATGCAAAACAATTGCCTTTTGTGTGTCTGTGTGTCTTTTCTCGTCCCAAACCCTGCATTTGGGAACGGGATGACCATAGCTTCAATTGCACCATAAGTGACATCAAGGTGACATACTGACTGCCGGTGTAAAGGGACTTCAATTCCCAGAATTCCCCAGCCATCATGGAGGGACTTCAATGTCTAGAAGTCCAAGGCCACCATGCAGGGGGTTCGACTCCCAGAATTCCCCAAGCAGCATGCAGGGACTTCAACTCCAGGAAATCCAAAGGTAGCATGCAGGGACTTAAAGAACTCCCAGAATTCCTCAGTCAGGATATGTGGACTTCGACTCCCAGAATTCCCCAGCCAGCATGCAGATACTTCAATCTCTAGAACAGGGGTCTCCAACCTTTGCAACTTTAAGTCTGAAGGACCTCAGCTCCCAGACTTCTCCAGCCAGCTTTGCTTTAAAGCAGGGGTCTCCAACCTTTGCAACTTTAAGTCTGAAGGACTTCAGCTCCCAGACTTCTCCAGCCAGCTTTGCTTTAAAGCAGGGGTCTCCAACCTTTGCAACTTTAAGTCTGAAGGACTTCAGCTCCCAGACTTCTCCAGCCAGCTTTGCTTTAAAGCAGGGGTCCCCAACCTTTGCAACTTTAAGTCTGAAGGACTTCAGCTCCCAGACTTCTCCAGCCAGCTTTGCTTTAAAGCAGGGGTCTCCAACCTTTGCAACTTTAAGTCTGAAGGACTTCAGCTCCCAGACTTCTCCAGCCAGCTTTGCTTTAAAGCAGGGGTCCCCAACCTTTGCAACTTTAAATCTGAAGGACTTCAGCTCCCAGACTTCTCCAGCCAGCTTTGCTTTAAAGCAGGGGTCTCCAACCTTTGCAACTTTAAGTCTGAAGGACTTCAGCTCCCAGACTTCTCCAGCCAGCTTTGCTTTAAAGCAGGGGTCCCCAACCTTTGCAACTTTAAATCTGAAGGTTGGAGACCCTGCTTTAAAGCAAAGCTGGCTGGAGAATTCTGGGAGCTGAAGTCCTTCAGACTTAAAGTTGCAAAGGTTGGGGACCCCTGCTCTAGAAGTCCAAAGCCACCATGCAGGGACTTCAATTCCCAGAATTCACCAGCAAACATTTGTGGACTTCCAGAATTCACCAGCCACTGAATCTTCAATTGAAGATTGGGAGTTCTTTAATCTGTTCTTCTTCCTCCTCCTCTTCCTCCTCTTCCTCCTCCTCCTTCCTCCTCCTCCCTCCTGCCTTCCAAGGGTCCAGAATGCAGCCTCACGATGAGCGTTGACCAAAATAGAAAATAAAATGGAACAATTACATCAGGCAATTTGGAAATGGCCCTCCGGTTGACGCAGCCAGAAAGTGCATTTGTGGTGTTCTTTCTCTTTGGCAGCCCCATCCTCCTCCCTCCTGCTGGCCCCCTTCCAGTTCAACCCCCCCCCCTCGGCTCCAAGTCCTTGTTCACACGTCCATCCGTCCCCCAGCCTCCTCTCCCCTTCTCCCCCCCCCCCAGCGCTCTCTTTCCTCCCCCTCCCCCCTCCGATTCCCTTCTTGGGTTATTTCTGGCCAAGGTCTCCATCCGATTTGAGACGTGTTGCATCTCAGGGTTTCTAGCTTTTAGCAACTTTAAGATAGGTGGACTGCGACTCCCAGAATTCCCCAGCCAGCATGGAGGGACTTCAATCCCCAGAATTCCATAGCCAGGTTTTGTGGACTTCAACTCCCAGAATTCCTCAGCTAGCATGGAGGGATTTCAATCCTGATAATTCCCCAACCAGGATTTGTGGACTTCAACTCCCAGAATTCCACAGCCAAGATTTGTGGACTTCCAGAATTCTCCAGCTAGCATGGAGGGACTTCAATCCCCAGAATTCCATAGCCAGGTTTTGTGGACTTCAACTCCCAGAATTCCACAGCCAGGTTTTGTGGACTTCCAGAATTCCTCAGCCAGCATGGAGGGACTTCAATCCCGAGAAGTCCCCAACCAGGATTTGTGGACTTCAACTCCCAGAATTCCACAGCCAGCATGGAGGGACTTCAATCCCCAGAATTCCATAGCCAGGTTTTGTGGACTTCAACTCCCAGAATTCCCCAGCCAGCATGGAGGGACTTCAATCCCCAGAATTCCATAGCCAGGTTTTGTGGACTTCAACTCCCAGAATTCCCCAGCCAGCATGGAGGGACTTCAATCCCCAGAATTCCATAGCCAGGTTTTGTGGACTTCAACTCCCAGAATTCCCCAGCCAGCATGGAGGGACTTCAATCCCCAGAATTCCATAGCCAGGTTTTGTGGACTTCAACTCCCAGAATTCCTCAGCCAGCATGGAGGGACTTCAATCCTGAGAAGTCCCCAACCAGGATTTGTGGACTTCAACTCCCAGAATTCCATAGCCAGGTTTTGTGGACTCCTCAGCTAGCATGGAGGGACTTCAACTCCCAGAATTCCCAAGCCAGAATTCGTGGACTTCAACTCCCAGAATTCCCCAGCCATCATGGAGGGACTTCAACTCCCAGAATTCCTCAGCCAGGATTTGTGAACTTCAACTCCCAGAATCCCCCAGCCACAATGCTTTGGAGTTGAAATCCACGCGTCTTAAAGTGGCAGAGGATAAGAAATTCAGATAGTCCTTGAGTTATAACGATTCATTTAGTGACTGTTCGAAGGTGCAACGGCACAGGAAAAAAGTGACTTATGACTAGTTTTCACACTTGTGACCATCCCTGTGGTCATGTGATCAAAATTCCCCCAGCCCACGTGATTCCATTCTATCATCCCTCCTGACCATTGGTCCTGTAATTGTATCACCATAAGTGTTATTTCCATCCTAACCTGCTTGTAGCCAATGACCATCTTAGCCATTTCCAGGGCCAGTAAGGCGGCTTATACGTATTCCTCGGCTGATCTCCTCGCCCTGCGAGAGTCTCCTCTCTCACAGGTGTGGCCCTCAGCATTAACAAGGGCCCACCTCAATGACGGATGGGTAAATCCCGAGAGTGGAGGAAGCGGAAGCTCAGAGGGTATTTAGGGTTTTTTTTTATCTAGAGTTTTAAGGGGTTCTGGGGTTGTAGATGGGTTTGCAGTAACTAGGGAGGTGGGTGGGGGGGTACAACCCACAGGGTATTGTGTACAGGCCGGCCGGTAATCCCGACGAAAAGGACGTGGTGTCCATTTCAAGGGGGGGTATGAAGGTCAATCAACCAGAGTGTCTTTCTATCAGGACAGTGTGTGGGAGGGGTAGGTATGGCAGGAGCCAGACACCAAATCAGTTGCTGGGAGCACGCACTCGCTGTTTACAAGAGGTTGCGTGCTCCGATCTCCATGGCTCCTCTCTCAACCCAGGAGGTCGGAGTTCCCAGGGCTGGCTCAACGCCAGGTCCGTTATCAACAAGGCCCCCCTCATCCATGATTTGGTATTAGAGGGGGAGCCGGACCTGGTAGGTGTCACGGAAACCTGGCTGGGTCCCGAGGGGGGTGGTGCCCCTCGTGGAAATGTGCCCGCCAGGCTACCGGACATTCCATCAGCCACGAGCCCTAGGCAGGGGTGAGGGGGTGGCGGTTATTATGAGGGAGTTCCGAGGGAGACCGCTGTGCCGCAGATCGCCGGCTGTGAGGCCTTGGGTGTGAAGTGGGGCCTTGGGAGGCAGTTGGGCTTGCCGATCGTGTACCTGGCTCCCCGCTACGTCTCAGCAGCCCTGCCCGAGCTCCTCGAGGTGATAGCCGAGATGGCAGTTGAGACCCCCAGCGTTTTAGTCATGGGGGACTTTGATCTGCCATCGGTAGGTGAAACCTCTGAGTTAGCTCGGGAGTTCATGGCCTCCATGACGGCCATGAACCTGACCCAAGTAATTCAGGGTCCCACCCACACCGGAGGCCACAGGCTGGATCTGGTCTTTATCTCCGGCCAGTGGAGGAGTGATCTGGGAGTAGGGGACTTAACAATCACTCCCCTGTCATGGTCAGATCACTCTCTCCTACGACTAGACTT
The DNA here is from genome assembly GCA_039707465.1 of Rhabdophis nuchalis. Classification (NCBI taxonomy): domain Eukaryota; kingdom Metazoa; phylum Chordata; class Lepidosauria; order Squamata; family Natricidae; genus Rhabdophis; species Rhabdophis nuchalis. Next base: position 3,403,488 of record CM077645.1, on the reverse strand, counting down.
CCCAACCGCTACACCCCACCGTGGGGAGGCGGAACCGGATACTCCACAATGGTTCCGCCCCAGGCTCCTGATGGATCCGGAGAGATTCCAGGCGGACCTTGGGCCAATACCGGGAACCCGGACCCACGACTCGACTGAGGTCCTGGTGGCCGCCTGGAATAACGCAGCCACTAGTGCCCTGGACCAGGTCGCGCCCTTGCAGCCTCTCACGCATTGCCGATCTGCCCCGGCCCCTTGGTTCTCCGAGGAGCTAAGGGCATTGAAGCGACGCAAGAGACGCCTGGAGGGTATTTGGAGATCCACTCGCGCCGAATCTGATCGAACACGCGCTAGATCCCACTTAAGGACCTACCTCGTGGCGATAAGGGCGGCAAAACTTAACTATCTCGCCGCCCTTATCGCATCCGCAGATAACCGCCCTGCCGCCCTGTTTAGAGTAACCCGCTCCCTTCTGCAACAGGGGCTGCGGGAAGCTCCTTTACAGGGACGTGCAGAGGAGTTCGGTCAATATCTGCTGGACAAAGTCGCTCAGATCCGGAGCGAGATGATCTCCAATGAGGTAGATCCGAGCGGGAAATCGGGGGCAGGTCTTGAGACCGTTTTATGGGAAGACTTTGACTTTGTGACTCCTGATGACATGGACAGGTTGTTGGGACGACTGAATGCTACCACATGTTTATTGGACCCGTGTCCCTCCTGGCTAGTACTGGCCTCCCGTGAGGTTACACGAGGCTGGCTCCAGGAGATAGCGAATACATCCCTGAGTAAGAGGTCTCTTCCAGCCACCTTGAAAGAGGTGGTGGTGAGACCCCTCCTCAAGAAGCCCTCCCTGGACCCAGCATTATTGACCATCTACCGTCCAGTCTCCAACCTTAGCTTTCTGGCTAAGGTTGTAGAGAGTGTGGTAGCTCAACAGTTCTCCCGACACCTGGAAGAAACCGTCTATCTAGACCCGCGCCAGTCCAGCTTCCGTCCTGGCCACAGCATGGAGACGGCATTGGTCGCGTTGGTTGATGATCTCTGGAGGGCCCGAGACAGAAGTTGCTCCTCTGTCCTGGCCCTATTAGACCTCTCAGCGGCTTTTGATACCATCGACCATGGTATCCTCCTGCACCGGCTGGAGGGGCTGGGATTGAGGGGCACTGTATTGCAGTGGTTCTCTTCCTACCTCTCTGGCCGGTCGCAGTGTGTATTGACAGGAGGGCAGAGATCGACCTCAAGGCCCCTTTTATGTGGGGTACCTCAGGCCTCGGTTCTCTCACCCCACCTGTTTAACATCTATATGGAGCCGTTGGGTGAGATCATCCGTGGCTTTGGGGTAGAATACCATCAGAACGCTGACGACACGCAGCTGTACATTTCTACCTCTGGCCACCCCAACGATGCCGTGGAAGTGCTGTCTCGGTGTCTGGAGGCCGTGCGGCTCTGGATGGGGAGGAACAAACTCAAACTCAACCCGTCCAAGACCGAGTGGCTGTGGTTTCCGGCATCTCGATATAGCCAACTAACTCCATCGTTGACTATCGGGGGCGAGTCACTGGTTCCCGCGGAAAGGGCCCGCAACTTGGGCGTCCTCCTGGACTCACGGCTATCCTTAGACGATCATGTGACGGCCGTGGCCAGGGGGGCCTTATATCAGGTTCACCTGATACGCCAGTTGCGCCCCTTTCTAGACCGAGATGCCCTACGCACGGTCACTCAAGCCCTCGTTATTTCCCGCCTAGACTACTGCAACGCCCTCTACATGGGGCTCCCCTTGAGGTGCACCCGGAGGCTCCAGCTAGTGCAGAATGCAGCCGCGCGGGGAATTCTGGGAGTCTCTTGTTACTCCCACGTAACACCTCTCCTGCGCGAGCTGCACTGGCTGCCTGTGGTCTTCCGGGTGCGCTTCAAGGTCGTAGTTACTATCTTCAAATCGCTCCATGGCACGGGTCCTGGTTACTTGAGAGACCGCCTCCTACCACATTCCTCCCTTCGACCTGTCCGCTCTCACAGAGTTGGCCTTCTCAGGGTGCCGTCAGCCGGTCTTTGCCGACTGGCGACCCCCAGGGGAAGAGCCTTCTCTGTGGCGGGTCCGGCACTCTGGAACGACCTCCCCCCCGATATCCGCACCATCACAGACCTACGCCTCTTCCGTCGGATGGTAAAAGCTCATTTCTTTCGTCTTGCCGGCCTGACATAGATTAGGGAATATTTTAATTCGTTATTTATGGGTTTCAATTATTTATTCAATTTTAGCACAGTCGTATTATTTAATTGTTTTTTTAAATTTTGTATATTGTGGGGTTTTATCTTTCTGTGCACCGCCCTGAGTCCCTTTTGGTGAAAAGGGCGGTATATAAATTGAAAATAAAGTAAAGTAAAGACGCTTGACAACTGCCTCATATTTATGACGGTCGCAGCGTCCCGGAGTCAGGTGATCGATCCCCTTTTGCGACCTCCTGACCAGCGAAGTCCACGGGAAGCCAGATTCACTTAACGACCGGGTTACTCATTTAAATAACTGCAGTGATCCACTTAACAACAGGGCCTAGAAAGGTGGGGGAAAAGAAGGGCAAAGTTCACAACTGTTTCAGGCAACAGCAGAACTTTGAGGTTCAATTATGGTCGTAAGTCAAGGACTCCTTCCACAAAGAGGCTTTCCTTCATTGAAGGTGTTTTTTGCTAATGTTTTTCTGGTGTTGATTCTTTTCAGGGAAAAAAACCCGAATTTGTTGAGTTTCGGGAACCTCCTGACATTGTCTTGGCCCCCTTGCCTCTGTCTCGCTTTGCGTCCTGCTTTGCGTCCTGGCCTCGAACCCCACTTGGGTCATTCCTGGGCCCCGGCGTGGTGCCACCACCCACTTGCGCATCTCACGCATCGCTGGCTGGCTGCGCACCGCTCTCTCTCTCTCTAGCTCTGCTCCGTGGGAGGATATTTTGGCTGATGCGCTCGCAGTGCGGCGGCTGCCGGGAGAGGTTTAAAAATATCCGTCTGGGAGCACATGGGAGAGGAGCCACAGGTGGGGAGAGCATGGCCCAGGCCACGGAAGAGGCAGGGATGCGGGAGAGAGAGAGAGAGAACGAGAGAGAGAGAGAAAGAGAAAGAGAAGGACAGAGAGTAAGAGAGAAAGACGGACAGAGAAAGAGAGAAAGACAAAGAGAGAGAGAGAGAAAGGAGAGACAAAGAAAGAGAGAATTAAAGTGAGAGAAAGAAGGAAGGACAGAGAAAGAGAAGAAAGAGAAAGACAGGGACACAGAAAGAGAGAAAGAGAAAGAGAGGAAGGAGAGAGAAAGAAAGAGAATTAAAGTGAGAGAAAGAAGGAAGGACAGAGAGAGAGAGATAAAGAGAAAGACAGGGAGACAGAAAGAGAAAGAAAGTGAGAGAAAGAAGGAAGGACAGAGAGAGAGAAAGAGAGAAAAAGAAAGAGAAAGAAAGAGAAAGATAGGGACACAGAAAGAGAAAGAAAGAGTGAGAGAAGGAAGGACGGAGAGAGAAAGAGAGAGAAAAAGAAAGAAAGAGAAAGACAGGGAGAGAAAGAGAAAGAAAGTGAGAGAAAGAAGGAAGGACAGAGAGAGAGAAAGAGAGAAAAAGAAAGAGAAAGAAAGAGAAAGATAGGGACACAGAAAGAGAAAGAAAGAGTGAGAGAAGGAAGGACGGAGAGAGAAAGAGAGAGAAAAAGAAAGAAAGAGAAAGACAGGGAGAGAAAGAGAAAGAAAGTGAGAGAAAGAAGGAAGGACAGAGAGAAAGAGAGAGAAAGAGAAAAAGAAAGAAAGAGAAAGACAGGGACACAGAAAGAGAAAGAAAGAGAGAGAAGGAAGGACAGAGAGAGAAAGAGAGAGAGAAAGAAAGAAAGAAAGAAAGAGAAAGACAGGGAGACAGAAAGAAAGAAAGAGTGAGAGAAGGAAGGACAGAGAGAGAAAGACAAAAAGAAAGAAAGAGAAAGAGACAGAAAGAGAAAAAAGTGAGAGAAAGAAGGAAGGACAGAGAGAGAAAGAGAGAAAAAGAAAGCGAAAGAAAGAGAAAGACAGGGAGACAGAAAAAGAGAGAGAAGGAAGGACAGAGAGAGAAATAGAGAGAAAAAGAAAGAAAGAGAAAGACAGGGAGACAGAAAGAGAAAAAAAGTGAGAGAAAGAAGGGACAGAGAGAGAGAGAGAGAGAAAGAGAAAGACAGGGACACAGTAAGAGAAAGAAAGAATGAGAGAAAGAAGGACAGAGAGAGAAAGAGACAGAAAGGGAAAGAGAGACAGAGAGACAAAGAGAAGGAAAGAGAAAGACAAGAGATAGAGAAAGAGAGAAAGAAAGACACAGAGAAAGAGAGACACACACAGGCAGACAGAGAAAGAGAAAGAGAAGGACAGAGAGAAAAAGAGAGCAAAAGAGAAAGAGCAAAAGAGACAGAAAGAGAGAAAGGGAAGGACAGAAAGAGAAAGAGCAAAAGAGAAAGAACACAAAAGAGACAGAAAAAGAGAGAGACAGAGAAAGAGAAAAAGAGAGAGAGTCAGAGAGAGATAGAAAGAGAGACAGAGAAAGAGAGGACCGAGAGAGACAAAGACAGAGAGAAAGACGGAAAGAGAAAGAAAGAAAGAAAGAAAGAGAAAGAAAGAAAGAAAGAAAGAGAGAGAGAGAAGGAGAGAGGGGTGGGCATGTCGGAGGTTTGGGGGATACTATCCTTCTGGCAAGACTTGCTGGGTCTCTGGAGGGATTTTTTTTGGGGGGGGGTCTCCAAGCTGGGGGGGGAGGGGGGCCTTGGGGGTTTGTGCTTTTCCCCTCCCTCGAGGGTTCGATTGGGGAGGGGCCAGATTCATTCAGGATCCTGGCAGCTTTTAATAGGCTGAAATAAAGGGAGGGCTCTCGGTGGAAGGGAGGGAGGGAGGGAGGGAGGAAGGAGGGAAAGAAGGAAGAGGAAAGAAAGGAGGAGGGAGAGAGGGAAAGGAAAGAAGAAAAGGATGGATGGGTGGAAGGAAAAGAAAGAAGAAAGGAAAGGAGGGAGGATGGAAGGAAGGGAGGAAGGCAAGAAGGAAAAGAAAAAAGATGGAAGGAAAGAAGAGAAGAGAAGGAAGGAAGGAAATCCAGATTCACTTAACAGCCAAATGATTCACTTAAAAACCGTGGCAAATAAAGTTGTAAAACGGGGTGCAACTCGCAACTGCCTTGTTTAGCCCCAGTTCCTCCTCCTTCGCAAGTTGAAGGAAAAGGAGGCCACTCAGAGATCCGAGCCAAGCCCGGCAGCGGAGGATGCGGCCCAAGAGCCCCGGCATGTCCTGGATGGGCCTCCTGCCCCCAGACGCCTCTAAGGGGCCGACGGCAGCCGAGCGCCTGGTGGGACGGGATGGACGGTCCCGGGGAATGGGCAGGACGAGCCCCCCCACCCCCCACTGGACGCCAGACAGACGGTGGGAGAGGAGCAGGAGGCAAGAGAGACGAAGGCTGGGGGCCTTTAAGGGCACCAGGCCTCTTCCTCCTCCTCCTCCTCTTCCTTTTCCTCTTCCATCCTTTTCCTTCTCCTCTTTCTTCTTTCTCTTCCATCCTTTTCCTCCTCCTCTTTTTCCACTTCCACCTTTTCTTCTCCACCTCTTCCTCCTCTGCTCCTCCTCTTCTTCCTCCCTCCTCCCTCCTTGCTCTTCTATCCTCCTCCTCCTCTTTTTCCACTTCCTCCTTCTCTTCTCCTCCTCCTTTTCTTTTCCACCTCTCCCTCCTCCCCTCTTTTTCCTCCTCTCCTCCTCTTCTTCCTCCCTTCCTCCCCCTCTTTTTCCACTTTCTCCTTTTCTTCTCCACCTCTTCCTCCTCTGCTCCTCCTCTTCTTCCTCCCTCTCCTCGCTCTTCTATCCTCCTCCTCCTCTTTTTCCACTTTCTCCTTCTCTTCTCCTCCTCCTTTTCTTTTCCACCTCTCCCTCCTCCCCTCTTTTTCCTCCTCTCCTCCTCTTCTTCCTCCCTTCCTCCCCCTCTTTTTCCACTTTCTCCTTTTCTTCTCCACCTCTTCCTCCTCTGCTCCTCCTCTTCTTCCTCCCTCTCCTCGCTCTTCTATCCTCCTCCTCCTCTTTTTCCACTTTCTCCTTCTCTTCTCCTCCTCCTTTTCTTTTCCACCTCTCCCTCCTCCCCTCTTTTTCCTCCTCTCCTCCTCTTCTTCCTCCCTTCCTCCCCCTCTTTTTCCTCCTCTCCTCTTCTTCTCCCTTCCCTCCCTCCCTCCTTTCTCCTCCTCCTCTTGCTCTTCCATCCTTTTCTTTCTCCTCTTCCTCCTCTCCTCTTCTTCCTCCCTCCCCTCCTCGTCCTCCTCTTTCTTCTTTCTTTTGCTCCTCTTCCATCTTCCTCCTCCTCCTGTTTCTCCTCTCTCCTCTTCCTCCTCTTGCCCCTTCTTTTCTTCCCCTTCTCCACTTCCTCCCCCCTCTTTTTCCTCTTCTCCTTCTCTTCTTCTCCCTTCCCTCCCTCCTTCCTCCTCCTCCTCTTGCTCTTCCATCCTTTTCTTCCTCCTCCTCCTCTTCCTCCTCTTCTCCACCTCTTCCTCCCCCCTCTTTCTCCTCCTCTTCTTCCTCCCTCCCTCCTTCTTCCTCATGCTCTTCCATTCTTTTCCTCCTCCTCCTCTTTCCCCCTCTCCTTTTTTTCCACTTCCTCCTTCCCGTCTCCTCCTTTTCTTCTCCACCTCTAGCTCCCTCCCTCTTTTTCTTCCTCTCCTCTTCTCCCTTCCTCCCTCCTCCTCTTTCATGCTTCCCAGGCCAGAAAGAGCCTCCTTTGGGGTGCCGGTCCTCCCAGGGTGGGGAGAGAAGGACACCCTTTGGGGGGGTCCACTGTGTGCTGTTGGTGAAACCTCAGCCTTCTCTTCCTGGCGACACACAGGATCCCCGCCAGATGCTTGAGCCCTTCCAGGAACGGCTCACCTGCCCTGCGCCCGGATGGCTGCCACCCCCCTCCCCTCCAAAGCTTCTCCCCCCACCCACCCTTTTCGGCTGCTCCACCGGCTGTTGTGGGTCTAAAAATACAAAGTCAGCTGCAGAGATTTTGGGTAGTGTCGCGCATCAAGAGGATCTTTGCAGCCAGCAGGCCGGGATCTACTTTGCAGGAGGGAGGAATCCAGGTCACGGGGATCTATTCGGCAGCTGTGCGTGCAACACCCTGAAGCGTGGACTGAAGTCCCTGCTGTGTGAATTGGGCCCTTTGGTGAATATATGTTCCTGGAATAATGTTCTCCTCCTCCTCCTCCTCCTCCTCCTCCTCCTCCTCCTCCTCCTCCTCCTCCTCCTCCTCCTCCTCCTCCTCCTCCTCCTCCTCCTCCTCTGTTTTAGAACTTGGAATAACAGAGCTGGAAGGGACTTGGAGGTCCTCTAGTCCAACCCCCTGGCTAGGCAGGAAACCTTACACCACTTCAGACAAAGCGTTATCCAACGTCTTCTTAAAGACTTCCAGTGTTGGGGCATCCACAACTTCTGGAGGCAACTTCTGTTCCACTGATTAATTCTTCTAATTGTCAGGAAATTTCTCCTCAGTTCTAAGTTGCTTCTCTCCTGGATTAGTTTCCACCCATTGCTTCTTGTTCTGCCCTCAGGTGCCTTGGAGAATAGCTTGGCTCCCTCTTCTTTGGGGCAACCCCTGAGATATCGGAAGGCTGCTATCATTTCTTCCCTGGTCCTTCTCTTCATTCAACTAGACATCCCCAGTTCCTGCAACCGTTCTTCATATGTTTGAGCCTCCAGTCCCCTCATCCTCTTTGTAACACTTATCAGCATTGTTTAGAATAGAATAACAGAGCTGGAAGGGACCTTGGAGGTCTTCTAGTCCAACCCCCTGCCTAGGCAGGAAACCCTACACTACTTTAGACAAATGGTTGTCCAGCATCTTCTTAAAGACTTCCAGGGTTGGGGCATTCACAACTTCTGGAGGCAACTTCTGTTCCACTGGTTAATTGTTCTCACTGTCAGGAAATTCCTCCTTAGTTCTAAGTTGCTTCTTTCCTTGATTAGTTTCCACCCATTGCTTCTTGTTCTACCCTCGGGTGCTTTGGAGAATAGCTATAAGGGGTATAAATTCGAAATTCGAAAATAATAATAAAAAATAATAATAAAATAATAATAATAATAATAAAAGTTTGACTCCCTCTTCTTTGGGGCAGCCCCTGAGATATTGGAAGGCTGCTATCCTGTCTCCCCGGGTCCTTCTTTTCATTAAACTAGTATTAAACCCAGTTCCTGCAACTGTTCTTCATATGTTTGAGCCTCCAGTCCCCTCATCCTCTTTGCTGCTCTTCTCTGCACTCTTCCCAGAGTCTCCACATCTCAGCAAACTTTTGCAACTTGTGAGGTGGTTGAGATTTTGATGGGGATCCACTGGATTCTAATCTTTCCTAGATCTTCTGTGAAACCAGGAATGTCTCTCCTGCTTCCACAGACGCTGCCTGTTGGTGCTAATTACAGTTTCAATTATGGTTTCTTTTATGGTGCATATTTTAATGCTGAACATTAATACAATAATACAATAATACAATAGCAGAGTTGGAAGGGACCTTGGAGGTCTCCTAGTCCAACCCCCTGCGTCGGCAGGAACCTTATACCATTTCAGACAAATGGCTATCCAACATCTAACATTCAACGAAATATATAACGAAAACATTACGTTATATATTGCCCAGTACAGGAAGTCCTCAGTTTAGTGACCGTTACCTGACTTGAGTGAAAGTTAAAACAGCACTGAGAAAAAGCGACTTAGGCTCATTTCCCACACTTACGACCATCGTGGCATCCCTGAGGTCACGGGATCCAAATTCAGAGGCTTGGCAACTGGCATGGACTGATGACAGTTGCGGTGCCCCATGGTCACATGATCCCCTTTGGCGACCTTTGGGCAAGCAAAGTCCAAGCTGGATTCACTTAACGACCGTGCAACTAATTTAATAACCGGTGGTTCATTTAACACTGTGGCATGAAAAGTCATAAAATGGGGCAAAGCTAACTTAACAACTGTCTCACTTAGCCACGGAAATGTTGGCCTGCATTGTGGTCGTATGTCAAGGACTGTGTTAATAATCGGTTGTTTTACACCAGGGGTTCCCAAACTTGGCAACTTGAAGACTTGTGGACTTCAACTCCCAGAATTCTCCAGCCAGCTCTGCTGGCTGGAGAATTCTGGGAGTTGAAGTCCACAAGTCTTCAAGTTGCCAAGTTTTACACTAACCCCATATCGCTGCTCCTTAGTAAATTATTTGTATTGTAACGAGCTACATTTATTCCGGAAAAAGACGAACACATAATTATGCATATAGGCGGCTTGATTAGTATAATTAGTAATCAACACGTTTTTTTTATTGCATATATATTTGGGATGTCATTTTTTGGATTGGAAAACTGGCAAACGTGGGCAAGTGTTGAAGATTGAAGGAATAAGTGTAGCATTTTGGTTCTTTTCCTCTTTCCAAAGTGCAAATTAAGAAAGAAAAGAATTAAGCGTGGAAACAAGGACTGAGTTTTTCTCTCTCTCTCTCTCGTCTTCATCCTGCGTGCCAAACAAACAGCAGAACAATTTCTGGGTTTTTTTATTTTTAAATGCTTTTTAATTGCTTCAAAATTGCATTTTATTTTTTTTTTTATTTTTTTTGGAGAAGTCCAGGCAATCAAACCTGAAAACTTTTTTGGGAGTTTGTAGCAGCTGCTATTCATATTTTTGGAATTTTTTGACCGAATTTGCATGCAGATCATTTGATTTTATTTATAATGTAAATTTAGCTTTGGGGTTGTTTGAGCTTTGGCTGTTTTAAAGAAGGACCAGGGGAGGCAGGATAGCAGCCTTCCAATCTCTCAGGGGTTGCCCCAAAGAAGAGGGAGTCAAGCTATCCTCCAAGGCACCTGAGGGCAGAACAAGAAGCAATGGGTGGAAGCTAATCCAGGAGAGAAGCAACTTAGAACTAAGGAGGAATTTCCTGACAGTTAGAACAATGAATCAGTGGGACAGAAGTTGCCTCCAGAAGTTGTGAATGCCCCAACCCTGGAAGTCTTTAAGAAGATGTTGGATAGCCATTTGTCTGAAGTGGTATAAGGTTTCCTGCCTAGGCAGGGGGTTGGACTAGATGACCTCCAAGGTCCCTTCCAACTCTGCTATTGTATTGTGTTGAAAGAAGATGAGAAGAGAGAAAAGAAGAGAAGGGAGAAGGGAAGAGAAAAGAAGAGGACTGGAAGTCTTTAAGAAGATGTTGGACATCCATTTGTCTGAAACGGTATAGGGCTTCCTGCCTGGGCAGGGGGTTGGACTAGAAGACCTCCAAGGTCCCTTCCAACTCTGCTATTGTATTGTGTTGAGAGAAGATGAGAAGAGAGAAGAGAAGAGAGAAGGGAAGGGAAGGGAAGGGAAGAGAAGAGAAGAGAAGAGAAGAGAAGAGAAGAGAAGAGAAGAGAAGAGAACTGGAAGTCTTGAAGAAGATGTTGGACATCCATTTGTCTGAAACGGTATAGGGCTTCCTGCCTAGACAGGGGGTTGGACTAGAAGACCACCAAGGTCCCTTCCAACTCTGCTATTGTATTGTGTTGAGAGAAGATGAGAAGGGAAGGGAAGGGAAGAGAAGAGGAGAGGAGAGGACTGGAAGTCTTGAAGAAGATGTTGGACATCCATTTGTCTGAAACGGTATAGGGCTTCCTGCCTAGACAGGGGGTTGGACTAGAAGACCACCAAGGTCCCTTCCAACTCTGCTATTGTATTGTGTTGAGAGAAGATGAGAAGGGAAGGGAAGAGGAGAGGAGAGGACTGGAAGTCTTGAAGAAGATGTTGGAGAGCCATTTGTCTGAAACGGTATAGGGCTTCCTGCCTAGACAGGGGGTTGGACTAGAAGACCTCCAAGGTCCCTTCCAGCTCTGCTGTTGTATTGTATTGTATAAGTAGGGTGGATTTCAACTCCCAGAATTCCCCAGCCAGCAGGCTTTAAGACTGGCGGACTTCAACTCCCAAAAATTCAATGAAAAAAATAGGGAGGGAAGGTTGCAAGTTGCAGGTGTGTAATGTCTCGCTTAACGACCATTGCGATTCTCATAATGACCGTGGGGAAAAAAATTCTAAAATCAAATTGCGGTTATGTGATGCCTCATTTTAAGGATTTTACCGCTTAACAACAAATCTGCCTGCCCCAGTTGTGATTCTTGACTTACAATTCGTTTAGTGACCGTTCGTGAAAGTGACACGACCGTTTTTCTCGTGATCAAAATTCAGACGCTCGGCAAGCGACTCACATTTATGACGGTCGCGGCGATCCCCTTTTGCGACCTTCTGACAAGTCCATGGGGAAGCAGGATTCACTTAACGACCAGGTCACTTATCTTAACCACTGGAGTGATTCACGTCACAAATGGGGCACGAAAGATTGTAAAACACGCTTAAAAGTGTCTTGCTTAGCGATGGAATCTTTGGTCTCCATTTTGGTCGTAAACCGAGGACTGCCTGTACCCGTGATTCGCTTTAAGGAATAATCCTACTGCATTGGTCCCTTTGGTTTTGTCCTGGATGGCATTCGCTGTTGGTTGTGGGTCGGTTGGCGTGTGTGTGTGTTTGTGTTTTGTTGCCTTGTGTGATGTCAAGTTGGGAGGTGCGGTGTAAACAAACGGGGGGAGGTTTGTTGCCCGGGCTTAGTGTGGGTCTCTCTGGGTGTGTGTTTGTGTTGCATTCTTGGCAAGAGCAGCCCTGCTTGTTCTCCGGGTGCCCTTAGGGGAACTTTCCGTGCCCAGGGCACCTGCCAACCTTTGGGAGGGTTGGGGGCAACCGGCAGCCCATTGGGGAGGGGCTCAAAGGGTCAACGAGCACAGCGGTTGCACTGAAGGCGGGGGGGGGGGGAATGGAGGGGGGGGGCTTTCAGGGCAAGAAGTCAGTTGGGGAATAAAACGCCTGCAAGAAAACTACCGAATTCAGAGAGCCCACAATGTTGTTGTTGTTGTTGTTGTTGTTGTTGTTCTTCTTCTTCTTCTTCTTCTTCTTCTTCTTCTTCTTCTTCTTCTTCTTCTTCTTCTTCTTCTTCTTCTTCTTCTTCTTCTTCTTCGTCTTCTTCTTCTTCTTCTTCTTCCTCTTCCTCTTCCTCTTCCTCTTCTTCCCCTTCTTCCCCTTCTTCTCCTTCCTCCTCCTCCATCTTCTCTCTCCCCCTCCTCTTTCTCCTCCTTCTTCTCCTTCTCCTCCTCCTTCTCCTCCTTCTTCTTCCTCTTCTTCTTCTTCCTCCTCCTCCTTCCTCCCCTCCTTTCTACTCCTTCTCTTCTTCTCCTTCTTCTTCTTCTTCCTCCTCCTCCTTCTTCCTCCTCCTCCTCTTTCTCCTTCTCCTGCTCCTTCCTCTTCCTCGTCTTCCTCTTCTTCTCCTTCTTCTTCCTCCTCCTCCTTCCTCCCCTCCTCTTTCTACTCCTTCTTCACTACTTCTCCTTCTTCTTCTTCTTCCTCCTCCTCCTCCTCCTTCTTTCTCCTCCTCCTCTTTCTCCTCCTCCTCTCCTCCTCCTCCTCCTCCTTCTCCTGCTCCTTCCTCTTCCTCGTCTTCCTCTTCTTCTCCTTCTCCTTCTTCCTCCTCCTCCTTCCTCCCCTCCTCTTTCTACTCCTTCTTCACTACTTCTCCTTCTCCTTCCTCCTCCTCCTCCTCCTCCTCCTTCTTTCTCCTCCTCCTCTTTCTCCTCCTCCTCTCCTCCTCCTCCTCCTCCTTCTCCTGCTCCTTCCTCTTCCTCGTCTTCCTCTTCTTCTCCTTCTCCTTCTTCCTCCTCCTCCTTCCTCCCCTCCTCTTTCTACTCCTTCTTCTCTTCTTCTCCTTCTTCTTCTTCTTCCTCCTCCTCCTCCTCCTCCTCCTTCTTTCTCCTCCTCTTTCTCCTTCTCTCCTCCTCCTCCTCCTCCTTCTCCTGCTCCTTCCTCTTCCTCGTCTTCCTCTTCTTCTCCTTCTCCTTCTTCCTCCTCCTCCTTCCTCCCCTCCTCTTTCTACTCCTTCTTCTTCTCTTCTTCTCCTTCTTCTTCCTTCTCCTCCTCCTCCTCCTTCTTTCTCCTCCTCCTTCTTTCTCCTCCTCCTTCTTTCTCCTCCTCCTCTTTCTCCTTCTCCTCTCCTCCTCCTCCTTCTCCTTCTCCTGCTCCTTCCTTTTCCTCTCCCTCGTCTTCCTCTTCTTCTCCTTCTTCCTCCTCCTTCCTCCCCTCCTCTTTCTACTCCTTCTTCACTACTTCTCCTTCTTCTTCTTCCTCCTCCTCCTCCTCCTTCTTTCTCCTCCTCTTTCTTCTCCTTCTTCTTCTTCTTCTTCTTCTTCTTCTTCCTCCTCCTCCTCCTCCTCCTCCTTTCTCCTCCTCCTCTTTCTCCTCCTCCTCTCCTCCTCCTCCTTCTCCTTCTCCTGCTCCTTCCTCTTCCTCTTCCTTGTCTTCCTCTTCTTCTCCTCCTCCTTCTTCCTCCTCCTCCTTCCTCCCCTCCTCTTTCCACTCCTTCTTCTTCTCTTCTTCTTCTTCTTCTCTGTCTCCCTCCTCTTGTTCTTCTCCTCTTCCTCCTCCTGCTCTTTCTACTCTTCTTCTCCTTCTCCTTCTCCTCCTCCTTCCCCCTCCTCCTTCTTCTCCTTCTCCTCCTTCCCCCTCCTCCTCCATCTTCATTCCATCTCCCCTCTCTTTATTTTTTTTCTATATATATATTTCTTTTCTTTTTTTTGGACATGGGACGTAGTTAATTTTTTATGTATTGATAGCTAGATAAGAGAGACAGACGTTAGAAGGGAAAAGATATTAAAAGGCGATGTATTAAAGAGGAGACTTGTGAAAGGAGATGATGTTAAGTATTATTGTTATTATATGTTATTACATTATTATCCTGAGACGAGTATTAAAGCAAAGATGAATATTACGACTGTTTAAAAGGGATTGCACTCGGACCACACACTGTTTCAGGAAAGTGGGATTGAATGTAATACAAATATAATGAATAAAACTTGGAGGAAACAAAAAAAAGAAAAGAGCGAATGGCTAAATGTTATCCTCGCTTTGAAGGTCGGATGGACTTTTGCTATTTTACCGTACAGAAGGGCTGACACGACCCCCTTTTTTTAATGATTTGCATTCTTTTTATTTGCTTTTACATGTTTATTTTATCAAAAGTATACAGCTGCCCATCTCACTAATGGGATTCTGGGCAACCCACACTCAAGCTAACAATTAAAACAGATTTTAAGCGATTAATTGACTGTTAAAACAGATCGCCGGAGGTTTCCCCTCCAGAGTCATTGAGCTGAGATGGACAGCTGTATAAAGTGACAAACTAAATCCATTTTTTACGGTTTTCGCTGCAAAGTTTTCCAGAAACCGAAACTCTGAATCTGGCCAGCCTTGAGGAATAGTTTTGGCAAACTATTGCTTGATATTTATTTCGATTTGAGGGTTGTTTTTTTTTGCCTCCCACCTTCGGCTTGTCCCCTCCTCTCTCCTTAAAATAATCTGGTAAATTAGCAACCGCGGGAACTTCCAAATCAATGTAGAATTTGCATCAGATCTCTCGGACGATTTGATCCCCCCTTTGTGCCACTTAAAAAAAAAAGGCTCTAAAAAGGAGAAATGTGTTAATTTTAGGTTTTCAGCTCAAATTAAGTTGATGCTTTTGCAAAAAGGAGATGGAGGAAGCGACTTCGGAAGGAGAATTCAAAATTGGGCAGGAATGGAGGATGGATGAAACGGGCTTGGGAATTGTAATTGGGGGGAAGAGACACCATTTGAGTCCCTTCGGGGAGAGGGGGCGGTTTATAAGTCTAATAATTAAATTAAATTAAATTAAATTTTCTCTCTCCTTGTGACCGAAAAAGAGATGACGTAGGTTGTCCTCGACTTACAACTGTTCGTTTAGTGACCGTTTGAAGTTACAAGGGCACTGAGAAAGTGGCTTTCATACTTACGAGCGTTCCGGGATCCCAAGGATCACCTGTTCGAAGTTCGCAGGCTTGGCCACTGACTCATATTTATGACGGTTGCAGGGCTCCAGGGTCACGTGGTCCCCTTTTGTGGCCTTCAGACCGGCCAAGTCAATGGAGGAAGCCAGATTCACTTAACGACCGTGTGGCTAACTTAACAACTGCAGTGATTCCTTCAACAAAAAGGAAGTAAAATGGGGGCAGAATTCACTTAACGGATGTTTCACTTAGCAAAGGAAACGTTGGGCTCCCTGGAAGAAGGGGCTTCATTGCGAGTGGGGAAGGGGGGTGATGACCCCTCAGGACTCCCCAACTTCAAGGCAAAAGGCAGGTTGTGTGCACATTTTGGGGGTGAAAATGGGGGGAGGTGTTTGGAGAAATTGGGGCATCCTGGGAAAATATTTTGATTTTTATTATTTTCCCTCCCTTTCTCCTTCTTTCTCCCTTTCTCCTTTTCCTTCTTTCTTTCTTTCTTACTCTCTTTTTCTTTCTTTCTCCCTTTCTTCCCTCCCTCTCCTCTCTCTCCCTCCTTCTCTCTCTTTCTATTTTTCTTTCTTTCTTTTTCTTTTTCTTCCTTCCTTCCTTTTTCTGTTTCTTTCTCTTTTTTCTTTTACTCCCTCCCTCCCTTTCTCCTTTTCCTTCTTTCTTTCTTTCTCTCTTTCTTTTTCTTTCTTTCTCCCTTTCTTCCCTCCCTCTCCTCTCTCCCTCCTTCTCTCTCTTTCTATTTTTCTTTCTTTCTTTTTCTTTTTCTTCCTTCCTTCCTTTTTCTGTTTCTTTCTCTTTTTTCTTTTACTCCCTCCCTTTCTCCTTCTTTCTCCCTTTCTTCCTCCTTTTCTTTCTTCCTTTCTCTCTTTCTTTCTTTTTCTTTCTTTCTCCCTTTCTTCCCCCCTCCTCTCTCTCCCTCCTCTCTCTTTCTCTTTCTTTCTTTCTTTCTTTTTCTTTTTCTTCCTTCCTTCCTTTCTTTTTTTGTTTGTCTCTCTCTCTCTTTTCTTTTACTTCCTCCCTCCCTTCCTTCCTCCCTTCTTTTCTTTCTTTCTTTCTCTCTTTCTTTTTCTTTCTTTCTCCCTTTCTTCTCTCCCCCTCCTCTCTCTCCCTCCTTCTCTCTTTCTCTTTTTCTTCCTTCCTTCCTTTCTTTTTCTGTTTATTTCTCTCTCTTTGGTCTTTTACTTCCTCCCCCTCCCTTTCTCTTTCTTTCTTTCTTTCTTTCTTTCTTTCTTTCTTTCTTTCTTTCTTTCTTTCTTTCTTTCTTTCTTTCTTTCTTTCTCCCTTTCTTCCCTCCGCCTCCTCTCTGTCTCCTCTCCTCTCTCTCTCTCTTTTTCTTTTTTTCTTCCCCCTTCCTTTCTTTCTCCCTTTCTTCCCTACCCCTCCTCTCTGTCTTCCCCTCCTCTCTCTCTCTCTTTCTTTCTCTTTCTCTTTCTTCTTTCTTTCTCTTTCTTTTTCTTTTTTCTTTCTTTCTCCCCCCCCCTCCTCTGCCCGTTCTTATTAATAAAAACTAGAAAAACATCATAATGACGGAGATACCTGTATTGTCAAAGGGGGGGAAAAACAATTAAGGGCCTTTAAAAAGTGTTTTAGGAGGGGGAAAAAGGGAAGAAAGAAATTCAGCCAAGGAAAGAAATCAGCCTATCGTGAACAGTTTCCGTCCTCTCTCTCTCTCCTCACCTAACACAATTTTCTCAAGCGCACACACCCATCGCTAACACGTTTATAGGACTATTATTTCTCTTTAACCTGCCGCTCTCTGTCTAAATGGGCTCCTTGCTTCCTCTCCCAGCCCTCCCTTCCCAGGCGCTGAGTGCAGTGGGGGGGCTCCCAACCCATTGAATAAAACCATCGAGCGTGCATTTACCTGCCCCATTGATCAGCCCCATTGATTCCCCCATAAGAGCCCCCGAGGCCCACGGGAGGCGTCCCACCTGCCCCCCTTCCCTCATCCTTTAAAAAAAAACAAAAAACATGTTTTTCTTGCACGAGGACATTGATGGGAGCGGCTGCTGTTTCCTCCCGCGGGGGGCACCAGGGGGGGGGGGTTAACTGGGGAGACATTGTCAAAACATGTTTTTGCAACAACAGGATTGCATCCTTAGTCCGTGTCCAGCCGGGGGGCCGCGTTTGACCGCCTGCGTCCAGGCGCACCTCACCCACTCCGATGGGTTACAAACATTGCGCTTTTCATGCGCAGGTTGCAATTGAAGTGCAGGTGTCATCTTTATTGCCATTGTATAAACACAACGAAGTTGGTTGGAGGGCCGCTGGAGTCCCTTGCTAAAGGACTTCATAAGAACACAAGAACAGCCTTGCTGGGAGAGGCCACAGCCCATCCATCCAGCCTTCTGTCTCCCACAGTGGCTCCCCATTGGCTTCAAGGTCTTCCCAAGCAGATGTCTTCACCTGCTTGTGATTCCCTGCAAATGGCCTTGAGAGATCTCCTGCCTATCTCTCCAACCCGGAGGGTGTCCTTAGGCATCCCTCATGATAGCCATGGATAGCCTTGTTCTCCATGAACTCCTCTCATCCTTTCTTTCTTTCTTTCTTTCTTTCTTTCTTTCTTTCTTTCTTTCTTTCTTTCTTTCTTTCTTTCTTTCTTTCTTTCTTTCTTTCTCTCTCTCTCTCTCTCTCTCTCTCTCTCTCTTTCTTTCTTTCTTTCTTTCTTTCTTTCTTTCAGAACATAAGAACAGCCTTGCTGGAAGAGGCCACAGCCCATCCAGTCCAGCCTTCTGTCTCCCACAGTGGCTCCCCATTGGCTTCAGGGTCTTCCCAAGCAGATGTCTTCACCTGCTTATGATTCCCTGCAAATGGCCTTGAGAGATCTCCTGCCTATTTCTTTCTTTCTTTCTTTCTTTCTTTCTTTCTTTCTTTCTTTCTTTCTTTCTTTCTTTCTTTCTTTCTTTCTTTCTTTCTTTCTGTCTGTCTGTCTGTCTGTCTGTCTGTCTTTTTTTCTTTCTTTCTTTCTTAACATAAGAACCTAAGAGCAGCCTTGCTGGAAGAGGCCACAGCCCATCCAGTCCAGCCTTCTGTCTCCCACAGTGGCTCCCCATTGGCTCCAGGGTCTTCCCAAGTAGATGTCTTCACCTGCTTGTGATTCCCTGCAAATGGCCTTGAGAGATCTCCTGCCTATCTCTCCATCCCGGAGGGTGTCCTTAGGCATCCCTCATGATAGCCATGGATACCCTTGTTCTCCATGAACTCCTCTCATCCTTCCTTAAAGGTGTCGAGGTTGATAGCTGCCACCACTTCTTCTGGCAGGGAGTTCCATAGACCAGGGATCCTCTGGGTGAAAAAGTCCTTCCTCTTATTTGTTGGAGGTCTAGCTATCAAAAGTTTCATGGAGTGCCCCCTAGTTCTAGTGTTGTGCGATAGGGAGAACAGTTTCTCCTTTTCTACTTTGTCCACACCGTGCATGATTTGATAGACTTCCATCAGGTCACCTCTCAGGCGCCGTCGTTCTAGAGCGAAGAGGCCCAGCCGTTGCAGCCTCCGATGGTAAGGAAGGGGTTCCAGCCCCCTAATCCTTCTGGTTGCCCTCCTCTGCACCTTTTCCATTTCCATCATGTCCTTCTGAAGGTCTGGGGACCAGAACTGGACACAATACTCCAGATGGGGCCTCACCATAGATTTATAAAGAGGCAAAATTACATTTGCTGACTTATTTTCTATCCCCTTCCTAAGGATCCCTAGCAATGAGTTGGCTTTTTTCGCTGGGTTGACACCTTCATTGAGCTGTCCACCAGGACACCCAGGTCCCTTCAGACCCTCTTCCGTCGTAGTCCTGGACTTACGACCACCATGAGAAGCCAGGTTGCCTTCGCTAAGCAAGGCGGTTGTTAAAGTGAGCTGCGCCCGATTTTCTGGCCACATTTTTTTGACTACGGTTGTTCAGTGAATCAGTGCGGTCGTTAAGCGAATCGTATGGTCGTTAAGCGAATCCTGTTTTCCTGCATCGACTTTGCTTGTCGGAAGCCACCAGGGAAGGTCGCAAAAGGGGATCACGTGACCCCAACACACACACACACACAAACACAAACACACACACACACAGGGTACTGCAACCGTCATAAGTCCATGCCAGTTGCCAAGCCTCTGCCTTTCAATCCTGTGACTGTGGGAGGACGCTGCAACCAGTCCTTACGTGTGAAAACCGGTTGTAATCCAGATTTTGCAGCGCTGTTGTAAACTCGGAATGGTCGCTTAAGTGGACAGTGGTTGTAAGTCAAGAACCGTAGGGCTAGTGTGGCGTTTTCAGTTTTCTACCCCATCAGCGGAGGAAAAAAATAAATCAACCAGAAAGATGAAGCGTTGTTTGGGTTTCACCGAGGCTGCCTGCCGATTTCAAACTCTCCGAGGAAACCTTGAGGACTAGCGCCTTGGGTAGATCAGCTTGGACCAACTCTAGGTCCATTTCCCACCTGTTGCAATTTTGAAAGGCCCCTAACCGAGTGGTTGTAAGTGGAGAAGGACCTACACACACCCCTAACCTCTTGCAGTCCTAAAAACGTAAATCTGAAAGATTTATGAAATACGAAATTCCACTTTTTCTGCAGATAAACGAACAAACCTGGAGCTCAATCTGAGCCTCTAGAGGCGGCTTGAGGTCCCCCTCGGATGCTGCTCATTTTACAATAGCTGCTTTCATTTATCCTCCTACCCCCCACCCCTGCAAGGTAGGCCTTTCCTCACTTTTAAAAATGAAATAAAATAAATTGCATAGAGTGGAAAAAAAGTGTTCAAGATTGGAACGCATTTTCTGGTTAGGCGACCACCTTGTTGAGCTGAAATTTACAATACAATACAATACAATAGCAGAGTTGGAAGGGACCTTGTAGGTCTTCTAGTCCAAGCCCCTGCGTGGGCAGGAACCTTATACCATTTCAGACAAATGGCTATCTAACCCTAAATGTGTTAACCATCTCCTTTTCATCTGATTGTCTTTTTAGGTTTCCAATCCTTCGTTTCTTCCCATCGGACAGCCCCCTTCCCAGCTGCCCCTTCCTCAATTTTGCACGGCTGGGGCCAAGAACCGGCTCATACTCCAGGTAAAACTTTTACCTCCATTCTTCTTTTTCTTATGATATTTTAAAAAGTTGGTCTTTTAAACTCCAAAGCATTCTCCTTGCATGTTGAATTTCTTAGGGCAGCGGTCTCCAACCTTTGCAACTTTAAGTCTGAAGGACTTCAGCTCCCAGAGCAAAGCTGGATGGAGAAGTCTGTGAGCTGAAGTCCTTCAGACTTAAAGTTGCAAAGGTTGGGGACCCCTGCTTTAAAGCAAAGCTGGCTGGAGAAGTCTGGGAGCTGAAGTCCTTCAGACTTAAAGTTGCAAAGGTTGGGGACCCCTGCTTTAAAGCAAAGCTGGCTGGAGAAGTCTGGGAGCTGAAGTCCTTCAGACTTAAAGTTGCAAAGGTTGGGGACCCCTGCTTTAAAGCAAAGCTGGCTGGAGAAGTCTGTGAGCTGAAGTCCTTCAGATTTAAAGTTGCAAAGGTTGGGGACCCCTGCTTTAAAGCAAAGCTGGCTGGAGAAGTCTGGGAGCTGAAGTCCTTCAGACTTAAAGTTGCAAAGGTTGGAGACCCCTGCTTTAAAGCAAAGCTGGCTGGAGAAGTCTGTGAGCTGAAATCCTTCAGATTTAAAGTTGCAAAGGTTGGGGACCCCTGCTTTAAAGCAAAGCTGGCTGGAGAAGTCTGGGAGCTGAAGTCCTTCAGACTTAAAGTTGCAAAGGTTGGGGACCCCTGCTTTAAAGCAAAGCTGGCTGGAGAAGTCTGTGAGCTGAAGTCCTTCAGATTTAAAGTTGCAAAGGTTGGGGACCCCTGCTTTAAAGCAAAGCTGGCTGGAGAAGTCTGGGAGCTGAAGTCCTTCAGACTTAAAGTTGCAAAGGTTGGAGACCCCTGCTTTAAAGCAAAGCTGGCTGGAGAAGTCTGTGAGCTGAAGTCCTTCAGATTTAAAGTTGCAAAGGTTGGGGACCCCTGCTTTAAAGCAAAGCTGGCTGGAGAAGTCTGGGAGCTGAAGTCCTTCAGACTTAAAGTTGCAAAGGTTGGGGACCCCTGCTTTAAAGCAAAGCTGGCTGGAGAAGTCTGGGAGCTGAAATCCTTCAGATTTAAAGTTGCAAAGGTTGGGGACCCCTGCTTTAAAGCAAAGCTGGCTGGAGAAGTCTGGGAGCTGAAGTCCTTCAGACTTAAAGTTGCAAAGGTTGGGGACCCCTGCTTTAAAGCAAAGCTGGCTGGAGAAGTCTGGGAGCTGAAGTCCTTCAGACTTAAAGTTGCAAAGGTTGGGGACCCCTGCTTTAAAGCAAAGCTGGCTGGAGAAGTCTGGGAGCTGAAGTCCTTCAGACTTAAAGTTGCAAAGGTTGGGGACCCCTGCTTTAAAGCAAAGCTGGCTGGAGAAGTCTGGGAGCTGAAGTCCTTCAGACTTAAAGTTGCAAAGGTTGGAGACCCCTGCTTTAAAGCAAAGCTGGCTGGAGAAGTCTGGGAGCTGAAGTCCTTCAGACTTAAAGTTGCAAAGGTTGGAGACCCCTGCTTTAAAGCAAAGCTGGCTGGAGAAGTCTGGGAGCTGAAGTCCTTCAGACTTAAAGTTGCAAAGGTTGGAGACCCCTGCTTTAAAGCAAAGCTGGCTGGAGAAGTCTGGGAGCTGAAGTCCTTCAGACTTAAAGTTGCAAAGGTTGGAGACCCCTGCTTTAAAGCAAAGCTGGCTGGAGAAGTCTGTGAGCTGAAGTCCTTCAGACTTAAAGTTGCAAAGGTTGGAGACCCCTGCTTTAAAGCAAAGCTGGCTGGAGAAGTCTGTGAGCTGAAGTCCTTCAGACTTAAAGTTGCAACGGTTGGGGACCCCTGCTTTAAAGCAAAGCTGGCTGGAGAAGTCTGGGAGCTGAAGTCCTTCAGACTTAAAGTTGCAAAGGTTGGAGACCCCTGCTTTAAAGCAAAGCTGGCTGGAGAAGTCTGGGAGCTGAAGTCCTTCAGACTTAAAGTTGCAAAGGTTGGGGACCCCTGCTTTAAAGCAAAGCTGGCTGGAGAAGTCTGGGAGCTGAAGTCCTTCAGACTTAAAGTTGCAAAGGTTGGGGACCCCTGCTTTAAAGCAAAGCTGGCTGGAGAAGTCTGGGAGCTGAAGTCCTTCAGACTTAAAGTTGCAAAGGTTGGGGACCCCTGCTTTAAAGCAAAGCTGGCTGGAGAAGTCTGGGAGCTGAAGTCCTTCAGACTTAAAGTTGCAAAGGTTGGGGACCCCTGCTTTAAAGCAAAGCTGGCTGGAGAAGTTTGGGAGCTGAAGTCCTTCAGACTTAAAGTTGCAAAGGTTGGGGACCCCTGCTTTAAAGCAAAGCTGGCTGGAGAAGTCTGGGAGCTGAAGTCCTTCAGACTTAAAGTTGCAAAGGTTGGGGACCCCTGCTTTAAAGCAAAGCTGGCTGGAGAAGTCTGTGAGCTGAAGTCCTTCAGACTTAAAGTTGCAAAGGTTGGAGACCCCTGCTTTAAAGCAAAGCTGGCTGGAGAAGTCTGTGAGCTGAAGTCCTTCAGACTTAAAGTTGCAAAGGTTGGAGACCCCTGCTTTAAAGCAAAGCTGGCTGGAGATGTCTGTGAGCTGAAGTCCTTCAGACTTAAAGTTGCAACGGTTGGGGACCCCTGCTTTAAAGCAAAGCTGGCTGGAGAAGTCTGGGAGCTGAAGTCCTTCAGACTTAAAGTTGCAAAGGTTGGAGACCCCTGCTTTAAAGCAAAGCTGGCTGGAGAAGTCTGGGAGCTGAAGTCCTTCAGACTTAAAGTTGCAAAGGTTGGGGACCCCTGCTTTAAAGCAAAGCTGGCTGGAGAAGTCTGGGAGCTGAAGTCCTTCAGACTTAAAGTTGCAAAGGTTGGGGACCCCTGCTTTAAAGCAAAGCTGGCTGGAGAAGTCTGGGAGCTGAAGTCCTTCAGACTTAAAGTTGCAAAGGTTGGAGACCCCTGCTTTAAAGCAAAGCTGGCTGGAGAAGTCTGGGAGCTGAAGTCCTTCAGACTTAAAGTTGCAAAGTTGGGGACCCCTGCTTTAAAGCAAAGCTGGCTGGAGAAGTCTGGGAGCTGAAGTCCTTCAGACTTAAAGTTGCAAAGGTTGGAGACCCCTGCTTTAAAGCAAAGCTGGCTGGAGAAGTCTGGGAGCTGAAGTCCTTCAGACTTAAAGTTGCAAAGGTTGGAGACCCCTGCTTTAAAGCAAAGCTGGCTGGAGAAGTCTGTGAGCTGAAGTCCTTCAGACTTAAAGTTGCAAAGGTTGGAGACCCCTGCTTTAAAGCAAAGCTGGCTGGAGAAGTCTGTGAGCTGAAGTCCTTCAGACTTAAAGTTGCAAAGGTTGGAGACCCCTGCTTTAAAGCAAAGCTGGCTGGAGAAGTCTGTGAGCTGAAGTCCTTCAGACTTAAAGTTGCAAAGGTTGGGGACCCCTGCTTTAAAGCAAAGCTGGCTGGAGAAGTCTGGGAGCTGAAGTCCTTCAGACTTAAAGTTGCAAAGGTTGGAGACCCCTGCTTTAAAGCAAAGCTGGCTGGAGAAGTCTGGGAGCTGAAGTCCTTCAGACTTAAAGTTGCAAAGGTTGGGGACCCCTGCTTTAAAGCAAAGCTGGCTGGAGAAGTCTGGGAGCTGAAGTCCTTCAGACTTAAAGTTGCAAAGGTTGGGGACCCCTGCTTTAAAGCAAAGCTGGCTGGAGAAGTCTGGGAGCTGAAGTCCTTCAGACTTAAAGTTGCAAAGGTTGGAGACCCCTGCTTTAAAGCAAAGCTGGCTGGAGAAGTCTGGGAGCTGAAGTCCTTCAGACTTAAAGTTGCAAAGGTTGGGGACCCCTGCTTTAAAGCAAAGCTGGCTGGAGAAGTCTGGGAGCTGAAGTCCTTCAGACTTAAAGTTGCAAAGGTTGGGGACCCCTGCTTTAAAGCAAAGCTGGCTGGAGAAGTCTGGGAGCTGAAGTCCTTCAGACTTAAAGTTGCAAAGGTTGGGGACCCCTGCTTTAAAGCAAAGCTGGCTGGAGAAGTCTGGGAGCTGAAGTCCTTCAGACTTAAAGTTGCAAAGGTTGGGGACCCCTGCTTTAAAGCAAAGCTGGCTGGAGAAGTCTGGGAGCTGAACTCCTTCAGACTTAAAGTTGCAAAGGTTGGAGACCCCTGCTTTAAAGCAAAGCTGGCTGGAGAAGTCTGTGAGCTGAAGTCCTTCAGACTTAAAGTTGCAAAGGTTGGAGACCCCTGCTTTAAAGCAAAGCTGGCTGGAGAAGTCTGTGAGCTGAAGTCCTTCAGACTTAAAGTTGCAACGGTTGGGGACCCCTGCTTTAAAGCAAAGCTGGCTGGAGAAGTCTGGGAGCTGAAGTCCTTCAGACTTAAAGTTGCAAAGGTTGGAGACCCCTGCTTTAAAGCAAAGCTGGCTGGAGAAGTCTGGGAGCTGAAGTCCTTCAGACTTAAAGTTGCAAACCCCTGCTTTAAAGCAAAGCTGGCTGGAGAAGTGTGTGAGCTGAAGTCCTTCAGACTTAAAGTTGCAAAGGTTGGAGACCCCTGCTTTAAAGCAAAGCTGGCTGGAGAAGTCTGGGAGCTGAAGTCCTTCAGACTTAAAGTTGCAAAGGTTGGGGACCCCTGCTTTAAAGCAAAGCTGGCTGGAGAAGTCTGGGAGCTGAAGTCCTGCAGACTTAAAGTTGCAAAGGTTGGAGACCCCTGCTTTAAAGCAAAGCTGGCTGGAGAAGTCTGGGAGCTGAGGTCCTTCAGATTTAAAGTTGCAAAGGTTGGAGACCCCTGCTTTAAAGCAAAGCTGGCTAGAGAAGTCTGGGAGCTGAAGTCCTTCAGATTTAAAGTTGCAAAGGTTGGAGACCCCTGCTTTAAAGCAAAGCTGGCTGGAGAAGTCTGGGAGCTGAAGTCCTTCAGACTTAAAGTTGCAAAGGTTGGGGACCCCTGTCTTAGGGTATTGTTTCCCGACATCTGTCGCTTTAAGAGGTGAGGAACTTCAACTCCCAGAATGCCACGCTGCGCTGCCTGGGGAGTTCTGGCAGTTGAAGTTCCACACCTCTTAAAGCGACAGAGGTCAAGAAACAATACAGCGATACAAACACAACGTTGACAAACATTGGTTTAGGCCTTAAGGCAGGGATGGCGAAGTGCCGAAAAGGGAATCCAGCCTGCTACTCAGAAGAGGAGCTGCACAGAGGGCATGCGCATGCCCCCCAAAAACCTAAATTTCTGGTTTTCAGCTCATGCATGTGCACCAGCCATCTGGTCACCCGGTTTCTGGCATGCATGCGCGCGCAACGGTCAGCTGCCCGACACGCATGCTCACGGCAAAAAATGGAAGACCAGCTCTTCCAGTTTCTGGCACAGCAGCATGCACAAAGCTGGTCACCATGCGCGCATGGACACCAGAAACCCAGAAGAGGAATGGGCAACGCCGCATGTGCCAGGCCATAGTTTCGCCATCACCGCCTTAGGGGCAAAGCTTAATTCGCAAAGCAAAATAAAAAAGAATCATAGCCTGGCGAGGCTTAACGGGGGCTCAAATTTCCTTGGAAATTGGGGTGGGGGTGAGAAATTGGGACCAGCGTGTTGATGGCTTTGACGATGCAGCCATTTTGACTTTTTTGACCTCTTCTGCCGCGGGCGCCTTTGAGGTGGGGAAAAATGCACGATGTTGAGCTTTTGGTGCATGGAAAAGCCCTTATTTCATCCTACAATACAATACAAGAGCAGAGTTGGAAGGGACCTTGGAGGTCTTCTAGTCCAACCCCCTGCCTAGGCAGGAAGTCATCCCTTGTGGACAATGTGCCACAACGGTGTTGTGTTGTGACAGCTGCGTGTCTCTTTCGTTAGATTTTTGGATCGTGTGCACACAGATGATAGAGGCATCATCACCAGGATGTCAATCACCAGGAGGCCAGATTTTAGGATCTTAGCCTGGCTGGCCTTGAACTGTGTTGATTCACGAGTGGAAAATCCGTGGAGGTTCATTTTAGGAATTCTTGTTGGTGGTGTGATTTGCTTGTCTCAGGAACGCATGATGGGTTAGGGTTCATATAAGCGTTTCGGGTTTCCTGCTTGAGCAGTGGGTTGGACTAGAAGACCTCCAAGGTCCCTTCCAACCCTAGTTATTATGCTAACGGTTGCAAGAATTGATTTAAGTCTAGTTTAATGAGAAGAAGGAGCAGAGGAGACAGGATAGCAGTCTTCCAATATTTGAGGGGCTGCCCCAAAGAAGAGGGAGTCAAGCTATTCTCCAAAGCACAAGAAAGAGAATGAAAAGGAAAGAAAGAAAGAAGGCAAGGAAGGAAGGAAGGAAGGAAGGAAGGAAGGAAGGAAGGAAAGGAAGGAAGGAAGGAAGGAAGGAAGGAAGGAAGGAAGGAAAAATAATGAAAAAAGGAAAAAGAGAGACATGGCTAGTCTAGAGATGAGAAGGACCAGGGGAGACATGACAGCATCTTCCAACATCTCAGGGGTTGCCCCAAAGAAGAGGGAGTCAAGCTATTCTCCAAGGCACCTGAGGGCAGAACAAGAAGCAATGGATGGAAACTAATCCAGGAGAGAAGCAACTTGGAACTAAGGAGGAATTTCCTGACAGTCAGAACAGTTAATCAGTGGAACTGCTTGCCACCAGAAGTTGTGAATGCCCCAACATTGCAAGTCTTCAAGAAGATGTTGGATAGCCATTTGTCTGAAATGGCATAGGGCTTCCTGCCTAGGCAGGGGGTTGGACTAGATGACCTCCAAGGTCCCCTCCAGCTCTATTTTGATTGATTGATGATTGATTGGTTCCTTAGAAACGATGGGATAGGTTGCGGGGGAGAAATCTGCCAGCTTTGCCAGGCCAGGGCTGACTCTAGAGTTACGGGGCTACTTCGGAGAGGAAGGGGTCCTCCGATTGGACTCCCCAAGGACCAGAATTCCTCCAGGGAATTCCTCGACTCATGACCACAATTGAGCCCCACATTCCAGCTGCTATGTGAGACACTTGTCAAGTGAATTCTGCCCCATTTTCCATGCCACCGTTGTTAAGTGAACCACTTGCTGTCGATAAGTTAGTTCACTCACTTGTTAAGTGAATCCAGTTGCTTCATTGGCCAGAAGCTCACAAAAGGGGATCAACCCTGCAACCATCATAAGTACATGCCAGTTGCCAAGCCTCTGAATTTTGATCAGGTGATCAGTTTAGATCAAGCTGCAGCAGTCGTAGGTGTGAAAAATGGTTGTAAATCGCTTTTCAGGCCCGTCGTAACTTGGAACGGCCGCTAAGTGAACTGTTGCAAGGGGAGGGCTGCCAGCATTCGGTAATGAATCCATTTTTATTGCGGTCACAGACCCACGGCGGTCCTTCCTCTTCCCAAGGACAGTTTCACAAAGCCGAGCAAACTTGGACCCGTTAACAGAGTGGACACTTGCCCTGTCCGGTCTGTGGCCAGCCGGACACGATGCGAAACCCCTGAAAGTGTTCAATAGAGCCTCTTCCCACCGTCAGCAGCCCGAGGAGGAGAGAGGAAATTAATCCGAATCTTTTCTTGTATTCCTGGAAATAATTAGCAGCTCTGTTGATCTCCTGCGTTGTCCAAGAAATTAAGAAGTTAATTTTTCCCTTCTTCTTCTTCTTCTTCTTCTTCTTCTTCTTCTTCTTCTTCTTCTTCTTCTTCTTCTTCTTCTTCTTCTTCTTCTTCTTCTTCTTCTTCTTCTTCTTCTTCTTCTTCTTCTTCTTCTTCTTCTTCTTCTTCTTCTTCTTCTTCTTCTCTCCTCCTCCTCCTCCTCCTCCTCCTCCTCCTCCTCTTTCTCCTTCTTTTTTCTCCTCCTCTTTCTCCTTCTCCTCCTTCTCCTTCTTCTTCTTTTTCTTCTCCTCCTTCTCCTTTTTTCTCCTCCTCTTTCTCCTCCTCCTCCTCCTTCTCTTTTCTCCTTGTCCTCCTTCTTTTTTCTCCTCCTCTTTCTCCTCCGTCTCCTCCTCCTCCTCCTCCTCCTTCTTCTCCTCCTCCTCCTCCTCCTCCTCCTCCCCCTCCTCCTTCTTCTTCTCCTTCTTCTTCTCCTCCGTCTCCTCCTCCTCCTCCTCCTCCTCCTCCTCCTCCTTCTTCTTCTTCTTCTTCTCCTCCTTCTCCTCCTCCTTCTCCTCCGTCTCTCCTCCTCCTCCTCCTCCTCCTCCTCCTCCTCCTCCTCCTCCTCCTCCTCCTCCTCCTTCTTCTCCTCCTCCTCCTCCTCCTCCTCCTCCTCCCCCTCCTTCTTCTTCTCCTTCTTCTTCTCCTCCGTCTTCTCCGTCTCCTCCTCCTCCTCCTCCTCTCTTCCTCCTCCCCCCTCCTCCTTCCTCCTCCTCCTCCTTCTCCTTCTTCTCCTCCTTCTCCTCCTTCTCCTCCTCCTCCTTTTTTCTCCTCCTCTTTCTCCTCTTCCTCCTCCTCGTCTTCTTCTATTTCTCCTCCTCCTTCTCTTTCTCCTTTTTTTACTCCTCTTTCTCCTCCGTCGTCTTCTTCTTCTCCTTCTCCTTCTCCTTCTTCTTTCTCCCTCTTCTCAACAACCCCCCCTCCCTTCTAGCACTGATGACATTACCTAGTTGGGTCATGTAATGTTTGCAAGAATACAACGAAGCTCAGAGGGCACCAAGGACCCCACAGTCCTCCTCCTCCTCCTCCTCCTCCTCCTCCTCCTCCTCCTCCTCCTCCTCCTCCTCCTCCTCCTCCTCCTCCTCTTCCTCCTCCTCCTCCTCCTCCTTCCTTCTCCTCCTCCTCCTCCTCCTCCTTCCTTCTCCTCCTCCTCCTCCTCCTCCTCCTCCTCCTCCTCCTCCTCCTCCTCCTCCTTCCTTCTCCTCCTCCTCCTCCTCCTCCTCCTCCTCCTCCTCCTCCTCCTCCTCCTCCTCCTCCTCCTCCTCCTTTTTTGTTCTCTCCTTCTGGGACCTAAATGGCAAGGAACAGGTTGCTGTGCGATGCAGCTGTGCAAATTGTGTTTTTATCCTGGCAGGGAAGAAACGGAAGATATATATATCTATATGTGTGTGTAAGGCTTGTCAGTGGCACGTCCAGAATTGCCTCCAAAAGGTTATTGGGTTTTTGGGCTTGGTTTTTTTTGGGATGAATCAGCCCTTTAATTTAATAGCCTGAACTCTGCAAGAGAGTCAGGACGAAAGAAGGCCGGGAATATCAGGAAGGAAAACTAAACCCCCCTGCTCAAGCAGGAGACCCCAGACCACTTCAGACAAATGGCCGCCCAGGCTGGTCTTTAAAAGCCTCCAGTGATGGAGCCCCCACGACTTCTGGTGGTAAGCAGTTCCACTGGTTAATTGTCCTCACTGGAAGTTTCTCCTTGGTTTTAAGATGCTTCTCTCCTAGATTAGTTTTCTTCCAACCATTTAATTCCTTCCTTCCTTCCTTCCTTCCTTCCTTCCTTCCTTCCTTCCTTCCTTCCTTCCTTCCTTCCTTCCCTCCCTCCCTCCCTCCCTCCCTCCCTCCCTCCCTCCCTCCCTCCCTCCCTCCCTCTAGAATCATAGGATTGCAAGGGATTTCAGAGGTCCTCTAGTCCAACCCCAGCTCAAGCAGGAAACCCTTCACCACTTCAGACAAACAGTTGATCAAATTATCTCGGACCTCCACCTATTCCGCCAATGTCTTAAGACATATCTATTCCAACAAGCCGGCCTGACATAGCCCCCCGTTTCTGACTTTTTATATATAAATTGTAATTTGCAGGGTTTTAAATGCGTTTTTAGCACGGGTTTAATAATTTAATATGTTTTTAAGGATGTATATTGTTTTTTGTTATGGTTTTAATAATGCCTGTGCGCCGCCCTGGGTCCTAACGAGAAGGGCGGTGTATAAATCCGAAATAAATAAATAAAAATAAATTAAATTAATTTTTCCCTCTGTTAGGAAATTTCTCCTTAGTTTTAGGTTGCTTCTCTCTTGTCCTTCCTTCCTTCCTTCCTTCCTTCCTTCCTTCCTTCCTTCCTTCCTTCCTTCCTTCCTCCCTCCCTCCCTCCCTCCCTTCCAAAAACATAGGACTGCAAGGGAGTTCAGAGGTCCTCTAGTCCAACCCCTGCCTAGGCAGGAAGCCCTATACCCTTTCAGACAAATGGCTATCCAACCTCTTCTTAAAGACTTGCAGTGTTGGAGAATTCACAAATTCTGGAGGCAACTTCTGTTCCACTGATTGATTGTTCTCACTGTCAGGAAATTTCTCCTTAGTTCTAAGTTGCTTCTCTCCTTGATTAGTTTCCACCCATTGCTTCTTGTTCTACCCTCAGGTGCCTTGGAGAATAGCTTGACTCCCTCTTCTTTGGGGCAACCCCTGAGATATTGGAAGGCTGCTATCCTGTCTCCCCTGGTCCTTCTTTTCATTAAACTAAACCTATCCAGTTCCTGCAACCGTTCTTCCTAGGTTTGAGTCCCCTGATCGTCTCGGTTGTCACTAGAAAAATCTCAGGGTTGCAAATTCGAAAGAAAGTTGGAGGAAAACACTTTTGCTGGGAATCACTTCGTGTGTGTGTGGGTTTAAAAAAAAAAAAAAAAACTTGCACGAGAAGTTAAGTGGAAGCTCTTTATTTTTACCTTCTTAATTCTAATGGGATGGCTGTAAACCCAGAAAGAGTATTTTTGGGTAAGGTGGCAGGTGTAAAAGAAAAGAAAAAAATAGCAAAGCGGGTAGAAATTTGGCAGGCTTGAAATGCAAAGCTTTAAGGAGGGATTTTATAGCAAGTTGAGGGGGGGGGGGAAGGAAAGCATGTCAGAAAAAGTTAATGATCACCTTGAGTTAAATGAAATAATGCAGGAGGAGGGAGGGGGGGGCGAAATTAAGGACATATTGATTTTCTTCTTCTATCTATATATTCCCTCTCGAGCCGCGCACTTAAAATGCCACATCCATAAATACTGCATAATTCCGATTTTTCATTCCAATTTTCAGGTAAGATTAGCTTATCGTCGAGAGCTCCATCTGCTCTGCATCTCGCCTCCCATTTGCATCCTTTGGGGATTATTAACATAATTGGGCCGCTTAAGCGACAACACAGGCAGTGCGCTGCTTCGGTTGTCATGCAACATTTTTTCCCTGCCAATTTGTCGTTTCGGGCTTTGACTTAACATCCCCAGAGGCCTATTTGTTTATCTGATTGAAGTTGGAAATGTATAAATTAGGACGTCGTCTCGGACGGGCAGGGAGGGGCAAAGGGGGGTTAGGGATTTTGGGGTGGGAGGGATTTTGGGGTGGGGGGTGGGGGGAGGGAGAAGCAGGTGCCAAAAAGGAAAACGGTGCAAAACAAACAAACAAACATTGAAGGAAGTTTTACGTTTTATAATGCAGTTTAGAATGTAGGTCTTACTAGCCGTTCGCGGCCACGCGTTGCTGTGGCCCAGTCTGGTTCAATGGCCAACCGATCTGTGTGTAGATCTACACCTGCACACACAAACACATACACACAACCACCGTGTAACCCCCAACCTACCTACTGTATTTCTCCCTCTCTCTCTCTATCCACCTACCTACCTACTTATTGTTTCTCCCTCTCTCTATTCCTCTACCTACCTACCTACCTCCTTACCTACTGTATTTCTCCCTCTCTATCCACCTACTTACCTACCTACCTACCTCCTTACCTACTGTATTTCTCCCTCTCTATCCACCTATCCACCTACCTATTGTATTTCTCCCTCTCTATCCACCTACTTACCTACCTACCTACCTCCTTACCTATTGTATTTCTCCCTCTCTATCCACCTACCTACCTACCTACCTACTGTATTTCTCCCTCTCTATCCCTCTACCTACCTACCTACCTACTGTATTTCTCCCTCTCTCTAGCCCTCTACCTACCTACCTACCTACCTACCTACCTACCTACCTACTGTATTTCTCCCTCTCTATCCACCTACCTACTTACCTACTGTATTCCTCTCTCTATCCCTCTACCTACCTACCTACCTACCTACCTACCGTATTTCTCCCTCTCCCTCTCTATCCCTCTCCTCCCTCCCTCCCTCCCTCCCTCCCTCCCTACCTACCTACCTACTGTATTCCTCTCTCTATCCCTCTACCTACCTACCTACCTACCTACCTACCTACCTACCTACCTACCTACTGTATTTCTCCCTCTCCCTCTCTATCCCTCTCCCTACCTACGTACCTACCTACATACCTACCTACCTACTTACCTACCTACCTACTGTATTTCTCCCTCTCTATCCACCTACCTACCTACCTACCTACCTACTGTATTTCTCCCTCTC
This sequence comes from Rhabdophis nuchalis, assembly GCA_039707465.1. NCBI lineage: Eukaryota > Metazoa > Chordata > Lepidosauria > Squamata > Natricidae > Rhabdophis > Rhabdophis nuchalis. Next base: position 3,371,535 of record CM077645.1, on the reverse strand, counting down.
TCTATCCCTCTACCTACCTATCTACCGTATTTTTCCCTCTCCCTCTCTATCCCTCTACCTACCTACCTACCTACCTACCTACCTACCTACCTACCTACCTACCAACTACCTACCTACCTACTGCATTTCTCCCTCCCTCTCTGTATCTCTATGGACAGAGTATTTTATGTCATAAAGGATGACATTTTACCTGTGGCCCACTGCTCTCTCTGTATCCATCTACCTACCTTTTTTACAGTTTTTTACATTTCCATTGCGTGTACCTTGCACAGGTGTGACATCTACACAATCTATATATATACATATATCATTGGTGCCATACTTGAAAGGAACGTTGTGTGAAAATTTGGAAGCGATCGGTGCAGGCCTTTCGGAGATTAGCGGTTTTGAACAAACTCTTTTTATTCATGTAGATTATTATTTTTGGTCTTTTTTCCCCAGGAAGTTGGGTTGCTGTTGTTGTTGTTGTTGTTTTGCTGGTGCTGGGGGTGTGGGGAGGCACAAATTAAAGGACGGGAGACCTGTTAAAGTTTTGGGGGGTTTGCACCAAAGGAATTAAGTGCGGTTTGGAGCTCTTTTGGTTGGAGACCTGGGAGAATTTTGCAAAAGGGACTGAGAAAATGACGGGCGTAGCAGGGTTTGTCAGCCGGGTCTGGATTGAGTAGGGGTAGAACTGACTCCCTCACTCCCTGCCCCCTAGACGGCATCCACAGGAGGTCTTCTTCTACCTGAACGCCACCTTTCTCCCCCCCCCCCCCCGCTTCCTCCACCAGCAATGGATCGGAGGCTGCAGGTCGTTGCTGAGAAATCATGTGTTGGGCGGCTGATCGATAGATGGGGATTTTTGGGATGGGTGGACTTCAACTCCCAGAATTCCCCAGCAGGTTGATATATATAGGTAGGCAGATAGATAGATGGAAGGAAGGAGGGATGGATAGAGGGATGGATGGATTTTAAATGTGATAGATATAGGTAATATGAGAGCTAGATTAGATAGATGGATGGATGGATGGATGGATAGAGATATGATGGATGATAGATGATTCAAACATAGATGACAGATTGATGATAGATAGATAAGTAGGTAGAATGGGTAGATAGATAGGACAGATAGGTGATAGATATAAATAGAAAGATATAAATAGATGATAGATAAATAGTTAAATAGGTAAATAAACAGATAAATAGAGAGGTAGATTATCTATAGATAGATAGATAGATAGATAGATAGATAGATAGATAGATAGATAGATAGATAGATAGATAGATAAATAGATGATAGAGAGAGCGAGAAAGAGATAGATAGATAGATAGATAGACAGACAGATAAATAGATATAAATAGATAAATAGACAGATAGATAAATAGATAGATAGATAGAAATAGATAAATAGAGAGATAAATAGATGATAGAGAGAGAGAAAGAGAGGGAGAGATAAATAGATAGATAAATAGATGATAGATAGATAAATAGACAGATAGATGATAGATAGATAGAGATCAATAGATAAGTAGACAGATAAATAGATGATAGAGAGAAAGAGAGAGAGAGATAAATAGAGATAGATATAAATAGATAAATAGACATAGATAGATAGATAGATAGATAGATAGAAATAGATAAATAGACAGATAGATGATAGAGAGAGAGAGATAAATAGATAGATAAATAGATAGAGATAGATAGATAGATAGATAGACAGACAGACAGACAGACAGACAGACAGACAGACAGACAGACAGACAGACAGACAGACTGATTGTGAGCCTTTCAATGGCACATTGTCTCCATGACAGGCAGTCCTTGATTTCCAACCATTCATTTAGAGACCATTCAAAGTTACCACGCCACTCGAACGTTCTAGTCCCACCTTAGCCACAAAACCGACTGGGTGACTTTGGGCCAATCGCCAGGAGAGAGAGAGTTCTAGTCCCACCTTAGGCACGGGGCTGGTGCCTCTCTCTGCTCTGCCCTGCCCAGCCCAGCCCAGCCCACCTCACAGGGTTGTCGTTATGGGGAAACGGAAGACGTACGGGTGGCGTCAGAGTAATGTGTAAAAGTTAGAAAGGCGGGATGCGAATCAATAAAATGAAATGAAAACATTTGTCAAGAGCGTTTTGATGTCAGGGCAAAACTCTTCCCCTCCTCCCCTCCCCTCCCCTCCCCTCCCCGCTGATTGAGTGGGCACTGAATTGGTGCCCCTCTTCTCTTGCCCTTCAGTGACACCCACGGATTATAAGCGTGGCTAACCAATAACATAACCTCTGCGCCAGCTTTTCCTCCGCTCCCTCCATGGTAGCTGCAGGCAAGTCCTGAATGGAGCATCTGAACAGGAAGATAGATAGATGGATGGATGGATGGATGGATGGATGGATGGATGGATGGATGGATGGATGGATGGAGACAGACAGACAGACAGACAGATGATAGATTGATAGATTGATGATGGATGGATGGATTGATGGATGGATGGATGGATGGATGGATGAAGACAGACAGACAGACAGACAGACAGACAGACAGATGATAGATTGATAGATTGATGATGGATGGATGGATTGATGGATGGATGGATGGATGGATGGATGGAGACAGACAGACAGACAGACAGATGATAGATTGATAGATTGATGATGGATGGATGGATGGATGGATGGATGGATGGAGACAGACAGACAGACAGACAGACAGATGATAGATTGATAGATAGATGATGGATGGATGGATGGATGGATGGATGGATGGATGGATGGATGGATAGATAGAGATAGATAGATAGATAGATAGATAGATTGATAGATTGATAGATAGAAGATAGATAGATAGATAGATAGATAGATAGATAGAAACAGAGAGAGAGACATACAGACACATAGAAGACAGAGACATATAGAGATAGATAGATAGACAGACAGACAGACAGATAGATATATCAATAGATAATAGAAGATAGATAGATAGGCAGGCAGGCAGGCAGGCAGGCAGGATAGATAGATAGATAGATAGATAGATAGATAGATAGATAGATAGATAGATAGATAGATAGATAGATAGATAGATAGATAGATAGATAGATAGATAGATAGATAGAAACAGAGAGAGAGACATACAGACACATAGAAGACAGAGACATATAGAGATAGATAGATAGATAGATAGATAGATAGATAGATAGATAGATAGATAGACAGACAGACAGACAGACAGACAGACAGACAGACAGACAGACAGACAAACATAGAGAGAGAGAGAGAGACAGAGAGATAGACAGACAGACAGACAGACAGATAGATAGGTGGATGGGTTGGGTGGGTGGGTGGGCAGGCAGGCAGGCAGGCAGGATAGGTGGGTGGGTGGGCGGGCTAGATAGATTGATAGATAGAAGATAGATAGATAGATAGATAGATAGATAGATAGATAGATAGATAGATAGACAGACAGACAGACAGACAGACAGACAGACAGACAGACAGACAGACAGACAGATAGAAACAGAGAGAGAGACATACAGACACATAGAAGACAGAGACATATAGAGATAGACAGACAGACAGACAGACAAACATAGAGAGAGAGAGAGACAGAGAGATAGACAGACAGACAGACAGACAGATAGGTGGATGGGTTGGGTGGGTTGGGTGGGTGGGTGGGCAGGCAGGCAGGATAGGTGGGTGGGTGGGCGGGCTAGATAGATTGATAGATAGAAGATAGATAGATAGATAGATAGATAGATAGATAGATAGATAGATAGATAGATAGATAGATAGATAGATAGATAGATAGATGATAGATAGATAGATAGATAGATAGATAGTTAGATAGTTAGATAGATAGATAGATAGATAGATAGATAGATAGATAGATAGATAGATAGATAGATAGATTAGATAGATAGATAGATGGGCGGGCGGGCGGGCGGGCGGGCGGGCGGGCAGGCGGGCAGGCAGGCAGGATAGATAGATAGAGAGATAGAGAGACAGAGAGACAGAGATAGACAGATGTAGATAGATAGATAGATCAATAGATAGATAGGTAGGCAGGCAGGCAGGCAGATATTGGGAGGGAGGGAGGGAAGGAGATTAGCAGGCAAGGAATGGTCCAGATCCTGCCTCCTTCCCTTCCTATTGAAAGCTAAAATGGCATCAGGTGTCTAGGTGCCAACTTTGCCCTCTGCTCAGGGCAGCCTGGTTCAGCGGTGGGGGGGGGGGCGATTTCTCTGGGATTTTGTTTTTGGGGTGGGGGGAACCAAGCCCCCTGTGCATCCTTCCAATTCCTCTGGCACCCCAGTTGTCTCTTAGGAGGGAGGCATTTTGGGGGAACAATTTTTGCATTTCTCCTTTGCAGTTGGGAAAACTTCCCCTCCAGTTGCTTTGCCCCAGTTTGTCTTGTTGGGAAGGGAGGGGGGGGCGGGGCTTTGGCTTCCTTCAGTTGTGTGTTGTCTCCCCCCCCCCCCCCCAAAGCAGGAAAATCCAAGTGCGATTCCATTTTGAGAGCCCCCAAGGGAGGGGGAGTGAGAAAGGAAGCGAAAAAAGGCTTTTTACTGGAAATCTCGGCTTTTCGATGACAGGAATTTGGCTTTAGGAAGGAGGGTTGATGTGACGGTGTGTGTGTTTGCGGTTGTGGGTTGCGTGCGATTGTGTGTGTGTGCAATTGTGTGTGTTGCAGAAAGCACCCGCTTTGCTGCAAAAGACGCATTTTTGAGAAAATCCTAACCTTGCTTAGCTCAGAGGTTTGGATTTTTCTTCCTTGTCTACAGATTGTCCTCAAGTTACAACCACAAATTTACGTGGCTAAGTGAAACATTCGTTAAGCGAGCTTCCCCTGTTTTCTAGCCACTCGCTGCATTTTCAAGCGAATCGCTGCATTTGTTAAGTTAGCCGCACAGTCGTTAAGCGAATCCGTCTTCCCCATCGACTTTGCTGGTCAGACGGTCGCAAAAGGGGATCACGTGACCCACGCTGCCACCGTCATAAATATGAGTCGGGTGCCAAGTGGCTGAATTTTGATCACGTGACCACCGGGATGCTGCAACGGTCGTAAGTGCGAAAAACAGACCTAGGTTACTTTTTTCAGTGCTGTTGTAACTGCGAAGCGTCGCTAAATGAACGGTCGTAAATTAGGGACTGACTGTATTCCCTATTTCTTTTTTTCTTCCGTTCAGCTGAATGGCCATTTCAGTGGAATTTTCAAGTTACTGACAATCCTCGACTTACGACCGTTCATTTAGAGATGTATGGGGCAGGATCCGATCCCGCAGATAGCTAGGTCCCGTGCCATGGAGCGCTTTGAAGATGGTGATCAACACCTTGAAGCGCACCCGAAAGACCACAGGCAGCCAGTGCAGCTCGCGCAGGAGCGGTGTTACATGGGAGAACCTACAGGCTCCCATAACTACCCGCGCGGCTGCATTCTGGACTAACTGCAGTCTTCGGGTGCACCTCAAGGGGAGCCCCATGTAGAGAGCATTGCAGTAGTCCAGTCGGGATGTCACGAGGGCATGAGTGACTGTGCAGAGGGTACCCCGATCCAATAGGGGGCGCAACTGGCGTACCAAGCGAACCTGGTAAAACGCCCTCCTGGCCACGGCTGTCACTTGATGTTCCATGGACAGCCGTGCATCAAGGAGGACGCCCAAGTTGCGTGCCCCATCCACAGGGGTTAGATGTTCTATACTATAACATTTAAAACTATGCCTCCCTTTCAAATAGAATGAAAGATTTTTGGCTCAAACAATCCTGGCTTTTATTTTCTATTTTGCAAAGGACTTCCAAGTTCTGGAAAAGAATATTTTCTGCAAATGTATTCATTCCTCTTCCAAAGTTACAATTATTTTCAGCATTTGTCGGAGTGTGTTTGTGTTTGTGTGTGTGTGTGTGTGTGTGTGTGACACAATTTTCTGCTTTGCGGAGTCTTTCCGTTTGCTCTACGGCTCGTCCTCAACTTACAACGTCATTTGGGGCCAGAATATCTATTGCTTAGGAACCCGCTAAGCCCAATTTTATGACCTTCCTTGCTCTCGTCGTTAAGCAAGCCCTGGCAGTCGTTAAGTGAATCACACAGTCATTAAGAGAATCTGGCTTTCTTCTTTTTTTTTCTTATGGCTCTTTGGGAGCTGGCTGCACAGGTCACAAGTAGGGATCGCATGACTGTCGGGATGCTGCGATGGACGTAAGTGTGAGGACTGGTGGTCGGTCGCTTTTTCCCCAGCCCCGTCGTTGTTTTGAACACTAAAAAAATGGTCGTGAGTCAAGGAGAATTGTTCATTTAGTGACTTCGCAGTTACAACGGTCGGTAACGTTCAGTTATAAGTCACGGAAAACTGTGACTTATGACCGTTTTTCACACTTACGACTACTGCAGCATCAGGAGCCAAATTCAGATGCTTGACAACCGACTCGTATTTATGACGGCCACATAAACGGGGTCACGGGATCTCCTTTTGGACAAGCAAAACCGCTTAACCACAGCTGCGCTTGCTTAACGGCAGGGATTCGCTTAACAACGGTGCCGAGAAAGGTCGTAAAATGGGGCAAAATTCATTTTAGAACCGTCTTTGCTTAGCCACAGAAGCTTTGAACCCAATGGTGGTCGTAATCCGAGGTCTGCCTGTTTTGAGAATTTTTGTCCTGGTTGAATTAATTTGATTTGAAAAGTTATTCATCTCTCAGCCAGGAGACTAAATATAAATGCAGAACAGCAGCAACTGCGTGAATCAGCGGTCGAGGAAGGAGTGAAAATTAGATTTTTTGTACTTCTTAGTCATCCGTGACCGGTTCTGAATATTGTCCAGGAGGTTCCATGTGGCTCAGCTGGACCGTTTCTCTTTCGGCTTGATTGCAAGATAAGGGGGACCATCCCTCAAATCGGAGCCATCCCTGGGCAGCAGCTGCCCAAAAAGCCAACCCAACCCTAGACCAGGGGTCTCCAACCTTTGCAACTTTAAGTCTGAAGGACTTCAGCTCCCAGGGGTCTCCAGCCAGCAAAGCTGAAGTCCTTCAGACTTAAAGTTGCAAAGGTTGGAGACCCCTGCTTTAAAGCAAAGCTGGCTGGAGAAGTCTGGGAGCTGAAGTCCTTCAGACTTAAAGTTGCCAAGGTTGGAGACCCCTGCTTTAAAGCAAAGCTGGCTGGAGAATTCTGGGAGCTGAAGTCCTTCAGACTTAAAGTTTTATAGTATAGTCTTTATTGTCATTGTACAAAATAAACACAACGAAATAATGCCTAAAACTGGAATTTGGCATCCAGTTTTGGTCACCAAGATGTAGAAAAGACGTGGAGACTCTGGAAAGAGTGCAGAGAAGAGCAACCAAGAGGATTAGGGGACTGGAGGCTCAAACATATGAAGAACGGTCGCAGGAACTGGGTAGGTCTAGTTGAATGAAAAGAAGGACCAGGGGATACAGGATAGCAGCCTTCCAATATCTCAGGGGCTGCCCCAAAGAAGAGGGAGTCAAGCTATTCTCCAAAGCTTTAGAAGGCAGGAGAAGGTTCAATGGATGGAAACTAATCCAGGAAAGAAGCAACTTAGAACTGAGGAGGAATTTCCTGACAGTGATAACAATTAACCAGTGGAACAGAAGTTGCCTCCAGAAGTTGTGAAGTCTCCAACACTGGAAGTCTTTAAGAAGATGTTGGAGAGCCATTTGTCTGAAACAGTACAGGGTTTCCTGCCTAGGCAGGGGGTTGGACTAGATGACCTCCAAGGTCCCTTCCAACTCTGCTATTCAATTTCTATTTCTATTTTATAATGTCTTGGGAAGGCCACACATGGAATATTTGCATCCAATTTTGGTCGCCATGATGTAGAAAAGATGTAGAGACTCTAGAAAGAGAAGCAGAGAAGAGCAACCAAGAGGATTAGGGGACTGGAGGGTCAAACACATGAGGAACGGTTGCAGGAACTGGGTATGTCTAGTTTAATGAAGAGAAGGACCAGGGGAGACAGGATAGCAGTCTTCCAATATCTCGGGGGTTGCCCCAAAGAAGAGGGAGTCAAGCTATTCTCCAAAGCATCTGAGGGTAGAAGAAAAAGCAATGGGGGGAAACTAATCCAGGAGAGAAGCAACCTGGAACTAAGGAGGAATTGCCTGACAGAGAGAACAATTAATCAATCATTGGCTGATTATCACCAATGTAAGGCAATAACTTTTATGAAGGGTTTTCTATTAGAATAGCTGTTATAAAGAAGAAAAGTGGAAAACATAGGAAAAAAACGAGATATACAAAAATGATCACAATGTCAGTTAATCCTTAGTTGGGTAACCTATAGCATGAATTACAACCGTACACCGTCTTCCCATGGAATGAACCAAACCTTTGAATTCCGCGGCTATGATCGTGTGAAGAGATCAAAATTGAATGATTGCTTCTGCTAATTGGGTTTTATTGCTGTCTATGTTTGGCTGTATAACTTTTCACAGAATACAGATAATTGAGCACACTTCGTTGCGTTACATTCCTGATTAAATTCTCTTTCCAATGATATATAGTTTTATGGTACTGCTCCCCAAAACGGTGGTCTTTTTACCCATCAAACCTCAAAAATACACTTTTCTCAAAGGGTTTCCTCAATTTTGGCCACTACTGTACAGTGATTGCAGAATTCTGGACTTTGAAACCTTCCCAGGGATCAAAATAAATGGGGAAGCACGCTTAACAACGGCGTGATTCACTTAAATGCCGCAATTTCCTTAATGGTAAAAAAAAAAAAAGATTGCAAAATTGGGTGTGACTCGCTTAAGGACCAACTCGCTTAGCAACGGGAACTATCATGGATTTACACTGCTCGCAGCTTCCTGGGTTCCCCAGATCCCCATATATGACCTTCCCAGCCAGTTTCCGACATGGGGGAAGCCGGATCCTCTTTTAAGGACCCCGTGATTCGCTTAACAGCTGCAATGATTGACTTAATGACCTGTGCAAAAGCCAAGGCAGAGAGGGATGCCTAACACAATCTGCTTTTCGCTTCGTTTTGTGTTTTTTACCCGCCTCTCTTGTCTTGTTGGCGTGTTTGAATAATTTGATTTGGATCCTGGGCTGTCTGAATTATATCCAGAGAAATTAATAATTAAGGCAGTTGCTGGGAGCCGTCCGCCTGCAGTTTGCCTGCTCCGTGGGCTGCAGAAACGGCCGCTAAGCAGATCGCCTCCCTAAATGCTACGTGGCCCAAATAATTAGCCGTTTCCCTCGTGGATGAAAATCAGGATTGACGCTTGGAGTGGCGTTTGGGGAGGAAACCAAGCGCTTGCAATCCCCAAAAAATCAGCCGCCTGGAGAGTTGAAACTCTGGTGGACGCCTGGGGTGGTTGGGGTGGGGTTTTTTCCCCGGCCACAGTGTGCGGGGGGGGGGGATTGGGGGGATCCTAAAAATAGCCCCTGAAATGGTGTTGTGGCTAATTTGTCTGCGGTGGAAGGGATGCATTTTATTCCTCATTTTCCCCTCTCGGTGGAATCTAGCGATGCTCGGGAAATGCGCCTGCGGAACGAAACTCTGATTTAATGGGACTGTGGAACAAACTGTGTGGCTAATTTGTTTCCTTTCTTTCTTTCTTTCTTTCTTTCTTTCTTTCTTTCTTTCTTTCTTTCTTTCTTTCTTTCTTTCTTTCTTTCTTTCTTTCTTTCTTTCTTTCTTTCTTTCTTTCTTTCTTGTCTTCTGTTCTGTTCCATTCTATAGTTTCTCCCCTCCCCTCTTCTCTCTCCTCTTATTCTCTTCTGTTCTGTTCTGTTCTCTTCTGTCTTCTCTTCTCTTCCCTTCTCCCTCCCTCTTTTCTTTCCCTCCCTTCCCTTCTTCTCCCGCTCTTTCCTTTCCTTTGCCTTCTTTTCATTTCTTTCCCTTCCCTTCTTCTCCATCCCTCTTTCCTTCCCTACCTTCCCTTCTCCCTCTTTCCTTATCTTTTCCCTCTTTTTTCCTTTCCCCTTTTCCTTCCCTTCTTCTCCCTCCCTCTCTCTTTCCTTTCCCTTCTTTTCATTTCTGTCCCTTCCCTTCTTCTCCATCCCTCTTTCCTTTCCTTTACTTATCTTTCCTTTCCCTTCCCTTCTTCTCCATCCCTCTTTCCTTTCCTTTCCCTTCTTTTCATTTCCTTCCCTTCCCTTCTTCTCCATCCCTCTTTCCTTTCCTTTCCTTTCCTTATCTTTCCTTTCCCTTCCCTTCTTCTCCATCCCTCTTTCCTTTCCTTTCCCTTCTTTTCATTTCCTTCCCTTCCCTTCTTCTCCATCCCTCTTTCCTTTCCTTTCCTTATCTTTCCTTTCCCTTCCCTTCTTCTCCATCCCTCTTTCCTTTCCTTTCCTTATCTTTCCTTTCCCTTCCCTTCTTCTCCATCCCTTCTTCTCCATCCCTCTTTCCTTTCCTTATCTCTCCTTTCCCTTCCCTTCTTCTCCATCCCTCTTTCCTTACCTTTCCCTTCTTTTCATTTCCTTCTCTTCCCTTCTTCTCCATCCCTCTTTCCTTTCCTTTCACTTCTTTTCCTTTCCTTCCCTTCCCTTCTTATCCATCCCTCTTTCCTTTCCTTTCCCTTCCCTTCTTCTCCATCCCTCTTTCCTTTCCTTTCCTTCCCTTCCCTCCCCTCCCGTCCCATCCCTTTTTCCTATCCTATCCTATCCGTAGTCCTCAGTTTACAACAATTCATTTAGTGACCATTCAGAGTTACGATGGCACTCAAAAGAGTGACTTACTACTAATTTCCACACTTAGGGGCAATTGCGGTCATGTGACCAGAGGCTTGGCAACTGGCATGTACTTATGACGGTCACATAATCCCCCTTTGCGACCTTCTGACAATCAAAGTCAACGAGGAAGCCGGATTCACTTAACAACCTTGTTGATAACTTAACAACGGCAGTGATTCACTTAACAACTGTGGGAAGAAAGGATGTAAAATGGGGCAAGACTCACTTAACAACTGTCTCGCTTAGCGGCATAAATGTTGGGCTCAGCTGTAGTCAAACGTGGAGGATACTTTCATTCTGTTCCATTCCATAAGGAAGAAATCAGGACCAAATGTATTGAAAAGGAATCAACTTGATCTCTTGCTTGGATGATCAAATAGATCCCATCCGATTATTTTGGGGGGCTTCGGTTAACCTCCTTTCAGATTTTGCAATAGAGGTCTTGATTTGAAACAGAGACCTGGAATAAATAAATAAATATAAATATAAATAAATATAAATAAATATAAATAAATACAAATAAATAAATATAAATAAATATAAATAAATATAAATAAATATAAATAAATATAAATAAATATAAATAAATATAAATAAATATAAATAAATAAATATAAATATACATAAATATAAATATAAATAAATATAAATAAATATAGATATAAAACACTGGATTTTTTTTCCTCTAGAAAAAAATATGTTTCTCCCAAGAGATCCAGATAAGTGCGATCTTAGATTTTAAAAAAGCTGGCAAATAGACAAAATTCCATTTAAAAGCCTTGCCGATTTCAATCCATAATAGTTGAATGGGGTTAAAGGATGAAACTGAATTTAGTTCTAACACCAGAGAAACAAATTGCAGGCTGCAAAACTCCCGAATTATTTACTCCAAGGTGGATATTAACTTTGCATCTATTTTGAAAATGGAAAAAAAAGTGGCCAAAAACAGACCTCTTGACATTAAGAAAACCGAGGAGGAAAGATGGATGTTTTGATCACGGAAGAAAGCTAATTAAAATATAAGAGACCACTGCAAAAAAAAAAAAAAAAAAACCCCAACCCCAGGAACTATTTGTAAAGTTTGAGTAGCGAGAAAGCCATAAACCAGATTTAACAAACCACCATGGAAACAAATTATGGATAATTGGCGAGTGATTTCACAAGTTCAATCATAATAAAAAAAATATTATTATTTTTACTGGTTATGCTATAACGGTTTGCAACCGTTAGTTTAGTGACCGAAGTTACAACATCACTGAATATTTTTTTTCACACTTACGACCATTGCGGTAATCAAAATTCAATTGTCTGGCATCTCACTCATATTTACGACGGTCGTAACCTCCCGGGGGTCACGGGATCTCCTTCCGCCCAGCAAAATCAGCTTGGAAGCCAGATTCAGTGAACGACAGTGTGATGTACTTAACGGCAGAGATTCACTTAACAACCGTGACTAGAAAGGTCGTAAAATGGGGCACGGCTCGCTTAACCACTCTCTGGCTTAGCAGAATACATTTTGGGGCTCAGTCGTGGCCATAAATCGAGGACCAATCTGCATCCTAGACTTCATGATTGTCTCATTTCGCCGTGCTTTTAATCCAGATTATTTTTCCTAATCTGGATGCCTCTTTGGGAGGGCGGGAACTGAGCTGCAGATCAGACACCGACTTTCAACCTGGAGTAAAGTCCTGAGTTGCATTTGCTCAGGCCAGCCAAGGTCCAGTAAGGGAAATCCTTGTTTTACGACCACAATTTCACTGATAAGCAAGGCGGTGAGTTTACACCCGAATTTTCAATCTATTTCTCCCGCAATTATTACTTGGTTAATTTATTTTACTGATGAGCCCCTGGGACCTATCCAAGTGCAGAGTTCCAGGCACAAAATGATGACTAAACTCTTCATAAAAACCAGTTTAAAATGGAATTGGAGAAATTTGCAAATTTAAAACGGGATTGGAATAAAATGCGATTCTAAATGAAAATGGAGTAAAATACAGCGGTGTAATATCGGCCCTGCCTCGTGGGGAGAGGCAGGGCCGAGGGGAGACAAGTTTCATCCTCCCGGTTGGGGGCACGCAGCCGTTGGCTACAAACGGTCGTGTGCCACAACCCCCGCAGGCTAGGTGGTCAGGGAGTACAGAGCCGGGGTCCGCGGCTGATGTTCTGCAATGCCAGGTCCGTTGTCAACAAAGCCCCCCTCATCCGTGACCTTGTGTCAGAGGGGGAGCCGGACCTGGCTGGAATTGCGGAGACCTGGTTGGGCCACGAGGGAGGACTTCCCCTCGTTGAAATGTGCCCACCAGGCTACCGCGCTTTTCATCAGCCCCGGGCCCTAGGTAGGGGCGGTGGGGTAGCGGTCATTGTCAAGGAAGGTCTTGAGCCGAGAGAGACCATTGTGCCACAGACCACCGGTTGTGAGTCCCTCTGCGTGAAGTGGGGCCTAGGGAGGCAGTTGGGCGTGCTGGTTGTATACCTGGCTCCCCGCTATGTAGCAGCAGCCCTGCCCGAGCTCCTAGAGGTGATCGCTACGGTGGCAGTTGAGACCCCCAGACTTTTAGTCATGGGGGACTTTAATCTGCCATCGGTGGGCGAATCATCCGTGGTAGCTCGGGAGTTCATGGCTTCCATGACGGCCATGGACCTGACCCAAGTAATTCAGGGCCCCACTCACGAGGGTGGACATACGCCGGATCTCATCTTTGTCTCAGACCAATGGAAGAGTGATCTGGGTATAGGGGACATAGTCATCACGCCCTTGTCATGGTCAGACCACTCACTTCTCCGGCTCGACTTTCCGACCGCTGCTCCCCTCCGCGGGGAGGCGGAACCAGAGTCACCAATCTGGTACCGCCCCAGGCGCCTGATGGACCCGGATGGGTTCCAGACAGCGCTTGGGCCATTTCCTGTTTCCCTGACCCGCGCCCCGATCGAGGACCTCACGGCCGCATGGAACATTGCGGCCGTGGGAGCCTTGGATCGGGTCGCGCCCTTGCGGCCTCTCTTGCGGCGGCGAACCACCCTGGCTCCATGGTTTACTGAGGAGCTGCGGGTGATGAAACGCCGCAAGAGATGCCTAGAGGGAAGATGGAGGTCTAGCCGTTCTGAATCTGACCGGACACAGGTAAGAGCCCATTTACGGACTTACATTGTGGCGCTGAGAGTGGCCAAGCGTCATCATTGTGCCACTCTCATAGCATCCGCAGAAAACCGCCCTGCCGCCCTGTTTAGGGTGACCCGCTCCCTCCTCCAACAGAGGGAGCGGGAAGCCCCACTACAGGGTAGAGCAGAGGAATTTGTGTCTTTTCTGCAGGAGAAAACCGCTCAGATACAGAGTGAGCTAGCCCCCATTCATGGCCCAGTGGGATGCCACGAGAGAGATCTTGTTTGGGAGGAGTTTGACTCCGTTACTTCCGAAGATATGGACAGGTTACGTGGGCGACTGCGAGCCACCACATGTTTATTGGACCCGTGCCCCTCCTGGCTTGTACTGGCATCCTGGGAGGTGACACGAGGCTGGCTCCAAGAGGTTGTCAACGCATCCTTGAGTGAGGGCTCCTTGCCTGCTTCCCTAAAAGAGGCCATGGTGAGGCCCCTCCTCAAGAAGCCCTCTTTGGACCCAGCTCTTTTAAACAACTATCGTCCAGTCTCCAACCTTCCCTTTTTGGCGAAGGTTGTTGAGAGTGTGGTGGCACAACAGTTTCCCCGTCACCTGGAGGAAATTGAGTATCTAGATCCACGCCAGTCCGGCTTTCGGCCCGGGCATAGCACCGAGACGGCATTGGTCGCGTTGGTAGATGATCTCTGGAGGGCCAGAGATGGGGGATGTTCCTCCATCCTGGTCCTATTAGACCTCTCGGCGGCTTTCGATACCATCGACCATGGTATCCTATTGCATCGGCTGGGGGGGTTGGGGGTGGGAGGCACCGTTTTACGGTGGTTCTCCTCCTACCTCTCTGGCCGATCGCAATTTGTGCGGGCAGGAGAGCAGAGGTCGACCCCGAGACCACTCACATGCGGGGTGCCTCAGGGGTCGGTCCTCTCGCCTCTCCTGTTTAACGCATATATGAAGCCGCTGGGTGAGATCATCCGTGGTTTTGGGGTAGATTACCACCTGTACGCTGATGACACCCAGCTGTACATATCTACCCCAAACCACCCCAACGATGCCGTAGCGGTGATGTGCCAGTGCCTGGAAGCCGTGCGGATCTGGATGGGAAGTAACGGACTCAGGCTCAACCCGACCAAGACCGAGTGGCTGTGGTTTCCGGCTGCCCGATTCAACCAGCTTTCTCCAACGCTGGCCATAGGGGGCGAACATCTTGCCCCTGTGGATGGGGCGCGCAATTTGGGTGTCCTCCTGGATACCCGGCTGTCTATGGAAGAGCAAGTGACAGCCGTGGCCAGGAGGGCGTTTTACCAGGTTCGCCTGGTTCGCCAATTGCGCCCCCTATTGGATCGGGACGCCCTTCGCACAGTCACTCATGCCCTCGTGACATCCCGACTGGACTATTGTAACTCTCTCTACATGGGGCTTCCCTTGAGGTGCACCCGGAGGCTTCAGTTAGTTCAGAATGCAGCCGCGCGGGCAATTATGGGGACCACCAGGTTCGCCCACGTTACACCACTCCTGCGCGAGCTGCACTGGCTGCCTGTCGTCTTCCGGGTGCGCTTCAAGGTGCTAACTATCATCTTTAAGGCGCTCCATGGCTCGGGACCTAGCTATCTGCGGGATCGGATCCTGCCCCATACATCCTCACGACCGATTCGCTCCCACAGAGAGGGACTTCTCCGGGTGCCGTCCACCAGACTTTGTCAGCGGGCGACGCCCAGGGGAAGGGCTCTCTCTGTGGCGGGCCCGGCCCTCTGGAACGACCTTCCCCCCGATATCAGAACGACCACGGACCTCCGCTCCTTCCGTTTGAAACTAAAGACCCATTTCTTTCGACTGGCCGGCCTTGGATAGTCTCTCTGTCTATAGATTTTTAAATGTATTTTAATGGGTTTTAATTTTTTAGCACGGGATAACGTAGTTTAATGGTGTTTTAAACTGTATATTTTGTATTGATTGTTTATATTGTTTTTAGTTTCTCCTGTGCACCGCCCCGGGTCCCTGTGGGGAGAGGGAGCGGTTAATAAATGCAAAGTTATTATTATTAATATATCGGTGAATAAAATATGATAAAATTGCATTTCGGTATTACCCTTACGGCCTACCTCCATCAGCCCCTCAGCTGTTGATTGAATCCCTGCAATTGTTAAATGAATCGCGTGGTCATTAAGCGAACGCAAGCTCTTCCCCTTCCACCCTCAACTGTGAGAAACTGGCTGGGACAGTAACAGATGACGTCATAATTCCAATGTCAGTTGCAAAGAGCCCACATTTTGATTACGTGACCGTAGGAAAATGCTGTAACGGTTGTAAGTCTGGCCCCTCCTTCTCCTCCTCCCCCCGCCCCCAAACTCCCCTGCCTTGTAGCACTGATGATGTTACGTAGTTGGGTCATAAAATCTCTGGAAGAAAACCACCCAGCTCAGAGAGCATCAAGGACCCCACATGCCTCTTCCTCCTCCTCCTCCTCCTCCTCCTCCTCCTCTGTACACATCCTTCCCCCTTCTAGCACTGCTGGTGTAACCTAGTTGGGTCATGAAACGAGCTTGGTTTATTTTGTTGCAGATGTTTCATGACCCAACCAGGTAACATCATCAGGGCTAGGTGTTTGAGGAGGAGGAGGAAGGAAGGAAAAGAAGGAAGGAAGGAAGGAAGGAAGGAAGGAAGGAAGGAAGGAAGGAAGGAAGGAAGGAAGGAAAACGGCTGTCGAATCTTTGCTGCTCTCTGAGCTGGGTGGTTTTCCTGCAGACGTTTCATGACCCAACTATGTAACACCATCAGTGCTGGAAGGGAGAAGGGTGTGTCGAGAGGAGGAGGAGGACGACCTTGGGGTCTTTAGTGCTTGTTTTCTTGCAGGCCTTTCATGACCCAACATCAACATTATCCTAGATTGAAGACAGTGGGATTAACACTCAACCACTCAACCTTCTCGCCCGGATGACGTTCCCTAGCTGGCTCATGAAACGTCTGCGAGAAAACCACCCAGCCCAGAGACCCACCGAGAACCCCACATCGATTTTCCTTCGGGCAACCCCTCTGCAGTGGGGCTCCGAGCGCACCTGAGACCCCCACGATTCCTCCCCATCTGGATGCCCCCCCTCCGCACGCCCCGCCCTGCAGGCCCCCCCCTCCGCGCCGGCTACCTTCCTCCCAGGTGTCCATGCTCTGCCCATCCCCCCCCTGCCCGTTTCCCCTCTGCAGATGGGCCCACGTGCTCTCCGACGACACCTGTACCTGGACGCCAGTGGTAACCATGGCAGTAAGACGTCTCTGCCGCCAGCCTCCCTTGCCTGAGTCAGTTCCCAGCGGCTGACAATTAGAGGGATGTGCGTGAGAACTATCACTCTCCCTGCGGTTGCCGTGGCAACCGGGGGTATATTTAGAAAGGGAACATGGGGTGCATCGCACATTGGTCGGGCGAGCTCCATTCTCGGAGCCGGGGAAAATTGGCGTTGTTGCAGAGGAGGGGAGGGGGGGGGCATGGGCGAGAGACCCATTTCGGGGGTCTCATTCCAGCACCCCCCACATCTCTCTTTGTCACGGTTTTTCTGCAGAGACTTTGGGGGTGCAAAAGATGCTTGAGAAAGCAGCCGTGGTAGTCCTGGACTTACAGCACTCCGAGCCCTCAAAGGGGAAGGCAGATCCGCTTAACAGCCGTCTTGCTGACTTAACCAATGGCAGGGATTCGTTTAGCAACTGTGGCCAGGGAGGTTGTAAAACGGGTTACCGAATTCGCTTCGGAAAGGGCCTGGCTTAGCAAGAGAAATTCCGTGCTCCCTTGTGATGGGAAGTTGGCCCTGGTTCCCTGGATTTTGGGGCAGGGTCGACAGCCATGGCTCCCTTCCATGACCCAGCTAGGTAACACCATCAGTGCGAGAAGGGAGTGGGGTTTGCAGAGAGGGGGGGGGGGACAAGGAGGACTGTGGGGGTCCTTGGTGTCCTCTGAGCTGGTTGGTTTTCTTGTGGACATTTCATGACCCAACTAGGTAATACCATCAGTGCTAGAAGAGAGCGGGGTTTGTGGAAAAGAGGAAGAAGAAGAGGAGGAGGAGGAATTCTGTGGGAGTTCTGGATGCTCTCTGAGCTGGTTGGTTTTCTTGCAAACGTTTTATGACCCAGCTAAGTAACATCATCAGTTCTAGAAGGCAGTGGAGTTTGTGGTGAGGGGAAGGAGGAGGAGGAGGAAGACGAAGGACTGTGGGCCCCTCGGTGCTCTCTGAGCATGGTTATTTCCTTGCAGACGTTTCCTAACCCAACTAGGTAACACCATCCCTGTTAGAAGGGGTGTGTGTGTGTGTTGCTCTCTGTTTGTAGCCTTGCTCTATCGCTGTGGATGGGTAGATCAATCCCAATTAGTGGATCAGGGTGTGTGGTTTGCGGTTAGCTCGCTTGTCTGCCTTGATTGCTGTTTACTTGATTGTTGACTGCGATGGCGAACCTATGACACGGGTTCCCAAAGTGGCACGCGGAGCCATGTCACCTGGCACAGGCGGAACCACACGTTCCTCTTCTGGGTTTCTGGCACCTATGCACGCACGACGATCAGCTGGATTTCGTACATGCGGACAGTGCCGGAAAGTGGTTTTTCGGTCCGAGCATGCACGCTGGCCAGCTGATCGTTGCAGACATGCGTGCCAGTTCCCAGAAAACGAGCTGGCCGGCGAGCATGCACATGCCAGAAACCGGAAGTTCATTTTCCGGTGCGCACATGCAGCTCCTCTTCCGGATTGCAGCCCAGACTGGTGCGCATGCTTCCTTTTTGGCACAAAAGGTTCACCGTCCCCTGGCCGAGCCTTAATCCCGGTGTTCGGTTTATCCGCTCCATGAGCCCGGATTGCCCTGGGTGATATGTGCTATGCAGAAATTGAATAATACAATACAATAGCAGGGTTGGAAGGGACCTTGGAGGTCTTCTAGTTCAACCCGCTGCCTAGGCAGGACACCCTATACCGTTTCAGACCAATGGCTCTCCAACATCTTCTTGAAGACTTCCAGTGTTGGGGCATTCACAACTTTTGGAGGCAACTTCTGTTCCACTCATTAATTGTTCTCACTGTCCGGAAATTCCTCCTCAGTTCTAAGTTGCTTCTCTCCTTGATTAGTTTCCACCCATTGCTTCTTGTCCTGCCCTCAGGTGCCTTGGAGAAGAGTTTGACTGCCTCTCCTTTGGGGTAGCCCCTGAGATATCGGAAGGTTGCTATCCTGTCTCCCCTGGTCCTTCTTCTCATTAAACGAGACATACCCAAAATCCCTGCAACCGTTCTTCCTATGTTTCAGCCTCCACTCCCCTAGAGCAGGGGTCTGCAAAGACCAAAAAAAAAAGACAAACCCCTGTCGATTCCTGCTTAGAAATATCTCTAGGGCAGATCTCTCTCTCTCTCTCTCTTTTAAAGAATGGATCTGCAATCTTTCCCTTCATTCTTTCCTTGAAAGACGCTTCCCGGCTGTTTCCAGTTCTTGGGAACGAGATTTAAGAACGGTTTGGATGTCTGGTGTTTTGATTCCTTTTCTTTGGGGGGGGGGCACCCCCAATCTGTACCGCTTCTGCCTTCCCTTCTGTGTTCGACTGGCGGAAGGCATCTCAACCCAGAAGAGGGAGAAGAGTCTTCAAGTTGCAACGGTTTGTTTAGTGACTGCAACTGGAAAAAGTGTCTTGTGGCCGTTTTTCCACACTTGTTTTTCCACACTTCTTTGGCTCTCTTTCTTCCTCTCCCTTTCTCTATTTTTCCTTTCCATCCGTCCCTTTTCCTCCCCCTTTCTCTATTTCTTCCTATCTTCCTTCCTTCTCTTTCCTTCCGTCTTTCCTTCTTTTTGCTTCTTCCCTCCTTTCTTTCTCCTTCCTTCCTTCCTTCCTTTCCTTCTCATTTCCTTCTCTTTCTTTCTTCCTCTCCCTTTCTCTCCCTATTTTTCCTTTACATCCATCCTTTTTCCTTCCCTTCTCTATTTCTTCCTACCTTCCTTCTCTTTCCTTCCGTCTTTCCTTCTTTCGCTTCTTCCCTCCCTTCTTTCTCCTTCCTTCCTTCCTTCCTTTTCTCCCTTCCCTCCCTCCCTCCCTCCTTCCTTCCTTCCTCCTTTCTTTCCTTCTTTCCATTTCTTTTCCTTCTGTCCCTCCCTCCCTATGATCACAGGATCAAAATTTGGACAACTGACTCATAGTTATGACGGTTGCAGTGGTCACACGATCAAAATTGGGACAACTGACTCATAGTTATGATGGTTGCAGTGGTCACACGATCAAAATTGGGACAACTGACTCATAGTTATGACGGTTGCAGTGGTCACACGATCAAAATTGGGACAACTGACTCATAGTTACGACGGTAGCAGTGTCCCCCTGGCGTGTGCGCGTTTGTGCGCAGACTCAAGGGAGAAGCCAGATTCACTTAACAACCGTGTGACTAACTTAAGAACTGCAGTACTTCACTTAACAACGGGGCGGAGAAAGGACGCAAAAGGGGGCAAAATTCACTTAACAAATCTTTCACTCAGCAGCGGAAATTTTGGGCTCAATTGTGGGCCGAGGACTACAGTAGGCTGTTATAAGGTTGGACTAGAAGACCTCCAGAGGTCCCTTCCGGCTCTATTCTGCAAGGCCTGCCTGAGCTGGGTTACGCCATCCCCTCGTTGCAATTGCAAAAGTGTCGGGTTTCAAACAACCAGATGTTTTGCAAGACCTCTGCAGCAGGCAGGAGGAGGGGGGGCAGGGACCCCTCTCTGAGACCCCCGTTTGCCCCTCTAGTCCTAGGCTGCCTGGCTACCTGTGATTCGCTTACCGACCGTGGCAGGAAAAGTGGTCAAACCACGCTCCGTTCCCTTAACAATTGCCTCTCCTCCCGGTGGTAGCCGTAACCCGAAGACCCCCCCTGTCCTTCACACAGGGCAGTTTCCTCCGACCCCCCCACTCCCCTGTGAATCTTTGCAGCCCCCCTCCCCAAATGCAGCCCCCCTCCCCAAATGCACCTTGTTACACAATTCCCTCGTTTGCAAAAGTGTGGTGCTTTCTCCCACAACCAGATGTTTTGCAAGGCCTCTGCAGGACGCAGGGTGGGTGAATGGGGGGGGGGGACGACAGGGGCCACAATCGACCCCCTCCCCACCTTCACCTCCCCCCCACTCCCGGTTTGCCCCTCTGGCCGTCGGCTGCCCCGTGCCCAGGCACCTGAGCTGGGCTTTTGTGCCTTGTGCTGACCCCATGGTGTGCCCACGCCTGGCATCGCCCAGATGGGTGAAGGACTTTGTTTACGGCACAAATCTTTTGTCAGCGCTAATAAAGGCTGTTTTGGAGTGGTAGGCTGTGGGGGGGGGGCGCACTGGATCTGGTTCGAAGCCCCCCCTCCACCTCCTCAGTTGCCCGGAGACGCAGATGAAGGACTCGGATGCTAATTCTGCACTCCAGACGGACGGAACAAACAAAGCAGGAAGAAAATTTGCTTTATTTTTCTGCTTTTTCCTCTCCCGTCTGATTTTCGTGCCCTCTCCATCACC
Source organism: Rhabdophis nuchalis (assembly GCA_039707465.1). Classification (NCBI taxonomy): domain Eukaryota; kingdom Metazoa; phylum Chordata; class Lepidosauria; order Squamata; family Natricidae; genus Rhabdophis; species Rhabdophis nuchalis. Next base: position 3,350,278 of record CM077645.1, on the reverse strand, counting down.
CGAAGTTGTTTTTGGGAGGTGAAGACCCCGTTTTTCAGGGAGGGGGGGCCCTCTGCAGCTCGTCCTCGACTTACGACCACAAGGCTCACAGCCCGGCGCTTCCGTCGTTAAGCGAGACGGCCATTAAGGGGTTTTTTGATCCGTTCGACGTCGGGAAGCGAATCCCTGCAGGTGTTTAAGTGAGCAACATGGACGTTAAGCGAATCCGGTTTCCCCCCCATCGGGCTTTGCTGGTCTAGAAGGGCACCCAAGGGGAATCATGTGACACCCCCCCCCCTGGGACAAGGCGGACGTCGTAAGTGTGAGTCAGAGGCCAAGCCTGTGAAATTCTGATCAGGTTTCCCCGAGGATGTCGCAAGGAAAACGGTCGTAAGTCACCCTTTTCAGTGCCGTTGTAACTTCGGTCACTAAGTGAGTGGTCGTAAGTCGAGGACTGCCTGTACATGGGGGGAGGGGACAGGCGTCTCCGGCAAATTTCTCCACAAAGCATCCCAGGAAAAGTCTTGGCTTGCAATGAGGCCTAGTCCTCACTTAACGACCATTGATTTGGCGATGGGTCTAAGCGAGAACAGCACCGAAACCAGTGACTTATGATAGTTTTTTCACACTTAACGACCGCCGCAGCCACGGGATCAAAACTTGGTCGCTTGGCAACTGGCATGGACTGACAACGTTTTTTTGCCTTGTGTGGCTTCGCCGGATTCGCTTAGCGACCCACTGATTCACATAACAACCACAGCCGTCCGCTTAAGGACCGTGGGGGGGGGGAGTTGAAAAACCGAGCGCAACTCACTAAACCTGGCTTAGCCATGGAAAAGCTGCCCTCCATTGCGGTCGTAAGTCGGGGACTGCTGGTATCTGAATCCGGAGTGCAGCTAGTCCTTGACCAAAATTTCCATCGCTCGGCCAGACAGCGGTTCAGGGAGCTTCCCCCTGTTTTATAACCTTCCTTGCCACCGTTGTTAAGCGAAGCACGGCCATCCTTAAGCCAGTCCCACGGCCGTTAAGCGAATCTTCCATTTAAAATGGATTGAACAGGAACTCACAGTATCCTGTCGCTTATCCTTCATCAGCAACCCAAGAGATGAGGGAGCGCCTTCCATCTCCGGCATTTCAACTACTCTTCCCATTCGGTTGGTTGTTCCCGGGATCCATCCGGCGAAGAGGCAAAGTTCCCCCCCCCCTTTCTGCTCGCTGGCTCCAGGGGCGAGGCTGGGAGCACCCCACCGGCCGCCGCCAGATTGGGGGCTCCCAGCGAGCCGCCCTTACGGCAGGAGATTCCTTCAGAACCTCCTGCGCCCCGGTACAGCAAGCGGCGGACGAAACCCGAAGCACGTCCGTCGCCTTCGGAAACCGGAAGCGAAGTGACAGTTAAGCGAATCCTACTTCCCCGTCGACTTTGCTTGTTGGGCGATGGACAGCGGGGGGGGGGACGGGGGACACTACGACCGTCATAAATACGAGTCCATTGCCAAGCACCTAAACCTGGACCACGCTACGGCGGCTGCGAGCGTGAAAAGCGGCCCCAGAGTCCCTTTTCCCACGGCCACTTCTTTCCAACGGCCACGAAGCGGAGCGTCGTAAGCCGAGGACTAAAACTGCCCGGTGGCGACATTGGGAAAAACCCTATTTTTTCCAACAGGCCGGCCTGGCCTAGCCTACCGTACTTAGCCTTCGTTTTTAGCAGAGAAATTCTTACCTTGGTTTTATGGATTCGTTTTAATGGGGTAGGTTTTAGCACAGGGTATTAATTTAATAGAGTTTTAAGTATTTATGTATTTATTCTGTGAATATTGTGTTTTTTACATTTCCTGTGCACCGCCCCGAGTCCCTTCGGGGAGAGGGGGCGGTTAATAAGTCGAATAAATAATAATAATAATAATAATAATAATAATAATAATAATAATAATAATAATAATAGCAATAATAGCAATAATAGCAATAATAGCAATAATAGCAATAGCAATAATAATAATAATAATAGCAATAATAGCAATAATAATAATAATAATAATAATAGCAATAATAGCAATAATAGCAATAATAGCAATAGCAATAATAATAATAATAATAATAGCAATAATAGCAATAGCAATAATAGCAACAACAACAACAACAACAACAACAACAACAATAATAATAATAATAAAGCCACCCAAAATTGACCCAAGGGAGTTGGTTTTTTTTCCCCTGGATGCTTTTTGGCTGGCTTTTTTGCCTCGGTGTTGTGACGGTGCCAGCTCCCTTCACCCCCTGCCCTTGTACACAAAGACACACACAAAGACACAAAGACACAAAGACACACACAGACACAGCCTCCTCCTCCTCCTCCTCCCCAAACGCCTCTCGCTTTCGGCGGTGCCCGTGAGTAAGACAATATTTTCTCTCCCTCCTCCTGGAAGCATATGGGGAGCTGCAGGGAAGCATATGGGCCCTTTCAGGAAAACATATTGGGGCAGCGACCAATTAGAAGGGATGCCAGCCTGTTTTCGGGGGGTTTGGCTAGACCACCACGGCGACTCCGCTTCCTGCAAGACTCCCCAAGGTGCCAGGCGGGGAACGGAAGGGAGCCCGGGCAGGCGGCTTTTCCGCGGAGGAAGCCCAGGCTGAGCTCCACAGGCGCCTCGGGGGGGGCGGGGGGGGGGGAAATGGTGGCGCATGGCTTCCCCCTCTGGAAGTCCTGCCAGGGGGGGGGCGCAAGTGGGCACACGGGTGGGGTGGGGGGGCACGCTTTGCATTGGCCGATTTTGACAGAGTTGGAAGGGACCTTGGAGGTCATCTAGTTCCAACCCCCTTCTGCCCAAGCAGGAGACCCTACACCCTTTCTGACTGATGGCAGTCCAGTCTCTTCTTGGAAGCTTCCAGGGATGAAGCTCCCGCAACTTCCGAAGGCAACTTCTGTTCCATTGAATATAGAATAATAGAGTTGAAAGGGACCTTGGAGGTCATCTAGCCCAGCCCCCTTCTGCCCAAGCAGGAGACCCTACACCCTTTCTGACCGATGGCAGTCCAGTCTCTTCTTGGAAGCTTCCAGGGATGAAGCTCCCACCACTTCCGAAGGCAACTTCTGTTCCATGGGTTGATGGTTCTCAGGAAATTCCTCCTTATTTCCAGGTTGAATCTCTCCTTGGTCAGTTTCCATCCATTCTTCCTTCTCTGGCCTTCGGGGGCTTTGGAGAATAGCTTGACCCCCTTCCTCCTCTCTGGGGCAGCCCCTCCAATATTGGAAGATGCTCTCCTGCCTCCCCTGGTCCTTCTCTTCCCTAGACTAGCCAGGCCCAGTTCCTGCAACCATCCATCATTTGAGCCTCCGGTCCCCTAATCAGATTCAGATTAATAGAGTTGGAAGGGACTTTATAGGTCATCTAGACCAACCCCCACCCAAGTAGGAGACCCTACACCATTTCTGACAGGTGGCAGTCCAGCCTCTTCTTGAAAGCTTCCAGGGATGAAGCTCCCACAACTTCCGAAAGCAACTTCTGGTCCATCGGTTGATTGTTGATCTCAGTATCAGAAAACTTCTCCTCAGTTCTAAGTTGCTTCTCTCCTTGATTAGTTTCCACCCATTGCTTCTTGTTCTGCCCTCGGTTGCTTTGGAGAATAGTTTGACTCCCTCTTCTTTGGGGCAACCCCTGAGATATCAGAAGGCTGCTATCCTGTCTCCTCTGGTCCTTCTTTTTATTAAACTAGACCTACCCAGTTCCTGCAACCAGTCCTCATGTTTTAGCCTCCAGTCCCCTCGTCCTCTTGGTTGCTCTTCTCTGCCCTCTTTCTGGAGTCTCCACGTCTTTTCTACATCATGGCAATCAAAAGTGGGGTTGGCATGGGGAAGGAGAAGGCGAAGGAGGAGAAGACCTGGGGGTTTTCGAGGGGCTTTTAGGAGGGTCCAGGTGCTGGAGGAGGGCAAGGGTCAGAGGCCACCTGGGTTGAGAGGGAGCCGAGACGAACCAGGCTCCTGGGTCCAAGCACCAGAAGGGAAACGGAGTTACTTATGGGGAGCCTTTAGACGCTGCCCTTGTGGAAGCTGTGGGGGGAGGCCTGTGTGTGTGTGTGTGTGTGTGTGTGTGTGTGTGTGTGTGTGTGTGTAGGATCTGCCTTAGGGGCTTCTGTGATGGGAGGCTTTAAATGTTGTAAGCTGCCCAGAATCAGCAATGGGTGACTTGAGCAGGTGGTAGGCAGCCAGTTAGATAAGGAGGGAGGAAGAGAGAAAAAGGAAAGGAAAGGAAGAGAAAGAAAGAACGAAGGAAGGAAGGAGAAAGAAGGGAGGGTGAGAGGAAGGAATGAAGGAAAAGGAAAGAAAAGGAAGGAGAAGGAGGGAAGGAAGGAAGTCAAAGGAAAGAAAGGAGAAAGAAGGGAGGGAGGAATGAAGGAAAAGAAAGAAGGAAAGGAAGAAGGAAGAAGGAAGGAGAGAGAAGGGAGGGAGGGAAGGAAAAGGAAAGGGAATGAAGAAAGGAAAGGAAAGGAGAAAGGAAGGAAGAGAAGGGGAGGAAAGAGAAATAAGGGGAGGAAGGAAGAAAAAAGGAAAGAAAGGAGAAAGAAGGGAGGGAGGAATGAAGGAAAAGAAAGAAGGAAAGGAAGAAGGAAGAAGGAAGGAAGTAGAGAGAAGGGAGGGAAGGAAAAGGAAAGGGAATGAAGAAAAGAAAGGAAAGGAAGGAGAAAGGAAGGAAGAGGAGGGAAGGAAGGAGAAATAAGCGAGGGGAGGAGAAATAAGGCGAGGAAGGAAGAAAAAAGGAAAGGAAGTAGAAAGAAGAGAGTGAGAAAGGAATGAAGGAAAAAGAAGGAAAGGAAGTAGAAACAAGAGAGGGAGGAAGGGAGGGAGGAAACGAAAAGGGAAGGAAGGAGAAAGAAGGCAGGGAAGGAAGGAAGGAAAAGGAAAGGAAGGAGAAAGAAGGAAGGAAGGAGAAGGAAGGAAGATAGGAAGAAATAGAGAAAGGGGAAGCAAAAGGGACGGATGTAGAGGAAAAATAGGGAGAGACAGGAAGAAGGAAGAAGAATGAAATGAGAAAGAAAGAAAGAAAGAAAGAAAGAAAGAAAGGAAGGAAGGAAGGAAGGAAGGAAGGAAGGAAGGAAGAAAGAAAGACACACCCGCCTTCTAACCAGATCTGGTCTGTTCCCAATCCAAAGTTAAAGCAACCTATAAAATCATATCGAAACAGATTAAAACACGAAAGTCTTATAAATAACCAAAGCCTGGCATCTAGTCAACTTCCAAGGAGGCTGCAAAAGGGATCCAATCTCATTGGAGGATGCGGGGGGGGGGGGTTTAAAGGGAGGGGGGGGTCTGCCTGGCTTCAGGGGCAAAAAGACCCCCTTCCAGGCTCCGGGAAGATCAAAATAGTCAGGGGGAGGGGCTAGGAGGTGCCCACCCCTCTCTGGCATGGCAGAACCAGCAGATGTCCTTCCTTTCTTCCCACCTTTCCTTCCTTTTCCCCTCCCTCCCTTTCCATCTCCTTCCTTCCTTCCTTTTTACCTTCCTCCCTTCCTCCCTCTCTTTCCCCTTCCTTTCTTCCTTCCTAAATTTCCTTCCTTCCTTCCTTAATTTCCTTCCTTCCTTTCTTTTTGCCTTCCTTCCTTCCTTCCTTCCTTCCTTCCTTTCTTTTTACCTTCTCCCTTCCTTCCTTCCTTCCTTCCTTTTTACCTTCTCCCTTCCTCCCTCGCTTTCCACCCCCTTCCTCCCTTCCTTCCTTCTTTCCTTCCTTCCTTTTTACCTTCTTCCTTCCTTCCTTCCTTCATTTCCTTCCTTCCAATCCTTCCTTCCTTCCTTTTTACCTTCTCCCTTCCTCCCTCTCTTTCCACCCCCTTCCTCCCTTCCTCCCTCCCTTCCTCCCTTCTTTCCTTCCTTCCTTTTTACCTTCTCCCTTCCTCCCTCTCTTTACACCTCCTTCCTTCCTTCCTCCCTTCCTTTCCTTCCTTTCCACCCCCTCCCTCCCTCCCTCCCTCCCTCCCTCAAGGGCCTGTCCTGAGTTGCTGCTGTCAACCCTTAACTTTGAACCAACAAGCGGTCGTAAGCCGAGGACCACCCGCGTTGTAAATGGGAGAGGTGCTTGAATCCTTCAAGGGGCTACGGAGGGATCAGATCCAGCCATTTGGAGGGGGGGAAGGAGAGACCCCTCCATCTGCCCAGGTGCCCCAGGAAGGAGGGAGGGGCCCCTCCCGAGCTCTTGGACAGCGGCTGCTGCCCCCCCCCAAAGCCTCCGGGATCTTCCTTGGGGGGGGGGGGCTCCTGCCTGAGTCCCCTCCCCCCCAGTCCATCTGTCAGTCGGTCAGCCTGTCCCTCCCTCCGTCTGTGGACGGCAGAGTAAAAAAAAACACAGAAGGCTCTGAAACGCCCCCCCCCCACTGCAAGCCCCCCCCCCCCGTTCTGTCACAATATTGAGGAGGCTGAGCTGCTATTTGCAGCCGTGAATCCGAATGTCAGCTATAAAAATCCTGACGTGTCGCCTTGTTCCTTGTTGGGCTCCCCGACTGACATGACAGCTCCTGGCTTCTTTCCTTTGCATTCCTCCTTTTCTTTCCTTTCCCTCCCTTCCTCCTCTTTCCCCTTCCCTTCCTCTTTCTCTCCATTCCCTCCTTCCTCCCTTTCTCCTCTCTCCTTCCCTCCTCTTTCCCCTTATCTTCCCTTCCCTTTCCTTCTGTTTCCTTCCCTTCCTCCTTCCCTCCTTCTTTTCTTCCTACCTTTCCTTCCTTCTTTCCTTCTTCCCTCGCTCGCTCATTTCTCCCTCCCTTTTCCCCTTCTCTTCTCTTCCCTTTCCTCCCTCCCTCCTTTCGTTCCTCCCTCCTTCCTCCCTCTCTCCATTCCCTCCTTCCTCCCTTTCTCCTCTCTCCTTCCCTCCTCTTTCCCATTCTCTTCCCTTTCCTTCTGTTTCCTTCCCTTTCTCCTTCCTTCCCTCCCTTCCTTCTTCCCACCTTTCCTTCCTTCATTCCTTCTTCCCTCGCACGCTCATTTTTCCCTCCCTTTTCCCCTTCTCTTCTCTTTCCTTTCCTCCCTCCCTCCTTTCATTCCTCCCTCCTTCCTCCCTCTCTCCATTCCCTCCTTCCTCCCTTTCTCCTCTCTCCTTCCCTCCTCTTTCCCATTCTCTTCCTCCTTCCCTCCCTTCCTTCTTTTCTTCCCACCTTTCCTTCCTTCTTTCCTTCTTCCCTCGCTCGCTCATTTCTCCCTCCCTTTTCCCCTTCTCTTCTCTTCCCTTTCCTCCCTCCCTCCTTTCATTCCTCCCTCCTTCCTCCCTCTCTCCATTCCCTCCTTCCTCCCTCCCTGCCTCCCTCCCTCCTCTTCCATTCCCTTCCTCCTTCCTTCTTTCTTTTCTTCCCACCGTCCCTCCCTCCTCTTTTCCTTCCTCTTTCCTTTCCTTTCTTTCCCTTTCTTTCCGCCCACTTCCTCTGCTCTCCTTCCCGTTTCCCTACTATCCCACCCTCTCCCAAAATCCCAACACAAATGACCTTTTCCTACTGCAGGGAAAATCTATTTCCTGCGTGAGCCGGAGCACTGAGCAGGGTTGGGCCAGTTCAAATGTGGATGGGAGACCACCAGGAGATCCCAGGGCTTTGGGAGGAATTGCAAAGTCGAAAACTCGGCTGGGAGAAGGCGAGAGAGACGGAGCCCTTCCCTCTTGCTGCTCAGCCACGCCAAGGTCCCCGGAGTTGCGTCCGAGCGGCAGGAGGCCTCCCTGGGTCCCCAGGTGCTGAGAACTGGGCTTAATCAGCCTTTGGATGGGAGGCCACCAGGAATAGAAAGACTAGCCGGAATTTGCCAGGAATTTGAAAATGGCAGGCATGGCACCTCCATGGTTTTGTCAGGAAAAAGACACGGACTTGAGCCAGGCCCAAAATTTATAGGCAGTCCTCAACTTACGGCAGTTCATTTAATGACTGAAGTTGCGACGGCCCTGGAAAAAAAACGACTTATGACCACTTTTCATACTTACGACCGTTGTAGCCCCCCCGGAGGGTCGCGTGATCAAAATTCAGAGGCTTGGCAACTGACTCGTATTTATGACGGTGGCAGCGTCCCGCGATCCCCTTGTTGCGACCTTCCGACGCCCAGCCAAGCCAGATTCGCTCAACGACCCAGGCGACTCACTTAACAACTGTGGCAAGAAAAGTCGTAAGATGAGGCAAATTCCAGCTTAGCAAGGAGAACGTCTCGCTTCACAAGGGGAATTAGGGGGCTCGGCTGTGGTCGTAAGGTCGAGGACCTTCTGCGTTGCGCAGGAGATAGTCACAAAAATGCCCCACCACCACCACACCCTTGCAAAGAGATCAATCGATCCCTTGGATCCAGTGGATCGCGGCTGGGGATCCCCCCGCTGTGCCATTTGGCTCTTTTAAAGTTTTTTTTTTTAGAGGAAAAATATATCACAGAGAAGGGAAGCAAAAGGAGTCATAACAGGAGATACCGTAATTATAAGGCGATTATTGTACATCATGGAAACGAGGCAAGAAAAAGGAGTTTGAAAAATGCAAGAGAAGAAAGGGAGAAAAGTATAATAATATCTCCCAGCAATTAAGAGTTTTGTTTCTATATATAGCCACCTAATGTAAATATTATTCCAGCCCATATAGATTGGTTTCTAAGGCATTTATAGAACTTAATTCTTTTCCTTTTCTTGGTAACTGCAATGTTTTGAAGGAAGGAATCTTTTTCCCAGGCAAAGTCTCCCTGCTTCCCAGCTGGCTTTCAATCAGTCCCCGACTTACGACCGCCACGGAGCCCCAACTTCTGTGGCTGACTGAGACATTTCTTAAGTTATACGGACTTTCCTTGCCACCGTTGTTAAGGGAATCCCTGCGATTGTTAAGTTAGTTCTTGCCACGGTCGTTAAGTGAATCAGGCTCCCCCCTTGGCTTCTTGGAAGGTCACAAAAGGGGATCAGGCGACCCCGGGGACACTGGCGCCGTCATAAATATGAGACAGCTCTCCAAGCATGTGAATTTTGATTGCATGGCCACACGGTCGTAAGTGTGGGGAAAACGGCCCTAACTCGCTTTTTTCAGGGCCATTGTAACGGTCACTAAACAAACTGTTGTAAGTCAAGGACTACCTCTATAGCACCCATAGAAGGAAGGAAGGAAGGAAGGAAGGAAGGAAGGAAGGAAGGAAGGAAGGAAGGAAGGAAGGAAGGAAGGAAGGAAATGGGAATGAGAAGAATGGAAGGAGAGAGGAAGGGAAGGAAAGCAGAGAGGGATGGAGTGAGGGAAGGAAGGAAGGAAGGAAGGAAGGAAGGAAGGAAGGAAGGAAGGAAGGAAGGCAGAGAGAGGGGAAGAAAGGAAGGAAGGAAATGGGAATGAAAAGAATGGAAGGAGAGAGGAAGGAAAGCAGAGAGGGATTGAGTGAGGGAAAGAAGGAAGGAAGGAAATAAATGTGAATGAGAAGAATGGAAGGAGAGAGGAAGGGAAGGGAAGCAGAGAGGGATGGAGTGTGGGAAGGAAGGAAGGGAAGGAAGGAAGGAAGGAAGGAAGGAAGGAAGGAAATGTGAATGAGAAGAATGGAAGGAGAGAGGAAGGGAAGGAAAGCAGAGAGGGATGGAGTGAGGGAAGGAAGGAAGGAGACCCAGAAGTTGTGGGTTAAAAACTGGAGGCCTTTAAGAAGAGATTAGACACCATTTGACTGGAATAGTATTATAGGACTTCAGCTTGAGCAGGGGGGTTGGACTAGAAGACCTCTAAAGTCCCTTCCAGCCCTTGGATTGCATGTTCTGCCTTCTTCCCCAAACTGCTTTCCTGTCTGAGCCTTATTCCTATGTTCCTGGGCCAGAGTTCCCAGCGCTGAGCCTGAGGCCTTCCCCGAGTGAGAAAAGACCCCCGTTTCCCCCCCCACCCCAAAGGGGCTTCCCCATCCTTCTGCTTCTGCCCCAAACGGAAGTCCCAACAACAGCAGAAGCCCCATTTTTAGGAAGCCCCCCAAGAGCTGCAAGGAGAAATCTCCTGGACTGGAATCCTTGGAGCCCCACCAGCTGCTGGGGGAGAGGTTGTTCTCTGGGGTTTTTTAAAAAAAATTTTTTAAATGACTGAGTGGGTGTTTGAAGGGACTTTCGAGGCCATCTGTCCCACCCTCTCCAACAGATGGTCCATCCCAGCCCCTGCTGCATAGCCACCAAGGGAAGGAGAGCCCATCCCCAACAGGCATCTGTGCCATTGCTGGATATGGTTTCAAATCTACTTTCTTTTGTCATTTGAATGGTGGAATTCTAGGGCTGGAAGGGACCTGGGAGGTCTTCTAGTCCAACCCCCCTGCCTAGGTAGGAAATCCTACCGTTTCAGACAAATGGCTCTCCAACATCTTCTTAAAGACTTGCAGTGTTGGGGCATTCAATAATACAATAGCAGAGTTGGAAGGGACCTTGGAGGTCTTCTAGTCCAACCCCCTGCCTTGAACCTTATACCATTTCAGACAAATGGCTATCCAACATCTTCTTAAAGACTTCCAGTGTTGGGGCATTCACAACTTCTGGAGGCAACTTCTGTTCCACTGGTTAATTGTTTCAACTATAATGAAATTCCTCCTTAGTTCTAAGTTGCTTCTCTCCTTGATTAGTTTCCACCCATTGCTTCTTGTTCTACCCTCAGGTGCCTTGGAGAATAGCTTGACTCCCTCTTCTTTGGAGCAACCTCTGAGATATCGGTAGACTGCTATCATGTCTCCCCTGGTCCTTCTCTTCATCAAACTAGACCTACCCAGCTCCTGCAACCGTTCTTCATATGTTTTAGTCTCCAGTCCCTTCATCCTCTTTCTTGCTCTTCTCTGCACTCTTTCCAGAGTCTCCACATCTTTTCTACATCGTGGCGACCAAAACTGGATGCAAATATTCCCAGTGTGGCCTTCCCAAGGCCTTGTAAAGTGGTATTAACACTTCCCGTGATCTAGATTCTATCCCTCTGTTAATGCAGCCTAGAACTGGGTTGGGTTTTTTGGCAGCTGCTGCCCACGGCTGGCTCCTATTTCAATGGTTGTCCACTAGGACTCCAAGATCCCTCTCACAGTTGCTACTATTGAGCAAGGTGTCACCTATCCTGTACCTGTGCATTTGGGTTTTCTTGCCTAAATGCAGGGCCCTAATTTTCATCCTCCTGAACTGAATCTGATTTGATGGGGCACAATTGTCATGTCTGTCCAAATCCTACTGGATCTTGAATCTGTCTTTCAAAGTGTTAGCAATTCTCTCCATCCACAGAGGGTCCTTCAAATGGACAGTTCCTTCAAGCCAAGAAGATGCTGCTCCTTGTATCTAGCAGGCTTGGGGGCCAAAGTCACCTTCCATACATGACTTGGCTTGGCATCAGATTCCTGTTTGGTTTTGCGATCTCCGTGATGCAATCTTGGTTTTAGGTGGAGCTTTCTTATGGCTCCCAAGATGTGGAGACTCTAGAAAGAGAGCAGAGAAGAGCAACCAAGAGGATGAGGGGACTGGAGGCTCAAACATATGAAGAACGATTGCAGGAATTGAGGATGTCTAGTTGAATGAAAAGAAGGACCAGGGGAGACAGGATAGCAGCCTTCCAAGATCTCAGGGGTTGCCCCAAAGAAGAGGGAGTCAAGCTAATCACCAAGGCACCTAAGGGCAGGGCAAGAAGCAATGGGTGGAAACTAATCCAGGAGAGAAGCAACTTAGAACTAAGGAGGAATTTCCTGACAATTAGAAGAATTAGCCAGTGGAATTGGGTAGGTCTAGTTGAATGAAAAGAAGGACCAGGGGAGACAGGAGAGCATCTTCCAATATTTGAGGGGTTGCCCCAGAGAGGAGGAAGGGAGTCAAGCTATTCTCCAAAGCACAAAAAAGAGAAAGAGGGAAAGAAAGAAAGAAGGAAAGAAAGAAAGAAAGAAAGAAAGAAAGAAAGAAAGAAAGAAAGAAAGAAAGAAAGAAAGAAAGGTGGAAGGCAGGGACGGAAGGAAGGAAAGGAAGATGGACGGAAGGAAGGAAGGAAAAAATAATGAAAAAAGAAAAAAGAGAGGCATGGCTAATCTAGGGAAGAGAAGGACCAGGGGAGAGAATATTTGAGGGGCTGCCCCAGAGAGGAGGAAGGGGGTCAAGCAATTCTCCAAAGCCCCCGAAGGCCAGAGAAGGAAGAATGGATGGAAACTGACCAAGGAGAGATTCAACCTGGAAATAAGGAGGAATTTCCTGACAGGGAGAACCATCAACCCATGGAACAGAAGTTGCCTTCGGAAGTTGTGGGAGCTTCATCCCTGGAGGCTTTCAAGAAGAGAGTGGACTGCCATCTTAATACAATACAATACAATAGCAGAGTTGGAAGGGACCTTGGAGGTCTTCTAGTCCAATCCCCTGTGTGGGCAGGAACCTTATACCATTTCAGACAAATGGCTATCTAACATCTTTTTAAAGACTTCCAGGGTTGGGGCATTCACAACTGCTGGAGGCAAGCTGTTCCAGAGGTTAATTGTTCTAACGGTCAGGAAATTTCTCCTTAGTTCTAAGTTGCTTCTCTCCTTGATTAGTTTCCACCCATTGCTTCTTGTTCTGCCCTCAGGTGCCTTGGAGAATAGTTTGGCTCCCTCTTCTTTGTGGCACCCTCTGAGATATCGGAACACTGCTATCCTGTCTCCCCTGGTCCTTCTCTTCATCAAACTAGACATACCCAGCTCCTGCAACCGTTCTTCATATGTTTTAGCCTCCAGTCCCCTCATCCTCTTGGTTGCTCTTCTCTGCACTCTTTCCAGAGTCTCCACGTCTTTTCTACATCGTGGTGACCAAAACTGTATGCAGTATTCCAAGTGTGGCCTTACCAAGGCACTATACAGTGGCATTAACACTTCACGTGATCTAGATTCTCTCCCTCTGTTTATGCAGCCTAGAACTGTGTTGGCTTTTTTGGCAGCTGCTGCACACTACTGGCTCATATTTAAATGGTTGTCCACTAGGATTCCTAGATCCCTCTCACAGTTGCTACTATTGAGCAAGGTACCACCTATACTGTACTTGTGCATTTGGTTTTTCTTGCCTATATGTAGGACCTTACTTTTTTCACCATTGAATTTCATTTTATTAGATAGTGCCCAATGTTCAAGTCTGTCAAGATCCTTCTGTATCTTAAGCCTTTATCTTCTGGAGTGTTGGCTATTCCTGCCAGCTTAGTGTCGTCTGCAAATTTGATGAGTTCCCCATTTATCCCCTCATCCAAATCATTGATGAAGATGTTAAAGAGTACTGGGCCTAAAACAGAGCCTTGGGGGACTCCACTGCATACTTCCTTCCATGTAGATGCAGTTCCATTGAGGACTATACGTTGAGTGCGGTTGGTCAGCCAGTTACGAATCCATTTGGTGGTGATGCTGTCTAACCCACATTCTTCTACTTTATCTAATAGTAGGTTATGGTCTACTTTATCAAATGCCTTACTGAAGTCCAAGTAAATTATATCGACAGCATTCCTCTGGTCCACTGATTTTGTCACTTTGTCAAAGAATGCAATTAGATTCGTCTGGCATGATCTGTTTTTGACAAACCCATGTTGGCTTTTGGCTATTACTTTGTTTGCTTCTAGGTGTTCACTTATTTGTTGCTTAACTATCTTTTCCAGAATCTTTCCTGGTATTGAGGTCAGGCTGATGGGTCTATAGTTTCCTGGATCTGTTTTTTTTCCTTTTTTGAAGATGGGAACCACATCAGCTCTTTTCCAGTCTTCTGGTAGTTCCCCGGTGCTCCAGGATCTCTGAAGGATATAGCTCAGTGGTTCTGAGATCTCGTCTGCCAGTTCCTTCAGAACCCTGGGATGTAATCCATCCGGTCCTGGTGATTTGAACTCGTCCAGGGCAGACAGATGCTCACTTACCATTTTCTTCCCTATCTCTCAGAAAGGGTGTAGGGTCTCCTGCTTGGGCAGGGGGGTTGGACTAGATGACCTCCAAGGTCCCTTCCAACTCTTGTTCTTCCTGTTCAACACCTCGCCCCTGTTCTCCACCCTCCCCTTTGCTGACTTCCGTGGGGCTCGTCCAGCCCGTTGCAGCCAACAGATTGCAGCCTGGATTCCCAGATTTCCACCCCCTTGTTGCCGTTCCTTGTTTTACCAGCGAGCGGAGAGGAGAAAAGTGGAACATTTATAAATATAACTGGGTTTGCAGGAGCTGCTGTAAGCAAGCTTCATCTGGCAACGTCGGCCGGCATGGCGTGCCGCCCCTCGTTTGCCGTTTGCTAGAAGAAAACATTTGGTTATTTTGCAACGCTGTAGAGAATCCAAAGAGAGAAGCCAAGCCATCTGTAAGGAGGCTAAGCGAAAAAGAAAAGGAAGGAAGGAAGGGGGAAAAAATTGGCCCATCCCAAGCACCTCGCCTATCCATCGGTTGCCAAAAGGATTTACTATTGGTTTGCAAAGGGACGCTCGGTGGCTAAGACACTGAGCTTGTCGATCAGAAAGGTCGGCGGTTCGAATAACAGACTTAGGGCCGCTTTTCACACTTACGACCGTTGCAACCTTCCCAGGCGGGGGTCCTGTGATCAAAATTCAGAGGCTTGGCCACTGGCATGTACTTCTGCCTGTTGCACTGTCCCGGGGGGGGGGGTGTCACACGATCCCCATTTGCGACCGTCGGACGAGCAAAGTTGACGCGGAAGCCAAATGCGCTTAAACGGCCATGGGACTAAATCAGGGGTCTCCAACCTTTGCAACTTTAAGTCTGAAGGACTTCAGCTCCCAGAATTCTCCAGAGAAGCAAAGCTCTGCTGGCTGGAGAATTCTGGGAGTTGAAGTCCACAAGTCTTAAAGTTGCCAAGTTTGGGAACCCCTGGCCTCCTGCACGAGCAGGGGGTTGGACTAGATGACCTCCATTGTCCCTTCCAACTCTTGTTACTGTTAATGGTCGATTCATTGATCCACCCATCCATCAGTTCGCCTAACAACTGTCCCGCTTAGCAACAGAAATTCGGGGGTCCCTTTTGGTCGTAAGACGAGGAACGATCCGTCAATCGTAAAAAAAAAATAATAATAATCAAGCAGTAAAATTTCCTCTTTTCTCCCCAGGAAGTGAGCGATGTCTCGCCCGGCATGGCTGCCCCCCAAGAACCCCAGTGAACCAGTGGGGCATGTCACCGCAAGGATGGAGACCACCCACGCTTTTGGGACCCCCAGCATTTCCATTTCCACCCAGCAGACCCCCAAAAAGTTTGCTCCTGTGGTAGCTCCCAAACCGAAATACAACCCTTACCGGGCAGGGGAACAAGAAGGTAAGAATTGTTTCTCTTATTTTTGCAAATTGCATCCCTTCCTTCCTTCCTTCCTTCCTTCCTTCCTTCCTTCCTTCCTTCCTTCCTCTTTCTTCCTTCCTTTCTTTCTTTCTTTCTCTCTCTGTCTCTGTCTCTTTGTCTCTCCCTTTCTTGTTCCCTTTCTCTTTCTCTCTCTCTGTCTCTCTCTCACTGTGTCTGTCTCTCTCTGTCTCCCCCTTTCTCTCCCTTTCTTTCTCTTTCTCTCTTTCTCTATCTCTGTCTCTGTGTCTGTCTCTCTCTGTCTCTCTTTCTCTGTCTCCCCCTTTCTTTCTCTCCCTTTCTTTCTCTTTCTCTCTTTCTCTATCTCTGTCTCTGTGTCTGTCTCTCTCTCTCTCTCTCTCTCTCTGTCTCTCTGGCTGTCTGTCTCTGTCTGTCTCTCCCTTTCCTTCTCTCTTTCTTTCTCTTTCTTTTTCTCTCTGTCTCTGTCTGTCTGTCTCTCTCTGTCTCTTTCTCTCTGTCTCTCTCTTTATTTCTCTTTCTCTCTGTCTGTCTCACTGTTTATCTGTCTCTTTCTCTCTCTGTCTTTTTCTCTCTCTGTCTGTTTTTCTCTGTCTCTCCCTTTATTTCTCTTTCTCTGTGTCTCACTGTCTGTCTGTCTCTGTCTCTCCCTCTCTCTCTCTTTCTCTCTGTGTCTATCTCTCTGTCTGTCTCTCTCTCTTTCATACTTGCAGATATTAAGAACCATAAAATCCAGGGAAACATTAGATAAAAAGCTTGTTTGCAGACTTTGTGTGTGTGAGAGCAAGAAAGTGTGTGTGTGTGTTTAAATACAAGAGACACAGAGAGAGAGAGAGATAATAATTGTAACTGGAACGAAAATGCGAGGTTTGAAGACGGGGAAAAATTAATTGCACTTCTGTGCCTCTTTTATAATGGAACTTGAGAAGTTGAACATTTTTTTTATTGTAGCATTTGAGGGTTCTTTTTCCTTTTTTTTAACAAGCTGTCCTTGGGGCAGAGGTGTGTGGGTGGAATACATCACACACACACACAATTTTCTTTTTTAAAAAAGGGGGGCCTTGTCCATTACATTGAAACAGCTCCCATTGTGGAGTCCAGAATGAACGGATTTTTCCATCTTCTGTCGGCTGTGCAGGAACAGACTTTGGTGTTTGTGTGTTTTTGCGTGGAGAACCGGAGCTCCACTTGACTTCCAGAGATTTTAACAATACCCTGACCAGACTTGGCTCCGATTTCTCCAGCAAAGAATGACAAAACTATAAAACTGAGTTCGAGACCAGAGGGAGGCTTGGCGGCTAAGTTTCTTATCCTCGTAATTCCCACCAGGTAGCTTAAATTGCACCAAAAAGTAGGTCTCCAAGCAAAGTTTCATCCCTAAACTGTGAATTCTGCCTCTTCCTTTTAAAAATAAAATAAAATATAAAGCCAGCTTAATATTGTCCTATCTGCAAGGGACTTTTCCTTTCCTTCCACATTGCAAAATCGCTTACTATAGTAAGGAGAGACCATGTTACCTTAGAAAGATATTTTGTATATTAAATAGATCAATGACGATGGAAAGCATGATTGAGATATATATGAATTGAAACACTGGGATAACCTTTTGGTTTTATATAGGGAAAATATTATTGCAGTTTGAATATGCGATACACAGTATAAGTATTGTATTCTTTAATGGTAATTGAAAGCAATGTTGTAAAACATGAGTTCAGGGAAAGTTTCTCTTCTTTAACGAGTGATTTTATAAAGATGTATTTTATAAAGATGTATTGTTATTAAACAGATAATTATTAGGAAAATAAGGGGCTTTGAAATGAAGGAACACTAATTTTTAATTCAACCTATGAAATCTCAATAATGGTGATGTACTTGGCTATGTTTGATGAACAATTAGTAATTATGCTTGCAAATTTATTATTTTATTTTATTAGCTTTCTAGACCGCCCCCTCTCCCCGGAGGGACTCGGGGCGGTGTACAGGTAAAATTAAAACGACTAAAACCATAACAGTACATACGAAGCTAAAATCAAATGAAATAGTCCTCTGTACAAATTTATAAAAGTTAAAACTAGACCCATAAAACCGAATAAAATAATTTAAAATTACAGATGGAAAGATTGATGCACAAAAACTTGTGACATGCTATACAAAATTGAAACTGGATGTATGTTTTATTTGTTTTTATGCAAAAAATAAATAAAAAATCGTTGCAAAAAATAATAATAAATTGCAAAATCGCCGGAGAAGGCTTGGGGGCGGAGTCAAGCAAGGAACTAGCCTAGAATTCCCTACGTAGCCACAAATGGACAAAGCCCCAATCCACCTTATCTGACTCCTAGAGGATGCTAAAGGTTACCTCACAAGTGCTTTGTTACCCCCCAAAAGGCAGCTGGATGTTTGGGGTTTTCCCCTCCCCCCCAAGTCTCGTATTTATGACGGCTGCAGTGTCCCCTTTTGCGACCTTCTGACCCACAAGGTCAGCCTGGGAAGCCAAACTTAAAGCTGCAGTGATTCACTCAAGAAGAGGATTAACAGGAAAGGTTGTAAATGAGGCAAAAGCTGTCGAGCTGGGCGATGGAAATTTTGGCCTCCATTGTAGTCGTAAGTCGAGGACAAGTATTTCCAACTGGAGAGGCCAGCCACGGAGAAGGCACGGCGAGGCAGGCCCAGAAGTGTAGAACAGAGAGTGACAAGGGAATCTATCCATCTGCACAACTTCCTGAGGGTTGCAATGATGGGAGGAAGAGGAGGAGGAGGAGGAGGAAGGGGGGGGAAGGGGAGATGGAAGGGACCTTGGAGATCTTCTAGTCTAACCCCCTGCTCAAGCAGGGGACCCTATGCCATATCAAACTAATGACTGTCCAGTCTTTCCTTGGAAATGTCCACTGATGAAGCACCCACTACTTCTAGTGGCAAGTTGTTCCTCTGGCTAATTGTCCTCGCTGTAAGGACGTTTCTCCTTAATTCCAGGTTGCTTCTCTCCTTGATTAGTTTCCATCCATTTTCTTTCTTTCTTCCTTCCTTCCTTCCTTCCTTCCTTCCTTCCTTCCTTCCTTCCTTCCTTCCTTCCTTCCTTCCTTCCTCCCTCCCTCCCTCCCTCCCTCCCTCCCTCCCTCCCTCCCTCAGTCCCAGAATCATGGGACTGCAAGGGACCTCCGAGGTCCTCTAGTCCAACCCTCTGCTCAAGCAGGAGAGCCTGTACCATATCAAACAAGTGGCCCACCAGTCTCTTCTTGAAAACCTCCAGTGATGGGGCATTCACAACTTCTGGTGGCAAGCTGTCCCACTGGCTATTTGTGCTCACTGTCAAGAAGTTTCTCCTTAATTCCAGGTCGCTTCTCTCCTTGATTAGTTTCCATCCATTGTTTCTTGTCTTGCCTTCTGGTACTTGGGAGAATAATTTGATCCCTTCTTCTTTGGGGCAACCCCTCCAATCTTGGAAGTCCGCTATCATGTCCTCCCCTAGTCCTTCTCGTCTCTAGACTACCTAAACCGCCCCGAGTCCCTTCGGGGAGAGGGTGCGGTTTACAAATTGAAATATTTTATTTATTTTTATTTTGATTACATGTATAACCTGCCCTTCTCCTACAAAAGGAAAAATAAATAAATAAATGAACCCAAATCCTGCAACCCTTCTTTGTATGATTTTTTTCTGGGGGGGGAGAGGGGGGGGGGCTTCTGTTGCCCCTTCCTCAGAAAACAGAAATGAGGACCCTGCGGCTGCCTCTTCTCAGGGCCTCCAGCTAAAACTCACCTTGACAAATTGGATTTCTTAAAAAAAAATGGTTATTTTTAACCAACAGTTTTAACACTCGAGGCTTTCCTGCGAGGTGGAACCCAATTGTCATTTTGATCAGCAAAAATCCGTCTTCTTTACCTCCGGCCAAGTTTCATTTCCTTCCTTATTTTTCGCCCAGCAAGTTTCCCATCTTTGCCTGGAGAGAGAAGAAAAATGGGATATTATGAACGGATTTAATTGAGGGCCAGAGAGGCTGGGATTGAATCGCTTTATCGGGTCTTCTGGGGCTGATTTGTGACATTTCCACTTCTCTGTGTGTGTTTTAAGAGGTCTATTTTGCATATCATTAATCAAGAGTTCCCAAACTTGGCGCCTTTAAGACCTGTGGACTTCAACTCTCAGAATTCTGGGAGTTGAAGTCCACAGGTCTTAAAGGCGCCATGTTTGGAGACCCTTGCCATAAATGAAAATATATATATATCTTTTTTAGCTTCCAAAAATTTAAATCTAAGTTACAATAGATATAGTAATGAAGACTAGAATAAAATATGAATAGAAATAGAAAGAATAGAAAAGAAATAGAATAGAAATAAGAATAGAATTGAGTGAATAGAATAGAACAGAATAGAACAGAACAGAATAGAATAGAATAGAAATAAAATTAGAATAAATATTGGAATGAAGGACAGGACAGAACAGAATAGAAGATGGGATGGGATGAAATGGAATAGAATAGAATAGAAATTGGAATAGAATAGAAATAAGAATGGAATGGAATGAAATAGAATAGATATTGGAATGAAGAATAGAATAGAATAGAATATGAATAGAATATGAATATGGATAGAAATAGAAAAAATAGCAAAGAAATAGAATAGAAATAAGAATAGAATAGAATTGAATTGAATTAAAATTGGAATAAATATTGGAATAAAGAACAGGACAGAACAGAACAGATAGATAGATAGGATAGGAATAGAATAGGAATAGAGAATGGGAATGAAATGGAATAAAGAAACGCTAAGAAAGTGACCGGTTATCAGAAATGGATCATCACACTCGCATCTCTCTATTAATATTTCCAGCCAGCTGGGATTAAGAAGCAAGCTTTATCTGAGTTAACTTCTATTAATTTACCTCTGCTAATTGCTTTTTAACTCTGTACAATTCTACACCAACTTCCTTTTTTTTTTTTTTGCTGGACCTAAAATAATTCTTGTTTTACTGCCCCTACAAGATATTACCAGATCTGGCTTGCCAAATTCCAGGCAATTATAGTGATTTTATTTTCGGGGCAGTAACCCCAAAAAGCTAATGCAATCCTGGGTTGTACAAAGAGAGGCCTAGTATCAAGATCCCGCGAAGGATTAGTACCGCTTTGCAAAGCCTTAGTAAGGCCACACCTGGAATCCTGCCTCCAGTTTTGGTCTCCGCGTTACAAATAAGATGTGGAGACTTTGCATAAAGTGCAGAGAAGAGCAATTAAGAGGATTGAAAGCTTGGAGGCTGAAACATATCAAGAACGGCTGCAGGATTTGGGTCTGGCCAGTCTAGTGAAAAGAAGGACCAGGGGAGACAGGATGGCAGCCTTCCAGTATTTGAGGGGCTGCCCCAAAGAAGAGGGGAGGGTCAAGCTATTCTCCAAGGCACCTGAGGGCAAGACGAGAAACAATGAATGGAAACTAATCCAGGAGAGAAGCAACCTGGAATTAAGGAGAAACTTCCTAACAGTGAGGACTGTTAACTAGTGGAACTGCTTGCCACCAGAAGTTGTGGGTGCTTCATTCATCACTGGAGGTTTTTAATAAGAGATTGAAGGTTAGATTAGAAGACCACCAGGGTCCCTTCTCTTCTCTTCTCTTCTTTTCTCTTCTCGTCTCTTCTCTTCTCGTCTCGTCTCTTCTCGTCTCTTCTCGTCTCTTCTTGTCTCGTCTCTTCTCGTCTCATCTCTTCTCGTCTCGTCTCTTCTCGTCTCGTCTCTTCTCGTCTCTTCTCTTCTCGTCTCTTCTCGTCTCTTCTCTTCTCGTCTCGTCTCTTCTCTTCTCTTCTCTTCTCGTCTCTTCTCTTCTCGTCTCTTCTCGTCTCGTCTCTTCTCGTCTCTTCTCGTCTCGTCTCTTCTCGTCTCGTCTCTTCTCGTCTCTTCTCGTCTCTTCTCGTCTCGTCTCTTCTCGTCTCGTCTCTTCTCGTCCCGTCTCTTCTCGTCTCGTCTCTTCTCGTCTCTTCTCTTCTCGTCTCTTCTCTTCTTGTCTCTTCTCGTCTCTTCTTCCATTCTATTCTCTCTTCTTTTCTTCTCTTTTTTTCTTCTCTTCCATTCCATTCCCTTCTCTTATTCCATTCCATTCTCTCTTCTCTTCTCGTCTCGTCTCGTCTCTTCTTCCATTCCATTCTCTCTTCTCTTCTTCTCTTTTTTCTTCTCTTCCATTCCATTCCCTTCTCTTATTCCATTCCATTCTCTCTTCTCTTCTCCCTTTGTCTCTTCTTCTTCTTCTTCTTCTTCTTCTTCTTCTTCTTCTTCTTCTTCTTCTTCTTCTTCTTCTTCTTCTTCTTCTTCTTCTTCCTCTTCTCTCCTCCTCCTCCTCCTCCTCCTCCTCCTCCTCCTCCTCCTCCTCCTCCTCCTCCTCCTCCTCCTCCTCCTCCTCCTCCTCCTCCTGCTGCTGCTGCTGTTCTTCTTCTCCCTTCTTCATAATGCAGCCTTGGGATGGCTCTGAAATTCAAGTTAATATCGCCAGAAGTCTTGCGCTGTGATTCATCGCCCCTCTCTCTGTCCCGTTGGTGAACCCCTTCGAGATTAATTTGGGAGAAAGAACAGACAAACAAGCAACCCCCCCACCCACCCACTCGGCCGTGCTCAAATAGGAAGGGGAAGGAAATTGTTAAAACCCTGACAGACTTGAGAATGGAAAGAAATCTCTTTCTCTCTCTTTTTTTTCTTTTCTTTTTTGGAAGGCGCATCGCTTACCAGCTATATTAAACCTGTTTTGAAGGAAAGATAAAGGGTAACTCTAGTTATATTTATTCCTGGGTGTTGGGGCTTAATTAACGGTGCAGCAGCCTTCTAGCTTTAAAAAAAAAAAAATTAAAAAAATTCATTTGTCTTGAAAACTCAAGAAAGATATCGAGTTTGCTTTTCAGTTTCTCTAATGGTTAGATCATCTCCTCTCCAGGTGGGATGGTTGGGGGGGGGGGGGAAAGAAGAAGGGAATGGAGAAAGGGGTAAAGGAGGAGGAGGAGGAGACAGGAGGGAGGGAAGGAAGGAAGGAAGGGTAGAGGAGGAGGAGGGAGGGGTAGAGGAAAAGGAGGGATGCTTGTTAGGAAGGAAGGAAGGGGGAGAAGGGGAAGAGGAAGGGAGGGAGGAATTAAGAGGAGGAGAAGGGAGGAATGGAGGAAGGAAGGAAAGGGAGAGGAGAAGGAGGGAAGGAGCGACGGAGGAAGTGGAGAGGAGGGGAGGGGAGAGGAGAGAGTTAGGAAGGGAGGAAAGGGTAGTAGAGAAGAAGAGAGGGGACAGGAGGGAAGGAAAGGAAGGAAGGAAGGAAGGAAGGAAGGAAGGAAGGAAGGAAGGAAACTTGAGTATATTCCACATCTCAACCAGGGGGCCTGGAAGGGTGGACCAGCCTAATTCCTCCCCACCCATTTGGTGGCCGTAAAGTGGATAAAGGCAGTCTTCAATATACGACAGTTCGTTTAACGACTGTTCAAAGTTACGCCGACACTGAAAAAAGTGACTTTGGACCGCTTTTCATACTTACGACCGTATCCCAACGGGCACATATCAAAATTCAGAGGCTTGGCAGCTGGCATGTACTTAGGTCGGTTGCGGTGTCGCTGGGGTCCCCTGATCCCATTTTGCGACCTTCCGACAAGCAAAGTCAATGGGGAAGCCGGATTCGCTTAACGACCATCTTATGAACTTCACAACTTCAGTGATTCACTTAACAACGGCGGCCGGAAAATTCGCAAAAGGCAGCAAAACTCACTTCACAACTATCTCGCTTAGCAACAAAAGCTCAATTTGGGCGGTCGTAAGTCCAGGACTACCTAGTATCTACGATCAAAAGGCTTGGATGATAAATCTCCCAACCTTCCAACATTGGAAGTCTTTAGGAAGATGTTGGATGGACATCTGTCTGAAATGGTTTAGGGCTTCCTGCCTGGGTTGGACTAGAAGACCTCCAAGGTCCCTTCCAGCTCTGCCATTGTATTGTATTGTAGTACATTTATGAATGTTGACTTGGAGGATCCATCAGGGAGATCCGGAAATCCATTCCGCAAGAGGATTAAAACAGGTTTTATTGAAATGGGATCTAAGAAGAATTGGAAGGGACCTTGGAGGTCTTCTAGTCCAACCCCCTGCTGGAGCAGGAGACCCTATACCAGGGGTCTGCAAAGTCGGCTCTTTTAAGACTGGTGGACTTCAACTCCCAGAGTTCCCCAGCCAGCATAGCTGGCTGGGGAATTCTGGGAGTTGAAGTCTACCAGTCTTAAAAGAGCCGACTTTGCAGACCCCTGCCCTAGACCATTCCAGGCCAGTGGCTGTCTAGTCTATTCTTAAAACCCTCCAGTGATGAATCACCCACAGCTTCTGGTGGCAGGTTGTTCCACCGATTGATTGTCTTAATGGTTAGGAAGTTTCTCCTTAGTTCCAGGTTGCTTCTCCTCATGTTGAATTTCCATCCATTGTTTCTCGTTTTGCCTTTTGGTGCTTCAGAAAATAGTTTGACCTCCCTCTTCTTTCTGGGAGCCCCTCGGATATAAGAGCATATAATTATTGCGGCAAGATTGGCATTTGCCCAGGAATGGAAGAGTGATCAAATACCGATGGATAGGGCAGTAATAAATAAAATTAATGAGTGCGCAGAATCGGACAGATTAACAAAATTAATTAAAGGAAAAAAGGACTCAGAATTCTATCACTCGTGGAAGAGGTGGTATAACTGGATACGGGAACGACCGAATAATAACAACTGAAGCAACAATATATGTTTAAATCGGATATTGATAAATAACATCAATCAGAAATTAAAGGACGAATAAGAATTGATGAAGTAAGAATTGAATAAGAATTGATGAATTGATGAAGAATAAGAATTGATGAATTGATGAAGAATTGAAAAGCAACTTAGAACTAAGGAGAAATTTCCTGACAGTTAGAACAATTAACCTCTGGAACAGAAGTTGCCTCCAGAAGTTGTGAATGCCCCAACCCTGGAAGTCTTTAAAAAGATGTTAGATAGCCATTTGTCTGAAATGGTATAAGGTTCCTGCCCACGCAGGGGGTTGGACTAGAAGACCTCCAAGGTCCCTTCTAACTCTGCTATTGTATTGTATTGTAAGTAGGTAGGTTAACTAGATGGGCTGTATATAGTGTAAATGTTGGTGTTAAATATTAGGCCTACTATTAGGACTGTAATGTTAAGTTTGGTTATTTAAATGTTATCGCTTTCTCGCGCTGTGATGGCAATATGTTTAAAATTATGTTTGTATGATTTTCTTTTTATAAGAATAAATAAAATTTAAAATATATATATATAAGAGCATAGTAATCATGTCTCCCCTAGTCCTTTTTTCTAGACAAGACATACCCGATTCCTGCAACCATCAATCATATGTCTGTGGAGATTCTCCATCATCCAGGTTATGGCTTCTTCTTTCAGATGACAACTGGACTTTCTGGTTTTTCCTTTGAAGGAAGCTTAATACAATACAATACAATAGCAGAGTTGGAAGGGACCTTGGAGGTCTTCTAGTCCAACCCCCTGCGTGGGCAGGAACCTTATACCATTTCAGACAAATGACTATCTAACATCTTCTTCAAGACTTCCAGGGTTGGGGCATTCACAACTTCTGGAGGCAAGCTGTTCCAGAGGTTAATTGTTCTGTCAGGAAATTTCTCCTCAGTTCTAAGTTGCTTCTCTCCTTGATTAGTTTCCACCCATTGCTTCTTGTCCTGCCCTCAGGTGCCTTGGAGAATAGTTTGATTCCCTCTTCTTTGTGGCACCCTCTAAGATATCGGAACACTGCTATCATGTCTCCCCTGGTCCTTCTCTTCATCAAACTAGACATACCCAGCTCCTGCAACCGTTCTTCATATGTTTTAGTCTCGCTTCTTCAGCTTGCTTCTTTAGTCTCGCTTCTTCAGCTCTGACTGGAAGGTGGGGAATTGAAGGAAGCCAGTTAGAGCTGAAGAAGCTTCCTGGCTGAGAAGCAAAATCATCATCATCATCATCATCATCATCATCATCATCATCATCATCTTTATTGTCATTGTAATAAAATTGGTAATAAAATTACAATGAAACTTCTTCAAAAAGAAAAAAATCCAGTGGCCTCCCGAACAAAAAGCATCTCAGGACTTTGGACTGTTCTCGGTCTTCTCTATAATTCCCCTGTTTTTCTTTGTGTTTCAAATTCCTGATTGCCAAAGCCCCACTTGGTTTCTGATGTGAGGAACCAGGAGGTTGCATCCCATTTTAAGATTTGTTCTTGATTTTGCAGACTGAACAGATGTCCAGTCTTTCTTGAAAACCTCCAGCGATGAAGCATCCCCAATTCAGAAGTTGCAAGCTGTTCTGCTGATTAATTGTCCT
The DNA here is from genome assembly GCA_039707465.1 of Rhabdophis nuchalis. Lineage (NCBI taxonomy): Eukaryota > Metazoa > Chordata > Lepidosauria > Squamata > Natricidae > Rhabdophis > Rhabdophis nuchalis. The sequence continues at coordinate 3,324,782 of CM077645.1, read as the reverse complement.
CATTGTCAAGAAATTCCTCCTTAGTTCTAAGTTGCTTCTCTCAAGGAAGAGTTTCCACCCGTTGCTTCTTGTTCTGCCCTCAGGTGCCTTGGAGATTAGTTTGACTCCCTCTTCTTTGGGGCAACCCCTGAGATATTGGAAGGCTGCTATCCTATCTCCCCTGGTCCGTCTTTTCATTCAACTAGACCTACCCAGTTCCTGCAACCGTTCCTCATATGTTTTAGCCTCCAGTCCCCTCATCCTCTTGGTTGCTCTTCTCTGCACTCTTTCCAGAGTCTCCACGTCTTTTCTACATCGTGGCGACCAAAACTGTATGCAGGATTCCAAGTGTGGCCTTATCAAGGCCTTATAAAATAGAACAGAATAACAGAGTTGGAAGGGACCTCGGAGGTCTACTAGTCCAACCCCCTGCTTAGGCAAGAAATCCTACACCACTTCAGACAAATGGTTATTCAACATCTTTTTAAAAACGCCCAGTGTTGAAGCATTCACAACTTCTGGAGGCAAGTTGTTCCACTGATTAATGGTTTTAACTGTCAGTTCTTCTTTAGTTCTAAGTTGCTTCTCTCCTTGATTAGTTTCCACCCATTGCTTCTTGTCCTGCCTTCAGGTGCTTTGGAGAATAGCTTGACTCCCTCTTCTTTGGGGCAGCCCCTGAGATATTGGAAGACTGCTATCCTGTCTCCCCTGGTCCTTCTCTTCCCTAGACCAGCCATGTCTCCCTTTTTTCTTTTTTCATTATTTTTCCTTCCTTCCTTCCTCCCTCCCTCCCTCCCTCCCTCCCTCCCTCCCTCCCTCCCTCCCTCCCTTCCTTCCCTCAATTTTGTCTTCCTTCCTTCCCTCCTCAATTTTTCCTTCCTTCCTTCCTTCCTTCCTTCCTTCCTTCCTTCCTTCCTTCCTTCCTTCCTTCCTTCATTCATTCCTTTTCATTCTCTTTATTGTGATTTGGAGAATAGCTTGACTGCCTCTTCTTGGGGGAAACCCTGAGATATTGGAAGATGCTCTCCTGTCTCCCCTGGTCCTTCTCTTTCCTAGACCAGCCATGTCTCTCTTTATTCTTTTTTCATAATTTTTTCCTTCCTTCCTTCCTTCCTTCCTTCCTTCCTTCCTTCCTTCCTTCCTTCCTTCCTTCCTTCCTTCCTTCCTTCCTTCCCTCCCTCCCTCCCTCCCTCCCTCCTTTCTTTCTTTCTTTCTTTCCTTTTCATTCTCTTTATTGTGCTTTGGAGAATAGCTGGACTCCCTCTTCTTTAGGGCGGCCCCTGAGAGATTGGAAGGCTGCCCTCCTGTCTCCCCTGGTCCTTCTTCTCATTAAACTAGAATTAAACCCAGTTCCTGCAACTGTTCTTCCTGTGTTTCAGTCTCCAGGCCTTTAATCCTCTGAGTTGCTCTTCTCTGCACTCTTCCCAGAGTCTCCACATCTTGTCACTTTGGAAAAAGGACATGCAAAGGGGTCTGCAAAGTCGGCTCTTTTAAGACTGGTGGACTTCAACTCCCAGCTATGCTGGCTGGGGAACTCTGGGAGTTGAAGTCCACCAGTCTTAAAAGAGCCGACTTTGCAGACCCCTGCATTAGCCAAATAGTGGGGCAATCGGAGCCCCACAAACCTGGAGGCCCAACTGGCCGGATTGCAGAGGGTGGAATTGGGGGGTGGGATGGGGGGGTCCATGACTCGATCCTCCATCATCCGGGTGTTTCTTCGTGAGGTTTTCTTTTGGGGGGGGGGGCTGCGTTGAGTGCTTTTGCTGCTGTTTGTTGCCACAACCAGGTCAATGGAGAAGGGGAAAGTGTGATCTTGGGTTCCTTAGCAACCGGCCGCAGGAGAAAGGACCACTTGCACAGACATACAGACACACACACACAAAGGGAGGCCTCGCGGAGGGAAGGAAGGGGAAATATTCCATGGGGGTGTGTGTCTTTTTGGCCCCTTCCCTGTGCCAAAGGAGACCGGGGGAGCGTAATTCTGCCACCCCGGTGGGACTCCGCCCTGCGCCTGTGAGAGGCGTGATACCCAAACTAGGAGAAACTCCAGGCAGGCAGGCGGGCGGGCGGGCGGGCAGAAAGAAAGAAAGAAAGAAAGAAAGAAAGAAAGAAAGAAAGAAAGAAAGAAAGAAAGAAAGAAAGAAAGAAGGAGAACCAGGGAGGAAGGAAGGAAGGAAGGAAGGCAGAAGGAAGGAAGGAAGAAAGAAAGAAAGAAAGAAAGAAAGAAAGAAAGAAAGAAAGAAAGAAAGAAAGAAAGAAAGAAAGGAGGACCAGGGAGGAAGCAAGGAAGGAAGGCAGGAAGCAAGGAAGGAAGGAAGGAAAGAAGGAAGAAAGAAAGAAAAAGAAAGAAAGAAAGAAAGAAGGAGGACCAGGGAGGAAGGCAGGAAGGAAGGAAGGAAGGAAGAAAGAAAGAAAGAAAGAAAGAAAGAAAGAAAGAAAGAAAGAAAGAAAGAAAGGAGGACCAGGGAGGAAGCAAGGAAGGAAGGCAGGAAGCAAGGAAGGAAGGAAGGAAAGAAGGAAGAAAGAAAGAAAAAGAAAGAAAGAAAGAAAGAAAGAGGACCAGGGAGGAAGCAAGGAAGGCAGGAAGGAAGGAAGGAAAGAAAGAGAGAGAAAGAAAGAAAGAAAGAAAGAAAGAAAGAAAGAAAGAAAGAAAGAAAGAAAGAAAGAAAGAAAGAAAGGACCAGGGAGGAAGGCAGGAAGGAAGGAAGAATGGAAGGCATCCTCTGTGCAGCTTCAGAGATGGGTTGTAGGGATCTGGAGTGGAGTTTGCAAGGGATCCCAAGGAGTGGATTTCCCGTGGGGGTCTGGATCTGGTTTGGCATCTGCTGGCAGACAAAGGTTTGTAGATGCAGGAAACCCCAAATGGGTGGGGAGGAATTAGGCTGGTCCACCCTTCCAGACCCCCTGGTTGAAATGTGGAATATACTCAAGAGTTTCCTTCCTTCCTTCCTTCCTTCCTTCCTTCCTTCCTTCCCTCCCTCCCTCCCTCCCTCCCTCCCTCCCTCCCTCCCTCCCTCCCTCCTGTCCCCTCTCTTCTCCTCTACTACCCCTTCCTCCCTTCCTAACTCTCTCCTCTGCCCTCCCCTCCCCTCCCTCTGTCCCTTCCCAATCCTCCTCATCTATCCTCCCTCCCTCCTCCTTCTTTTCCTCTGCCCCTCCCTCCCTCCTCCTCCTCCTCTCCCTTCCTTCTTTCCCTATCCCTCCCTTCTCCTCCTCTTAATTCCTCCCTCCCTTCCCCTTCCTTCCTTCCTTCCTTCCTAACTCCATCCCTCCTTCTTTTCCTCTACCCCTCCTTAATCCTCCTCTCCCTTTCCTTCCTTCCTCCCTCCCTCCCTCCCTCCCTCCTCCTTCTTTTCCTCTACCCCTCCCTCCCTCCTCCTCCTCCTCTCCCTTTCCTTCCTTCTTTCCCCTGTCCTTCCTCCTCTTAATGCCTCCCTTCTCCTTCTCCTTCCTTCCTTCCTTCCTTCCTTCCTTCCTTCCTTCCTTCCTTCCTTCCTTCCTAACTCCCTCCCTCGGTCTTTCTTTTTCTCCCTCCCTCCTTCTTCTTCCCCTTCCTTCCTTCTTTCCTCCGTCCCTCCCTTCTCCCCCCTTCCTCCCTTCCTAACTCCCTCCCTCCTCCTCCTTCTCTTTTTCTCCCTTCCTTCCTCCTCCTTCTCTCCTTTCCCTCCTTCATTCCTCCCTCCCTCCCTCCCTCCTCTCCTCATCCATCCGTCCGTCCGTCCTCTGAGGCAAACCCAGAATTGAGGTGGCAGGAAAGAGAGAAAAGATTTTGCTACTCTACAATATGGAGGAATATTTTTTTTTGTTGCGTGTTTTTTAATTTTTCCCCCTGCTAGAATGGAGAAAAATGCACACATGGAGCCGTTTTCACCAGATGGGAAATGGTGGCAAATTATGTCGGAACAAATTGTGGTTCCAGTTTGATGGGCCGTAATTTGTTGATGTGTGAGAGGTCCGTTTTCCCCCCCCCCCTCTCTTTGCAAGCGATGAAAACATGTATTTATATGTCAAGATGTTCCCTGTTCTTCGAAATCCACATTCCACTACCTGGCAGCTCAGAACGATACGAACCGAGATCAGATCCCAAAGAGGGGATAGGATCACATCCGACCTGCGGGGGTCTCTTTTGGTGGGATGGCATGGCCAGGGGTTGGACTGGATGGCCTCGAGGGTCTCTTCCAAGACTTCTTGTGAGTGGCGAAGTGATGTCCTACCCATTGCGACCCCCATGGACCATGTTCCTCCAGGCCTTAATGTCCTCTCCCATCCTCTGGAGTCCATTGAAGCTCAGGCCTTCTGCTTGGGTGACTCCATCCAGCCCCCTCCTTCTCTGCCGTCCCCTTCTTCTTCTTCTGCCCTCCATCGTTCCCAGCACAAGGCTCTTCTCCAGGGAGTCCTTCTTCCTTCTCATCAGGTGGCCAATGGATTTCAGATAGATAGATAGATAGATAGATAGATAGATAGATAGATAGATAGATAGATAGATAGATAGATAGATAGATAGATAGATAGATAGATAGATAGTTGTGGTTAATTGCAAAGTCGTGTCTGACCCATCGTGACCCCATGGACCATGTTCCTCCAGGCCTTCCTGTCCTCTCCCATCCTCTGGAGTCCATTGAAGCTCACGCCGACTTCTTGGGTGACACCATCCAGCCCCCTCCTTCTCTGCTGTCCCTTTCTTCTTCTCCATGGTTCCCAGCATGAGGATCTTCTCCAGGGAGTCCTTCTTCCTTCTCATTAGATGGCCAAAGGATTTCAGATAGATAGATAGATAGATAGATAGATAGATAGATAGATAGATAGATAGATAGATAGATAGATAGATAGATAGATAGATAGATAGATAGATCGCCATCCCCTTCTTCTTCTTCTGCCCTCCCATCGTTCCCAGCATGAGGCTCTTCTCCAGGGAGTCCTTCTTCCTTCTCCTTAGGTGGCCAAAGCCTTTGAGTTTCCTCTTCAGGATCTGGCCTTCTCAAGAGCAGCCAGGGTGGATCTCCTCCAGGACTGACCGGTTGGATGGCCTTGCAGTCCAAGGGACTCAGTGCAGGAGTCTTCTTCTCCAGCACCAGAGTCCCAAGGCCTCCATTCTTTGGCGCTCAGCCTTCCTTCTGGTCCAACCTTCACAGCCATCCGTGGCAACTGGAAAAAGCAGTTCCAATACTAGGCAGCTGCAATTCTGTAGCATCACTTTTAACCCAAGGAATTTGAAGATGCGGCCACCGAGAGATTATTTTCTCCAGGCTGCATCATTTGAGGTTCTTCTTCTGTTGGGGAAAAAGGAGAAAAGCCACCGTTTCTTTTATCAGAACTGAAGTTGCGTCTTTTCCATCTACATTTGAGGATTGTTAGCCAGAGAGACATTTTAATTCTTCTCTTTCTTTCCTTTTTTCCTTCCTTTTCTCTTCTCTTCTCCCCTTCCTTCCCTTTCCTTCCATCCTCCCTCCCTCTCTCTTTTCTCCCTTCCCTTCCCCGATTCCCTGCCCCCCAAATCTGCTTTTTAAATTATTTCCACTAATACAATACAAAACAATAGCAGAGTTGGAAGGGACCTTGGAGGTCATCTAGTCCAACCCCCTGCCTAGGCAGGAAGCCCTATACCGTTTCAGGCAAATGGCTATCCACATTTTCTTAAAGACTTCCAGTCCTCTTCTCTCCTCTCCTCTCTCTCCTCTCCTCCTTTCCCTTCCCTTCCCTTCCATTGTCTATTCTATTCCATTCCATTCCATTCTCTCTTCTCTTCTCTTCTCATTCTTTATTCTCTTCCCTTCCCTTCTTTCTTCTCTTCTCTTCTCTTCTCTCTTCTCCTCTCTTCCCTTCTCTTCTCCCTTCTCTTCTCTTCTCTCTTCTCATCTTCTCTCAACACAATACAATAGTAGAGTTGGAAGGGACCTTGGAGGTCTTCTAGTCCAACCCCCTGCCTAGGCAGGAAGCCCTATACCATTTCAGACAAATGGCTATCCAACGTCTTCTTAAAGACTTCCAGTCCTCTTCTCTTCTCTCCTCTTCCTTTCCCTTCCCTTCCATTTTCTATTCTATTCCATTCCATTCTCTCTTCTCTTCTCTTCTTTCTCTTCTTTTCTCATTCTTTATTCTCTTCCCTTCCCTTCTTTCTTCTCTCCTCTCTTCTCCTCTCTTCCCTTCTCTTCTCCCTTCTGTTCTCATCGTCTCTCAACACAATACAATAGCAGAGCTGGAAGGGACCTTGGAGGTCTTCTAGTCCAACCCCCTGCCTCGGCAGGAAGCCCTATACCGTTTCAGACAAATGGCTATCCAACATCTTCTTAAAGACTTGCAGTGTTGGGGCATTCACAACTTCTGGAGGCGACGTCTGTCCCACTGATTAATACTTGGATAAGCTTCTAATATGGTTTATACAAGAGGCCAACTACTTTGGACTGTAGGAAATAGGATGATTTTGTGTATGAAACTCTTATTTTATGACTTGGTTTGCTGTGTGAGGCTGGGTGCTTGTGTCTTGTTTAATACATTGTGGTTATTAGGCAAACCAATATGGAGGGAGAGAGGAAGGGAGGAAAGGGAGGAAGGAAGGAAGAAGAGGAAGGAAGGGGAGAGGAAAGGAGGGAGTGTAGGAGGGAAGGCAGGAAGAAGAGAGGAGGGAGGGAGGAGATGGTGATGAGATGGAAGGCAGGAAGGAGGGGGGAAAGGAGGAGGGAGGGGGAAAAAGGAAGGAAGAAGAGAGAGAAGAAGGAAGGGAGGGAGGGAAGGAAGGAAAGAAATGGCAATGAGGTGGAATGCAGGAGGAAGGAAAGAAGGAGGAGGGAAGGGAGGAGAGAGAGAAGAAGGAAGGGAGGGAGGGAAGGAAAGAAATGGCAATGAGGTGGAAGGCAGGAGGAAGGAAAGAAGGAGGGAGGGAGGGAAGGGAGAAGAGAGGGAAGGAGGAAGGAACGAAAGAAATGGCAATGAGGTGGAAGGCAGGAGGGAGGGAGGAAAGGAAGGAAGGAAGAAGAGCAGAAGGAAGGAAGAAGAGAGGATGGAGGGAAGGGAGAAAGGAAGGAATGAGAGGGGAAAGGAAAGAAGGGAGGAAAGAAGGAGAAGGAAGATCTCCCAATCCTTTTGGCCACATTGGCACCTGCACTGAATCCCCAGCCAGTGGAGGGGGGGGGGGCGGGTGGCATTGCCAATGAGATCCCCCCCTCCCCCTCGATCCCTGGATCCGACTTTTGCAAGACAGGAGTTTCCCTCGGCTATTTTTGGGACGGTTCCCCTTCCAGGAAGAGCCAAAATGACTCCGCAGAAAAGGGGGGAAACCCCCTCCCCATATACGCACACAACTTCTGCAAACTCCCCCCCCCCCCCCGGCCCCCAATCCCCCAGCTACAGGAAACACTCCCGGCCGCTTCCCTTCTGGGACGAAGCTTCGCGCCTTTGCATTAAAAAGAAGAAGAAAAAATAAAATAAAAAATTGCATCGGTTTTGGATCAGCGATTTGGGGGCGAAGGGAGAAAGTCAGCCTGGAGTCAGGTTTTCTGGCCCTGCCACTCATGGTGGGGGGGGGGAGCTCATTGGGGTTCCTTCAGGCCTAAGGTGGGACTAGAACTCCCCGTCTCCTGGTGATTGGCCCAAAGTCACCCAGTTAACTTTCATGTCTAAGGTGGGACTCGAACTCACCACCTCCTGCATTCTAGCCTGGTGCCTTAACCACTAAACCAAATAAATAATAAGCATCGTTTTAGTTAGATTTGGTTTCAGATTCCCAATGGGTACAATTTTCTAATGAATGAACACACTTGAGGGCCATCAAAACCCAACATCTATGCAGTTTCTATCGTATTTTTTACAATACAGTGGCAGAGTTGGAAGGGACCTTGGAGGTCATCTAGTCCAACCCCCTGCCTAGGCAGGAAGCCCTATGCCATTTCAGACAAATGGCTATCCAACCTCTTCTTGAAGACTTCCAGTCCTCTCCTCTCTTCTCCTCTCCTCTCTTCTCCTCTTCTCTCCTCCTCCTTTCCCTTCCCTTCCATTTTCTATTCTATTCCATTCCATTCTCTCTTCTCTTCTCTTCATTCTCTTCCCTTCTTCTCTTCTCTACTCCCCTCTTCTCTTCCCTTCCCCTCTTCCTTCTCTTCTCTTCTCTATTCTCATCTTCTCTCAACGCAATACAATAGCAGAGTTGGAAGGGACCTTGGAGGTCATCTAGTCCAACCCCCTGCCTAGGCAGGAAACCCTATGCCATTTCAGACAAATGGCTCTCCAGCATCTTCTTAAAGACTTGCAGTGTTGGGGCATTCACAACTTTTGGAGGCAAGCTGTTCCACTGATTAATTGTTCTAATTGTCAGGAAGTTTCTCCTCAGTTCTAAGTTGCTTCTCTCCTTGATTAGTTTCCACCCATTGCTTCTTGTCCTGCCTTCAAGAGGCTTTGGAGAATAGCTTGACTCCCTCTTCTTTGGGGCAACCCCTGAGATATTGGAAGACGGCTATCATGTCTCCCTTAATCCTTCTTTCCTTGACCTAGGTTTCCGAAACGCTAGAAATTGAAAATTAATCACTTCATTGATTATTTCTACCAACACTCCAAAAACGACAGATAGACTAGTGGAGATGCTGGAGACTCACCATTATGTTTTTTGTCAAGGCGAGCCAGGCCCAATCCTCAGTGGCCACCATAAAGAGGTGGCTGACACTCAATAATAGTCAGTCCTTTGCCATCAGATGCACTGAAGATACATGGGAGAAAGAAATAATACACAGATGAAATGAATAAATGAATAAAAATGGATTCCACTATCAACTATCCTTGTCAGCTGTTACGCTTTGCCAAAATCAGCACTGTCCCTTTCAGTTGTGCTAAAAATATATGTCCATAATGTTTTAATTAGTGGGATTTTAGTGAATTTTAGCACAGGGTTTCCTAAATTGAATCAGTTTTTAACCTATTTATATGTTTATACTTGTTTTAATTTCCTGTGCACCGCCCTGAGTCCCTTCGGGGAGATAGGTGCGGTGTAAAAATCAAATAAATTCAAAATTAAATTCAAAATCCAAAAACTAAAGCAAATGGCAAGGCTGCTATTCTGACCCAGACACGTTTCCAACGCCTAATTTAAACGTTTTGTCAAAGAAGAATAAAAAAGTTGATTTGCAAGCGGTTCCCGTCACATCAGGCATGGCTGGAAGTTGCGAGAATTGCGAAGTTGCGAAGGGGTTAAAATCTCACACATCTTAAAAGATGGCAAACTTTAAAATAGCATTATTGGCAATCCGGGGGAAGTCACGGGGACTCAGTTGAGAAATAGGAACAAGGGGCGACTTGTAAGCAATGTCCCAAAGTGACACGGATGGTAATTGGTGAAGCAATATTGAAAATAGACGTTTTCAGCATTGTGTCACATTTATTTATTATCAGTGGAACAGAAGTTGCCTCCAGAAGTTGTGAATGCCGCAACACTGGAAGTCTTGAAGAAGATGTTGGAGAGCCATTTGTCTGAAATGGTATAAGGTTTCCTGCCTAAGGCAGGGGGTTGGACTAGAAGACCTCCAAGGTCCCTTCCAACTCTGCTATTGTATATTGTATATTTATTTATATATATCTATATATATGAGATAGTGGAAGGCTGCTATCCTGTCTCTCCTGGTCCTTCTTTTCATTAAACTAGACATCCCCAGTTCCTGCAACCGTAGGCAGGAAGCCCTATACCATTTCAGACAAATGGCTATCCCACCTCTTCTTAAAGACTTCCAGTCCTCTTCTCTTCTCTTCTCTTCTCTTTTCTTTTCTTCTCTTCTCTTCTCTTCTCTATTCTTTATTCTCTTCCCTTCCCTTCTTTCTTCTCTTCTCTTCTCTCTTCTCCTCTTCCTTTCCCTTCCCTTCCATTTTCTATTCTATTCCATTCCATTCTCTCTTCTCTTCTCTATTCTTTTTTTTTAATTATTATTTTTATTATAATTTTCCACAAATTATACATCTAGACATAAAATTTACTTTTTTTTTTTTAACTCTCTTCTCTATTCTTTATTCTCTTCCCTTCCCTTCCCTTCCCTTCTTTCTTCTCTTCTCTTCTCTTCTCTCTTCTCATCTTCTCTCAACACAATACAATAGCAGAGTTGGGAGGGACCTTGGAGGTCTTCTAGTACAACCCCCTGCCTAGGCAGGAAGCCCCTACACCGTTTCAGACAAATGGCTCTCCAACCTCTTCTTAAAGACTTGTAGTGTTGGGGCATTCACAACTTCTGGAGGCAAGGAGTTCCACTGGTTAATTGTTCCAACTGTCAGGAAATTCCTCCTCAGTTCTAAGTTGCTTCTGTCCTGGATTAGTTTCCACCCGTTGCTTCTTGTTCTGCCCTCAGGTGCCTTGGAGAATAGCTTGACTCCCTCTTCTTTGGGGCAATCCCTGAGATATTGAGAGATGCTATCATGTCTCCCCTAATCCTTCTTTTCATTAAACTAGACCTACCCAGTTCCTGCAACCGTTCTTCCTATGTTTTCGTCTCCAGTCTCCTAGTCCTCTTTGTTGCTCTTCTCTGCACTCTTTCTAGAGTCTCCACATCTTTTCCACATCGTGGCGACCAAAACTGGATGCAAATATTCCAAGTGTGGCCTTCCCAAGGCCTTGTAAAGTAGAAATAGAAATAGGACAACAGAGTTGGAAGGGACCTTGGAGGCCTTCTAGTCCAACCCTCTGCTTAGGCAGGAAGCCCTATAACGTTTCAGACAAATGGTTCTCCAATCTCTTTTTAAAAACTTCCAGTGTTGGGGCATTCACAACTTCTGGAGGCAACTTCTGTTCCAGAGGTTAATTGTTCTCAATGTCAGGAAATTCCTCCTTAGTTCCAGGTTGCTTCTCTCCTGGATTAGTTTCCACCCATTGCTTCTTCTTCCTCTTGCCTTCAAGGGCTTTGGAGGATAGCTTGACCATCATCCTTGCATTTTTTCCCTAAGTTTCAACATCTTTCTTTTATAGTGTGATGACCAAGCCTGGATGCAGGATTCCAGGTGTCACGTTACCAAGGCATGACAGTTAGTCCTTGACTTACAACGGTTGACTTAGTGACCGTCCAAAGTTCATGACTGTTGGAAAGTTCCAACAGCCCTAAAAAAAAAGCTACTTTTGACCACTTTTCGCACCTAACAACCATCACAACCTCCTGACGGTCGCAGGGTCAAAATTCAAACCCTTGGCAACGGGCTTGTATTTACAACCGTCGCACCGTCCCGGTGGGGTTCACACGATCCCCATTTGCGACCTTCTGAGGAGCGAAGTCCACGGGGCTTCCCAGATTCACTCAGCAGCCGTCGTGACTCGTTTCACCCCTGAAATGATTCGCTTAAGGACACCGGCAAGAAAAAACCAGTGAAAAAGGAGACGAAACTCACTGGAGGCGTTTCTCCCTGAGCCGCCCACGTTCTGGGCCCTGTTCGGGTCGTAAGTCCGAGGACTACCTGTCTAAAATGCGTCGCAGGACCTTCCCAAGCGGTGTTTTTTTTTTCTGAAAAAAAGCCCCCCCCCCCCCCCCCCGATGATTGCAAAAGCCGGCTTCACCCCGGCCTGCCCCCCCCCCACGGCCCCTGCCCCCCCCCTTGCCCTTTCGTGGGTGCAATTAAAGCCCCCTGATTGCCATTGTCTAGCAAGTGGCTTTCCGTCTTGTTCCTATGGCGACTGATTGCTGGCCCTCTGCTCTCCTCCTCTGGTGGGGTGGGGGGGCAGGCTTTGCCCACTGCCCTCCCTGAGGCCGAAGGGAGCCCCCCCCCCTGGTCCTTTGTCTGGGGAAGAGGAAAACAAAAGGAAGGAGAAGAGGGGGAAAAGAGAAATCTCAAGGCCAATTAGAAAGTTCAGACCTGGAGAGGAAGCCTCAGACCTTGATTGGGGAGGGTGGGAGGGATGGGGGGATCAAGGGAATATAAAAAGTCTCCTCTTTTTTGCCAAGGGAGGGAGGAAGGGAAGGAAGGGAAGGAAAAAGGGAGAAAGGAAGGGAAGGAAATAGGGAGGAAGGAAGGGGAGGAAGGAAATACGGAGGAAGGAAGGGAGAAAGGAAAGGAAATAGGGAGGGAGGGAGGGAGGAAAGGAAATAGGGAGGAAGGGAGAAAGGAAAGGAAGGAAATAGGGAGGGAGGGAGGGAGGGAGGAAAGGAAATAGGGAGGAAGGGAGAAAGGAAAGGAAGGAAATAGGGAGGGAGGGAGAAAGGAAACGAAGGGAAGGAAATAGGGAGAGAGGGTGGGAGTAAAAGAGAGAGGGAGGATAGATGGGGAGGGTGGAAGAAAGGAAAGGAAAAGGAAAGAAGGAAAGGAAAGAGGGAGGGAGGGTTAGATGCAGTCAAATAGGGAGAGAGGATTGATGGGGGGAGGGAGGGAGGAAAAGGGAAGGAAAAGAAAAAGGAGAGAGGGAGGGAGGATAGATGGGGAATAAAAGGAGGAAGGGAAAAGGAAGGCAAAGAAAAAGGAAGGAAGGAAAGGAGGAAGGAAGGAAAGAAGGAAAGACATGGGAATGAAATGGAAGGCAGGGAGGGAGGAGATGGTAAAATTGGGAGGGAGGGATAGAAGGAAGGAAGGAGGGAGCGAGGAGAAAAAAGGAGAGGAAGGAAGGAAGGACTCAGTCCATTTGCAACGTTGCATAAACTTGGAATACCAATAGATATTTCATTTCTAGGCCACCCTCCCATCTCGCTGTTGAAGAGCCATGATAGGGAAAGCTGGCCGGTGGGATTCACCCCGGAAGGGAAGGAAGGGGAAGGGGAGGGCGACCGGGGCTCCAAAGAGAAACTCTGATCGGAAGCAGGAGAGGAATATTTTAAATAAATCAATAGAATAATACAATACAATACAATAGCAGAGTTGGAAGGGACCTTGGAGGTCATCTAGTCCAACCCCCTGCCTAGGCAGGAAACCCTATACCATTTCAGACCAATGACTCTCCAACATCTTCTTGAAGACTTGCAGTGCAAATCGGGGGGCCCTGTCAATTGGGGGCCTGGGGGCTGTGTGCAGAGGGAGGAGGGGGCCCTTCGGAGAGCGTAGAATTCAGTTTATTATCTGTTGAGCAGAGTCTTGTAGAGGGAAGAAGCCCAGGCCAGTTCTCCCAATGGAGGGCTAGCAAAGCTGCGAGAGTTGGCCGAGGTATAAAAATCGATTGTTTTAATTCAAAATGAATACATTTCTCTAGTTGGGTTTCTGCTTGGAAACTCACTTAACGACTGTCTGGCTCAGCAACAGAAACATTGAGCTCATTCTTTGTAATGCCACACTTGGGACATTGGCATCCAGTTTTGGTCGCCACGATGTAGAAAAGACATGGAGACTTTTGAAAAGAGTGCAGAGAAGAGCAGCAAAGAGGATGAGGGGACTGGAGGCTCAAACATATGAAGACCGGTTGCAGGAACTGGATTTAATTCTAGTTTAATGAAAAGAAGGACTAGGAGAGACATGATAGCAGTGTTCCAATATTTATTTATTTTATCCAATTTATATCCCGCCCTTCTCCAAAAGGACCCAGGTTGCCCCAAAGAAGAGGGAGTCAAGCTCTTCTCCAAAGCACCCGAGGGCAGAACAAGAAGCAATGGGTGGAAACTAATCAAGGAGAGAAGCAACTTAGAACTGAGGAGAAGTTTCCTGACAGTCAGAACAATTAACCTCTGGAACAGCTTGCCTCCAGAAGTTGTGAATGCTCCAATACTGGAAGTTTTTAAGAAGATGTTGGATAGCCATTTGTCTCTGTAGTGGTGTAGGGTTTCCTGCTTAGGCAGGGGGTTGGACTAGAAGACCTCCAAGGTCCCTTCCAACTCTGTTATTCTATTCTAAAGAGTGCAGAGAAGAGTAACAAAGAGGATTAGGGGACTGGAGACTAAAACATATGAGGAACGGCTGCAGGAACCGGGGATGTCTAGTTTAATGAGAAGAAGGACCAGGGGAGACATGATAGCAGCCTTCCAATCTCTCAGGGGTTGTCCCAAAGAAGAGGGAGTCAAGCTATTCTCCAAAGCACCTGAGGGCAGAACAAGAAGCAATGGGTGGAAACTAATCAAGGAGAGAAGCAACTTAGAACTGAGGAGGAATTTCATGACAGTGAGGACAATTAACCAGTGGAACTCCTTGCCTCCAGAAGTTGTGAATGCTCCAATACTGGAAGATTTTAAGAAGAGGTTGGACATCCATTTGTCTGAAGTGATGTAGGGTTTCCGTCCTAAGCAGGGGGTTGGACTAGAAGACCTCCAAGGTCCCTTCCAACTCTGTTATTTTATTTTATTGTATGCTATTCTTGGTCGTAAGTCGGGGACTCCCCATCCCAAAGACTCAAGCAGACTCAAATCACGCTGAGGTCAGGAGCCTTACCATCCTTTCAAAACATGTCTGGATTTCTTTTTCTTTTCCGTCCCCCACCCAAAAAACCCCTCTGGGAAAAATGCTTGTACAAATTGTTAATTTGAGCCTGCCCTCCTGGCTCTGTCCTTATTCTGTATTTTTGGCCCCCCCGGGGGTGGGTGGGGGTGGGGAGGGGGAAAGGATGGTTAAAATAAACTTTAATTCCCGAGAAGGGGAAGGGAGACGTGTGAGCAGAGTTTTCCTTCGTGACCCCTCAGGCGCAATAAAGAGAGATATATATCCATGGCAACTGGGTTTTCGGTGCTGAGAAATGGTCTGGTGCTAATATTACTAATTCACGCCAGAGAAAATCTCCGGTGCTCCTTGGCTTTGGGGCTGAGCTGTGGCTGCCATCGCTTCGCCTCCTCCTGCCTCCCCAACCAGCCCCGCGGGGAGTCCTTGACGTACAACGGCTCGGTTAGTGGCCGTGGGAGGTTTTTCCACGCTTAGTGACTGTTGCAGGATCCCCCCCACCCCCTCCACATGGTCACGTAAAGGAAATCTGGACGCTTGGAAGCCCAATTCATATTTATGACGGTTGCAGTGCCCCAGGGCAGTGGTGGGTTTCAAATGTTTTAGAACCTACTCTGTAGGTGTGGCCTATTTTGTGGGCGTGGCTTGGCAGTCATGTGACAGGGTGGGAGTGGCCACCTTTTAAAATGTGGTGAAACTCATTTAACAACGCTCTTGCTTAGCAACCAAAATTTTGGACTCAATTGTGATGATAAATTTCTTTCTGGTGGGCCAGATTTACTTCCAGGTACGCCGGTGGAACCCCCTCTCACCGGTTCTCTAAATTTCACCAACCGGCTCTCGCGAGTAGGTGCGAGCCTGCAGAAACCCACCACTGCCCCAGGGTCACATGAGAGGAAGGAGGAGGAGGAGAGGAGGAGGAGTTGGAAGAAGAGGAAGAAAAGAGGAGGAAGGACAAGAGGAGAGGAAGAGAAGGAAGAGGAAGGAGGAGGAAGAGGGGGAAGAAGAAGAGAAAAGAAGAGGAAGAAGAAGGGAGAGGGAGAAGAAGAGGAAAAGAAAGAACAGGAGGAGGAGGAAGAGGAAGAAGAAAAGGAGGAGGAAGGGAAAGAAGAGGAAGAAGATAGAAGGAGGAGGAAGAAAAGGAGAGGAAGAAGAATAACAGAAGAAAGAGGAAGAAGGGGAAGATGAAGAGGAGGAAGAAGAAAAGGACAGAAGGAAGAGGAAGAAGGAGAAGGGAGTGGGGGAAGAGGAATAAGAAGAGGGGAAAGAGAAGGAAGAGGAAGGAGAAGAGGAAGAAGAGGAAGAAAATGAGGAAGAAGAAGAGGTGAGGAAGAGGAGGAAGAGAAAGAAAATGAGGAGGAAGAAGAGATGGGGAAGAAGAGGAAAAGAAGGAGGAGAAGGAAGAGGAGGAGGGAGTAGAAGAGGGAAGGGGAGCCCAACCGCACCTGGGTTGGGCACGTGGCACACTCGGGCTGCCCCATGCCAGCCTCTGGGGTGGCTGAATGGCAGAGGGACCGGGGGGGGGGGGGGCTTTCGGGATTCACTGTCTGGAGCAGCAGAGGGGGGGGCCTAATATTCTCCCCCCCCCCCTCCTTGAATTCCTGGGGCTCTGAACCAACCTGAAATCCCCAAGGCGACTGAGGCCACTCTGGGCTTGGCAAATGCTGGCATCGTTGTCTCTGGCAGACAGAAAGTGGGGAGGGGGGAGAAAGGGGGGTCTTTTCACCCGATTCCCCCCAAAGCGGCTGCTTTCCTTTGGATTTCGGCTTTGACATGGGGGCCCTTGTGGGCTTCAAAAGGGTTTTTTGGGGGGGGGAATAAAGACCCCTCTGCCAGCCACTGTCTGCATTAGATCGCAGCCCCCCCAGCCCCCCACCCTCTGCACACACAGCAGCCCCAGGGGAGCATGGAGAGTTCAGGACCCATGGCATCCTATGTATCAGTTCTCCTCTCCTCCCTCCCTCCTTTTCCTTCCTTTCTTTCCTCCCCCCCTCTCATTCCTTCCTTCATCTCATTCCCCTCTCCTCCCTTCCCCTTCCTTCCTTCCTTCCTTCCTTCCTTCCTTCCTTCCTTCCTTCCTCCTCATTCTCAGATTCTTCCTTCCTTCCTTTCTCCCGCCCTCTCATTCCCATCTCCTTCCTTCCTTCCTTCCTTCCCCTTCTCCCTCCCTCCCTCCCTCCCTCCCTTTCTTCCTTCCTTCATCTTATTCCCAGATTATACCTTCCTTCCTTCCTTCCTTCCTTCCTTCCTCCTCATTCCCAGATTCTTCCTTCCTTCCTTTCTCCCTCCCTCTCATTTCCATCTCCTTCCTTCCTTCCCCTTCCTCCCTCCCTCCCTCCTTTTCTGCCTTCCTTCATCTTATTCCCAGATTATTCCTTCCTTCCTTCCTTCCTTCCTTCCTTCCTTCCTTCCTTCCTTCCTTCCTTCCTTCCTTCCTCCTCATTCCCAGATTCTTCCTTCCTTCCTTTCTCCCTCCCTCTCATTCCCATCTCCTTCCTTCCTTCCTTCCTTCCTTCCTTCCTTCCTCTTCCTCCCTCCCTCCCTTTCTTCCTTCCTTCATCTTATTCCCAGATTATTCCTTCCTTCCTTCCTTCCTTCCTTCCTTCCTTCCTTCCTCCTCATTCCCAGATTCTTCCTTCCTTCCTTTCTCCCTCCCTCTCATTTCCATCTCCTTCCTTCCTTCCCCTTCCTCCCTCCCTCCCTCCTTTTCTGCCTTCCTTCATCTTATTCCCAGATTATTCCTTCCTTCCTTCCTTCCTTCCTTCCTTCCTTCCTTCCTTCCTTCCTTCCTTCCTTCCTTCCTTCCTTCCTTCCTTCCTCCTTCCTCATTCCCAGATTCTTCCTTCCTTCCTTTCTCCCTCCCTCTCATTTCCATCTCCTTCCTTCCTTCCTCTTCCTCCCTCCCTCCCTCCCTTTCTTCCTTCCTTCATCTTATTCCCAGATTATTCCTTCCTTCATAATAATAATAATAATAATAATAATAATAATAATAATAATAATAATAATAATAATAATAATAATAATAATAATAATTTTAATTTATAAAACCGCTCTCTCCCCGACGGTGCACAGGGAATTTAAAAATACATGTATAAAACCAACAAGCATAAATACAATTAAAATAGATTTTAATTAATACAATTAAACTAGACCCTGCGCTAAAATCCCAAACTGACTAAAACTGGACCCCAAAAAGTCCCTAATAAAACAATTCGATTACCCCAAGCCAGCCAGGCAGAAGAAATGAGTTTTTAGTTTTTGACGGAAGGAGCGGAGGTCCGTAGTTGTTCTAATTTCAGGAGGAAGGTCGTTCCAGAGGGTCGGGCCCATCACAGAGAAGGCCCTTCCCCTGGGCGTCGCCCGCACAGCCTAGTGGACGGCACCCGGAGAAGTCCCTCTCTGTGGGAGCGAATCGGCCGCAGGGATGTATGGGGCAGGATACACCATCTCATTCTGATTCTTCCTTCCATCCTTCCTTCCTTCCTTCCTTCCTTCCTTTCTCACTTCCTTCCTCCCTCCCTTTTCCTCCCTTCCTTTCTTCTTCCTTCCTTCACCCCATTCCCAGATTCTACCTTCCTTCCTTCCCCTTCCTTCCTTCCTTCCTTCCTTCCTTCCTTCCTTCCTTTTTTCTCCTCATTCCCAGATTCTTCCTTCCTTCCTTTCTCCCTCCCTCTCGTTCCCATTTCCTTCCTCCCCCTTCCTTCCCTCCCTCCCTCCCTCCCTCCCTCCTTCCTTCCTTCCTTCCTTCTCCTCATTCCCAGATTCTTCCTTCCCCTTCCTTCCTCCCTCCCTCCCTCCCTTCCTTCATCTCATTCTGATTCTTCCTTCCTCCCTTTCTACCTCCCTCCCTCTCATTTCCATCTCCTTCCTTCCTTCCTTCCTTCATCTCATTCCCATCTCCTTCCTTCCTTTCTCACTTCCTCCCTTCCTTTCTTCACTCCTTTCTTCCCTCCCTCCCTCCCTCCCTCCTTTCATCTCATTCCCCACTCCTTCCACCTTTCCTCCCTCCCTTTTCCCTTCCTTCCTTCCTTAACGTGTGTTTTATTTCATTACTTTGCAGTATTTTACAATTTTTCCTTTATTATTTCAATTATGTCATTTCTTGAGCCACCCAGAGTCCCTGAGAACAAGCCGGGGGTTTGGGGGGAGCTTATTTACAGGTTCAGAGTCGATTCCAAATCAAGCTGCTGTGGCCTAGAAGCGGAGCTCTTGCCTCACAAGCAGGAGGTTGTGAGTTCGATCCTAGGTAGGGTCTCCTGCTTGGGCGGGGGGTTGGACTAGATGACCTGCAAGGTCCCTTCCAACTCTGCTCATCTGTTAAAGATCCAGGTGTTTGCACACGAGGACGTGCCCAGAGCCTCACCTGCGCTTTGTCTTCTTCCTCTCCGTCTCCAGGTGACTTCCCTCCCCCACCGCCCCCTCCTCCGCCCCCCCTCTCCTCGGACAGCCTGGGGGGCTTCCCGCCAGCCTCGGGGTCTTTCCTGCCGCCCCCTCCGGAGGAAGCCTTCGCCAACATCCAGGTAAGACGGCTCCGTCCTCTGTTGACTGGGGGGGGAATGATAGGAGGAATCCAACCCAGGGAGTCCTCGACTTAACAACCATTCACTTAGTGACCGTTTCAAGTTGTGACACACTGGGGGGGGGGGGGAAAAGGTCTT
The DNA here is from genome assembly GCA_039707465.1 of Rhabdophis nuchalis. Taxonomy (NCBI): domain Eukaryota; kingdom Metazoa; phylum Chordata; class Lepidosauria; order Squamata; family Natricidae; genus Rhabdophis; species Rhabdophis nuchalis. The sequence goes on along the minus strand of CM077645.1, from coordinate 3,305,850 downwards.
CCTATGTTTTAGCCTCCAGTCTCAACCTCTTTTTGGATGAGTGGTGACCTCAACTGGGTGGAACATTCCAGGTGTGGCCTTACTAAGGCTTTACAAAGCGGTAGTAATCCTTCACGTGGTTTTCGATTCTGTGCCTCTCTTTATGGCAACCCCAGGACGGTATTAGCGTTTTTGGATGTTGTTTTTTTACAACTGCAAAAGTGTCAATTTACAGTCATAAATGGAGGGACATGGGGGTACAAATACGACACATGGAATTAAGGATTTAGGCAAGAAAAACAAAATGCACAGGGACAGTATAGGTGGTACCTTGCTCAATAATAGCAACTGTGAGAGGGATCTTGGAGTCCTAGTGGACAACCATTGAAATAGGAGCCAGCAGTGTGCAGCAGCTGCCAAAAAAGCCAACCCAGTTCTAGGCTGCATCAACAGAGGGAGAGAATCAAGATCACCTGAAGGGTTAATCCCACTGTATAGTGCCTTGGTAAGGCCACACTTGGAATACTGCATACAGTTTTGGTCGCCACGATGTAGAAAAGACGTGGAGACTCTGGAAAGAGTGCAGAGAAGAGCAACCAAGGTGATTAGGGAAAACATATGAAGAACGGTTGCAGGAGCTGGGTATGTCTAGTTTGATGAAGAGAAGGACCAGGGGAGACATGATAGCAGTGTTCCGATATCTCAGAGGGTGCCTCAAAGAAGAGGGAGCCAAACTATTCTCCAAGGCACCTGGGGGCAGGACAAGAAGCAATGGGTAGAAACTAACCAAGGAGAGAAGCAACTTAGAACTAAGGAGAAATTTCCTGACAGTAAGAACAATTAACCTCTGTAACAGCTTGCCTCCAGAAGTTGTGAATGCCCCAACCCTGGAAGTCTTTAAAAAGATGTTAGATAGCCATTTGTCTGAAATGGTATAAGGTTCCTGCCCACGCAGGGGGTTGGACTAGAAGACCTACAAGGTCCCTTCCAACTCTGCTATTGTATTGTATTGTATTGTATTGTATTGTATTGTATTGTATTGTATTGATGGGTAGTCGAAAGCAGATTCGTTTCCTAACCAGTTTAAGCAACTCCAATTTCATTGTAATTTTTACAATGACAATAAAGATTATTATTATTATTATTATTATTATTATTATTATTATTATTATTATTATTATTGTTTAATGTTTATTTATGGGTTAGATTGCTATCCCACCGTTCCTCTTTTAAAAAACATTTTTTATGATAAACACTTAATGCACATTGACAAAAAGATACACAACGCTTAACAAATAACATTGGAACTGCACATTCCTTCTTACAGCAGGAATCGGTGCATCTTTACAAACGGTATTTCCCTCTCAATACGTCTCCGTGTCATTTTGCACTTATAATCCTATTATTTCGTACTCTTTTGCTTGTCCGTCTACGTTGGGTTATTTGTATCAGGCAGACTTTTTTGCTCTTCTACTGATATATAACTTTTCCCACTTTTGTAAATCCTACTTTTCCTACAATCTTATCGCTAACTCCAACTTCTGCTACAATACAAACTACACTTCCCAAGTTCTTATTCCCTACGTCTATCCTCTCACCACTGATACCATTTTCCCCAAATTAAAGAGTATTCTGTCTCTTCCTTTCCTTGAATTTCCTTGGTCAAATTTATCCATCTCTGCGTATTCTAAGCTCTTAGGGGAGAAGAGGAGGAGAGAAAGAAGGAATGGAAAGGGGAGGGAGGGGAAGGAGAGAAGGAGGGGAAGTAGAGAAGAGAGGGATAGGAGGGTAAAGGGGGGAGAAGAGGAGGAGAGAAAGAAGGAGTGGAAAGGGAAGGGAGGAGAAGGAGAGAGGAAGGGGAAGTAGAGAAGAGAGGGATAGGAGAGAGGGTAAAGGGGGGAGAAGAGGAGGAGAGAAAGGAGTGGAAAGGGAAGGGAGGAGAAGGAGAGAGGAAGGGGAAGTAGAGAAGAGAAGGAGGGGAGAGGGGGGAAGAGGAAAAGGAAAGAGGAGTGGAAAGAGAAGAAGGAGAGAGGAAGGGGAAGTAGAGAAGAGAGGGATAGGAGAGAGGGTAAAGGGGAGAGAAGAGGAGGAGAGAAAGGAGTGGGAAGGGAGGAGAAGGAGAGAGGAAGGGGAAGTAGAGAAGAGAAGGAGGGGAGAGAGGGTAAAGGGGGGAGAAGAGGAGGAGAGAAAGGAGTGGGAAGGGAGGAGAAGGAGAGCGGGAGGGGAAGTAGAGAAGAGAAGGAGGGGAGAGGGGGGAAGAGGAAAAGGAAAGAGGAGTGGAAAGAGAAGAAGGAGAGAGGAAGGGGAAGTAGAGAAGAGAGGGATAGGAGAGAGGGTAAAGGGGGGAGAAGAGGAGGAGAGAAAGGAGTGGGAAGGGAGGAGAAGGAGAGAGGGAGGGGAAGTAGAGAAGAGAAGGAGGGGAGAGGGGGGAAGAGGAAAAGGAAAGAGGAGTGGAAAGAGAAGAAGGAGAGAGGGAGGGGAAGTAGAGAAGAGAGGGATAGGAGAGAGGGTAAAGGGGGGAGAAGAGGAGGAGAGAAAGAAGGAGTGGAAAGGGAAGGGAGGAGAAGGAGAGAAGGAGGGGAAGGAGAGAAGAGAAGGAGGGGAGAGGGGGGAAGAGGAAAAGGAAAGGAGTGGAAAGAGAAGAAGGAGAGAGGAAAGAGGAAGTAGAGAAGAGAGGGATAGGAGAGAGGGTAAAGGGGGGAGAAGAGGAGGAGAGAAAGAAGGAGTGGAAAGGGAAGGGAGGAGAAGGAGAGAGGGAGGGGAAGTAGAGAAGAGAGGGATAGGAGAGAGGGTAAAGGGGGGAGAAGAGGGGAGAAAGAAGGAGTGGAAAGGGAAGGGAGGAGAAGGAGAGAGGGAGGGGAAATAGAGAAGAGAAGGAGGGGAGAGGGGGGAAGAGGAAAAGGAAAGAGGAGTGGAAAGAAGAAGGAGAGAGGAAGGGGAAGGAGAGAAGAGAGGGATAAGAGAGAAGGTAAGAGAGAAGGGTGGAAAGGAGAAGTGGAAAGCGGAGGGAGGAGAAGGAAAGGAAGGGGAAGTAGAGAAGGATGACAGAGGGAAGAAAGGAAGTAGAGAGAGAGAGAGGAAGAGTGGTAAGGGAAGGGAGGGAGAGAGGAAGGGGAAGTAGAGAAGAGAAGGACGACAGAGCGAAGAAAGGAGGGAGGGAGGAGGAGGAGAGAGGGAGGAGAAAGTGATGGATAAGGTACAAATAGGGTCTATGGAGAGCAGAAGAGCCCATAATTGTGTTTTGGGAGTTGTTGGCAAGACGAATTGATGTAAACCTTTAACAATACAATATGATGTTGGTGATGTAATAGTATACACCTGGTTGTAGCTTATGAAAGTGGAAAAATAAAAAAACAAGGTTCCCCATCCCCGACCTCTAAGGTCCCTTATGAATTATGTTAATCCCTAATGTATGCCGCGTAGGGCGGCTGCAGAAATAATCAAGGAAATTCAGAGTTGTGTTGAGCCCACGAGACCCCTGGTTCTTTTTAACTGGTCTTCTGAATCCATCGTGGGGACTCTGGAAGGCTTTCCCACAAACGGTTCAGCTCACGATGGGCTGTCGAGTGACTTCCTCCATTTTTTAAGTCCCAAATGTGTGTGTGTGTGTGTGTGTGTGTGTGTGTGTGTGTGTGTGTCTTTCCCCCTTCCAAAGAGCACATTCGATGTGTGAAGAAGGTCCCCCGCGTACCGTAGGTGGCATATTAAGATTTATTCAACGATCGGTTGCAGGAAGATAAATTTCCAGAAAGGGGAAAAGGGAAAAGGAGGATAATAAAATATTGATTGTAAACTAAATAAACCACCAAGAAAGAAGAGAGATTTGAACTCCCAACGGGAGGCAGAGCCAAAAGTCTGCAAAGTAGGGTCAGACCCAACGCTAACCATCATAGTCATAAACCAGTCTCACGATGGTGGATTGTCACACGCCAGAAGCGCTCCGGAAGAGGTCCCTGGCTTTGGGGAGCCCGACTGACTCATATTTGCGGAGAAGGGCGGGATATAAATGTAATAAAATAAATAAATAAATAAATAAATAAATAAATAAATAAATAAATAAATAAATAAATAAATAAATATTGACGACGGTTGCAGTGTCCTGAGGTCATTTTAGTAAATTTAAATTAGGAATTTTAGCGCAGGGATAACTGTTTAATTTGCCTTTTAGTTATTTATGTATATTTATTGTATTTTTAACTTCCCTGTGCACCGCTCCGAGTCCCCCCGGGGAGAGGGAGCGGTCTATAAATTAAATTAAATTATTATTATTATTATTATTATTATTATTATTATTATTATTATTATTATTATTATTATTATTATTATTATTATTACGTGATCTTTTTGGGTGACCTCCTCCTCATCAGCAAAAATCACCGGGGAAGCCAGATTCGCTTAACAACAGGGTTGCTCGATTCCCATAGCATCAAGGCAAGGAAGGTCGCAAAATGGGGCAACATCCACTTAACAACTGTCTTCCTTAGCGACATAAATTTTGGATGTAAGTTGACAACTACTGGTAGCGCAGAACCCGCAGAGTGGATCCCAGATGATCGTAGGGATCTGCCCCAATCAGCAACCATTTTGCACCCGCCTCAGCTTCTGAGTAGTCTTCAGAGGCAGACCCACGAAGAGGGCATTGGGGAAGTCCAGCTGAGAAGGGCAGGAGTCCCTCTTTGGGGGATCTTCTCAGGAGCCTCTGGCCACCCCAGTTCAGCACAAGTTGTCAAATTCTTGCCTCGCCCTGAAAGGGAAATGAGGGAGCAACATCTCCCCTCATGCGGAGCTGTCCAGGGTGCTGATTGCGCCGGCTTCCATTGCAGCCTGAACCCTTTTGTCTCATCTCATGGACAACCATTTTATTTTATTTATTTTATTTATTTTATTTATTTTATTTATTTTATTTATTTTATTTATTTTATTTATTATTTTATTTATTTTATTTATTTTATTTATTTTATTTATTTCATTTATTTTATTTATTTTATTTATTTTATTTATTTTATTTATTTTATTTATTTTATTTTTAGTTATTTTTAGTTATTTTAGTTATTTTATTTTTTAGTTATTTTAGTTATTTTATTTATTTTATTTTATTTATTTATTTTAGTTATTTTAGTTATTTTATTTTTAGTTATTTATTTTAGTTATTTTAGTTATTTTATTTTAGTTATTTTATTTATTTTATTTTTTATTTTAGTTATTTTATTTATTTTATTTTTATTTATTTTATTTTTATTTATTTTATTTTTTATTTTTTTATTTCATTTATTTTATTTTTATTTATTTTGTTTTTATTTTTTTATTTGTTTTATTTATTTTATTTATTTTATGTATTTTATGTATTTTATGTATTTTATGTATTTTATTTATTTTATTTATTTTATGTATTTTATTTATTTAATTTTTTATTTTATTTATTTTAGTCAACAGGTACAAGGAAACAAGTATCAGTATAGACATAAACAAGGACCCATGAAAATATGGCACAAATAAATGGATATGAAAAAGCAAAAAATAGCCATAAACACATACAATGAGTACATACACACACACATATATATATACATTTGCGCCAGCAGCCACAAAAGCCAACCCAGTTCTAGGCTGCATCAACAGAGGGATAGAATCTAGATCACGTGAAGTGCTAATGCCACTGTATGGTGCCTTGGGAAGGCCACACTTGGAATATTTGCATCCAGTTTTGGTCACCACGATGTAGAAAAGACGTGGAGACTCTGGAAAGAGTGCAGAGAAAAGCAACCAAGAGGATGAGGGGACCGGAGGCTCAAACATAGGAAGAACGGTTGCAGGAACTGGGTAGGTCTAGTTTAATGAAGAGAAGGACCAGGGGAGACAGGATAGCAGCCTTCCAATATCTCAGGGGCTGCCCCAAAGAAGAGAGAGTCAAACTATTCTCCAAAGCACCCGAGGGCAGAACAAGAAGCAATGGGTGGAAACTAATCAAGGAGAGAAGCAACCTGGAACTAAGGAGGAATTTCCTAACAGTGAGAACAATGAACCAGTGGAACTGCTTGCCACCAGAAGTTGTGAATGCCCCAACACTGGAAGTCTTTAAGAAGATTTTGGATAACCATTTGTCTGAAGTGGTGTAGGATTTCCTGTCTAGGCAGGGGGTTGGACTAGAAGACCTCCAAGGTCCCTTCCAACTCCTCTATTCTATTCTGTTCTAAATGGGGATGGTAGGCACACTGGTGTGCTTATGCATGCCCCCTTAGGGACCTCTTAAGAAATGTGTAAGGTCCATGGTAGACAGTTTGAGGTCAAAGGTATGGGGGTTATTGGAACTAACCACAGGATCAGGATGCATGTTCCAGGCATTTCCTGTTCTATTGCTATTTTTTCTATTGAAAAAAGTCATTTTCCCTGCAATCAAGATTAGAACGGATGACATTTAGTTGATGACATCTCTTGGTAGCCCTGGTGTTATTGTGGTTGAAGTAAAAGTAATCATTTATAGGTAGGACGTTATGGCAGATAATCTTGTGTACGAAGCTTAGGTCAGAACGTAGACATTTGACCAGGATGGTATAGGATCTCTTTCTCAACCATGGGGTTAGACTAGATGACCTCCAGTATTCCTTCCAACTCTGTTACTCTGATCAATCCCAGACCAATTAATCAGTGGAAGGACTTGCCTCCAGAGGTTGTGGGTGCTCCATCACTGGAAGCTTTTAAGGAGAGATTGGACAACCATTCTTAGAGATTACCAGAGTTGGAAGGGTCCTTGGAGGTCATCTAGTCCAACCCCTCTCCCAAGCAGGAGACCCTACACCATTTCTGAAAGATGGCAGTCCTGTCTCTTCTTGAAGGCCTCCAGGGATGAAGCTCCCACAACTTCCGAAGGCAACTTCTGTTCCATGGGTTGATGGTTCTCCCTGTCAGGAAATTCCTCCTTATTTCCAGGTTGAATCTCTCCTTGGTCAGTTTCCATCCATTCTTCCTTCTCTGGCCTTTGGGGGCTTTGGAGAATAGCTTGACCCCCTTCCTCCTCTCTGGGGCAGCCCCTCAAGTATTGGAAGATGCTCTCCTGTCTCCCCTGGTCCTTCTCTTCCCTAGACCAGCCAGGTCGAGTTCCTGCAACCGTTCATTGCATGTTTGAGCCTCCAGTCCCCTCATCCTCTTTGTTGCTCTTCTCTGCACTCTTTCCAGAGTCTCCACATCTTTTTATAGAGTACAGTTATTATTATAGAGTAGTGACCAAAACTAGATGCAGTACTCTAGATGTAGCCTTACTAAGGCTTTGTAGAGTGGTATTAGGACCTCCCTTGATCTTGTGTCTGGAACGGCAATAGGTTGTAATATTTAATTGCACATACCAATGGCTGATTATTCATATATTGTTAATCCCCACAATTTATTCCAACCAGCCTTGTTTTGGATAGGCCAACCAGTCGCAGAATTTTCATTTCATTTTTAGCCACACAAATATTCTTCTTTAAAAACCAACCTGCCTCCCGAAAAATTACAACGCCTCCTTCTCGAGCAGGGAGCTGGACAAGAAGACCTCCAAGGTCCCTTCCAGCTCTGGTACTCGATGTTCTACTTTGGTCAGGGGTCAGTTTTGACACCCAGGACGGCTTGATGGAGAGGAAGAGAGCTGCGATGCCTTCCAGGAAGGCTGATTTCATTGTAGATTTCATTGTAGTATTGTAGATGTTCTGAGCTAGGCTTCCCCAAAAAGCAGGCGGCTGAGTCCTGGTCCCGAGAAAACCCCTTTGATTAAACAGAGGTGAATTCCTCTCCTTTCACATTCAGCCAAGGCCTGGCAGGCAGTCTTTCAAAGGCGTATTTATGACCACAGACCTCATCTAGCTTGGAAAGCTGCCATGTCAATATTTTCCAAATATTGGAAAACTGGGCACAGAGTCTCTGAGATTCACGGACAGATCTTCACACTCCTGAAACAAAGGAACGAAATAATGGTCTCCTGCAAACTCCACTCCCCTTTTGCCCCTCTCTTATTTCCTCTGGGAGGGGCCATTCATCGTCCACCTGTGACTTTACTCCCAAGTCCACCCCTGTTCTTTAGCTCTTCCCTTCGTCTGGCCATTCTGTGCATGCGCACACTGGGAACAGGCTCCAGCTGTTCTTCTGCCTCACTGATGTCCCACTCCAAAGGCAGTTGATAACTGTCAGAGGGTCCCGGCCCCCTCTCTGCCTCCGACACAGAGCCCTCCTCCGAGCCTTCCCCAGACTCCAGGACTGGCCCAGGTTCCTACCCAACCCTCCTCACTCTCTGAATTTGCTGCCATCTCCATTGGCCGCTGGTGGGCCACAATGCAACGCAATGCAATGCAATACAATACAATACAATACAATAGCAGAGTTGGAAGGGACCTTGGAGGTCTTCTAGTCCAACCCCCTGCCCAGGCAGGAAGCCCTATACCGTTTCAGACAAATGGCTATTCAACATCTTCTTAAAGACTTCCAGGGTTGGAGCATTCACAACTTCTGGAGGCAATTTCTGTTCCACTGATTAATTGTTATCACTGTCAGGAAATTCCTCCTCAGTTCTAAGTTGCTTCTCTCCTGGATTAGTTTCCACCCATTGCTTCTTCTCCTGTCTTCAGGTGCCTTGGAGAATAGCTTGACTCCCTCTTCTTTGGGGCACCCTCTGAGATACTGGAAGGCTCCTATCCTGTCTCCCCTGGTCCTTCTTTTCATTAAACTAGACCTACCCAGTTCCTGCAACCGTTCTTCATGTGTTTCAGCCTCCAGTCCCCTAATCCTCTTTGTTACTCTTCTCTACACTCTTTAGAATAGAATAACAGAGTTGGAAGGGACCTTCGAGGTCTTCTAGTCCAGCCCCCTGCCTAGTCAGGAACCTTATACCATTTCAGACAAATGGCTCTCCAACATCTTCTTAAAGACTTCCAGTATTGGAGCATTCACAACTTCTGGAGGCAACTTCTGTTCCACTGGTTAATTGTTCTCCCTGTCAGGAAATTCCTCCTCAGTTCTAGGTTGCTTCTCTCCTTCATTAGTCTCCATCTGTTGCTTCTTGTCCTGCCCTCAGGTGCCTTGGAGAATAGTTTGACTCCCTCTTCTTTGGGGCAACCCCTGAGAGATTGGAAGATGCTATCCTGTCTCCCCTGGTCCTTCTTTTCATTAAACTAGACCTACCCAGTTCCTGCAACCGTTCTTCGTATGTTTGAGCCTCCAGTCCCCTAAATCCTCTTTCTTGCTCTTCTCTGCACTCTGCACAACCCCCAGCCATTTGCCATAGGGTGCAACGCTGGGTTTATTTTCACCCCCCCCCCCTTGGCATGGCACTCAGCTGGGTGGGGCCTTTCCAGGAATGTCGGATTCTTCCTTGCCAATGGCTCCCTCCTCCTGGCATTGTTCGCCATGCCAGGTTGCCACCCCAACCTTGGCATTCGATCAAAGAGCTCATTAAACCTATTTTGGAGTCGCACACACCCCCCTCCGGCAGAAGAAGGGGAGGGGGCCAGGGGGGGGGCAGTGTTGGGCAAAGGCATCGGGAGGGTTACGGCGGCTGTAATTATCGCTAATGAGTCCTGGGCTGTAATTTGATTTAATTGGGAAGGGAAGGGAAGGGGGGTGAGGTTGGCTTCTTGGGATCTGTTCTCTGCAATCCTTTGGAGCAGCTGTTAGAAGGCCTCGAGCGACTTTCCTCCAGAGGTTGTGGGGGTTCCAACCCAGGGAAAGAGAAGCTTCGTAGATCAGGGTGGAAATGTGGGGTGCTTTCTTTGTGGAAGGGGGGAGAAGGAGGAGGATGTGGAGGAGGAGGAGAAGGAGAAAAGGACTGTGGGGTCCTTGGGGCTCTTTGAGCTGGGGGGGGAGGTTCCTTGCAGACGTTTCATGACCCAACTAGGGAACATTATCAGTGCTGGAAGGCAGTGGGCTTTGTGGAAGAGGGAGGTGGAGGAGGAAAAGAGGAGGAGGATTCTGAGGTCCTTGGGGATTTGTTGAGAAGAGGGGAAGGAGAGGAAGGAGGAGGAGAAAGAAGGAGGAGGAGGAGAGGAAGGGGAAGAAGGAGGAAGGAGGAGGAGAAAGAAGGAGGAGGAGGAGAGGAAGGGGAAGAAGGAGGAAGGAGGAGGAGGAGGAGAGGAAGGGGAAGAAGGAGGAAGGAGGAGGAGAAAGAAGGAGGAGGAGGAGAGGAAGGGGAAGAAGGAGGAAGGAGGAGGAGGAGGAGAGGAAGGGGAAGAAGGAGGAAGGAGGAGGAGAAAGAAGGAGGAGGAGGAGAGGAAGGGGAAGGAGAGGGAGGAGGAGGAGGAGGAGGAAGAAGAAGAAGAAGAAGAGGAAGAGGAAGAGGAAGAGGAGGAGGAAGAAGAAGAAGAAGAAATAATAATCTGTGGGGTCCTTGGGACTCTCTGAACTTGGTGGTTTCCTTACAGACGTTTCGTGACCCAACTAGGGAACATCATCAGTGCTGGAAGGGAGAGGGATATATGAGGAGGAGGAGGGCTGTGGGGTCCTTGGTGCGCTCTGAGCTGGGTGGTTTTTCTTGCAGGCGTCTCATTGCCCTACTTAGTAACGTCATCAATGCATTGGTGAGGTTACCTAGTTTGGTCATCAACCGTCTTCAAGAAAACTCAGGACCCCACAATTCATGGACTCTTCCCCAGAAGCCCAGCCCCCCTCCCTCTCAATCTAGAGAGCCCCTCCCCCCCCCCCGGTAATGACGACACACCCCGACGTTCCCGACACCTGGGATCGTTTCCCCGGAAGCCCCTTTGAAGACCCCTCCTGTGTCTCTTCCTCCTCAGATCAACTCTGGCGGGAAGACGTTGGAAGAGAGGAGATCCAGTTTGGACGCGGAGATCGACTCTTTGACCAGCATCCTCGCCGACTTGGAGAGCAGCTCCCCTTACAAGCCCAGGAGCCAACAGGTGAGGGGTGGGAGGCAGGTGGGGGTGCGGGATGGGCAGAGTTGGGGCGCCTCTTTTGATCTAGTCTTCCCCCAAAAGCAGGCGGCAGAGTTCCTGGTCCCGAGAAAACCCCTTTGATTAAACGGAGGTGAATTCCTCTCCTTTCACATTCATCCAAGGCCTGGCAGGCAGTCTTTCAAAGGAGTATTTATGACCACCGACCTTATCTAGCTTTGAAATCCGCCATGTCAATATTTTCCAAATATTGGAAAACTAGGCACAGAGTCTCTGAGATTCACGGACAGATCTTCACACTCCTGAAACCAACGAACGAACGAACGGATTTGTTTCCTTCCTCCCTAACTTCCTTCCTTCTGTCCCTCCTTCCTCAATTTTTGCTTCCTTCCCTCCTCCCTCATTCCCCTATCCTTCCTTCCCTCCTTTCTTTCTGCCCTCCCTCTCATGTCCATCTCTTTCCTTCCTTCCTCCTTAACTTCCTTCCTTTTTTCCTTCCTCAATTTTTGCGTCCTTCCTCCCTCCCTTCCTTCCCTCAATTTTGTCTTCCTTCCTTCCCTCCTCCCTCATTCCCCTCTCCTTCCTTCCCTCCTTTCTTTCTGACCTCCCTCTCATGTCCATCTCTTTCCTTCCTTCCTCCTTAACTTCCTTCCTTTTTTCCTTCCTCAATTTTTGCTTCCTTCCCTTCCCTTCCTCCCTCCCTTCCTTCCCTCAATTTTGTCTTCCTTCCTTCCCTCCTCAATTTTTCCTCCCTCCCTCCCTCCCTCCCTTCCTTCCTTCCTTCCTTCCTTCCTTCCTTCCTTCCTTCCTTCCTTCCTGGCATTTCTTTGTTTCCCCTTGCTGAGTTGCAATTAAATCATTTGGTACCTTGAGAAGGTTTTCAAGAAAAGACACACAATCATGGCGTCTGGGGATGGCATGAGGAGAAGAGCCTCAGGCAGGGGGTTGGACTAGAAGACCTCTAGGGTCCCTTCCAGCCCTGTGATTCTTTGTGATTTGTCCTCCACGAAAGTGGGTTACTTCAACCTTAATATAAAACACAGTTCCTTCAATGTAGCCCAGGGGTGTCCAAGCGTGGGAACTTTAAGACTGGTGGGCTTGCTGGCTGGGGAATTCTGGGAGTTGAAGTCCACCAGTCTTAAAGTTCCCACGCTTGGACACCCCTGCTGTAGCGAACTAAGAACCAACCTCTCTTGATGTCTTACTCCAAGACAGTCCAATTTTTGACTTGGACAGTTTGTTATGACTCCGAGTAACGTCCCCGAAGGGACTCGAGGCGGTGCACAGGGAATTTGCTCTTCTCTGCACTCAATATCTTTTTCCCCCCCCTAATGTGGTGACCATTAGAATGTAGTTTGCAATGTAGCTTGTCAACTTTTTCTTCCTGTTGCCTCTTGCATTTCTTTTTCCTGGGGCTTTGAGTCTTAAATTTCATTGATCGATGGGGGGAAAGATTTTGGCTTCAGCTTCCTGGCAGGATTAAAAAGGTGTTGGCTACCAATTTTTCCCATTTCATTGAGGCTTTCAAAATCATTCTCCTGCCCCTGCAGCGACTCTATTAAAGAATTAGTGGCTTAAGGAGAGGAAGCCGAGATTCATTTGCTCTCTCTTGAGGTGTGAGAGGTTATAACGGATCCTGGCTTGTCTGCTTAGCGAAGGAAGGAAGAAAGGAAGAGAATGAGAAATAGGAAAAGAGGGAGGGAGGGAGGAAGAAAGAGAAAGGGAGGAAGGAAAAAAGGAAGGAAGGAAGACAAAAATTGAGGGAGGGAGGAATGAGAAGGGAAGGAAGGAAGAAAGGAAGGAAGGAAGGAAGGAAGGAAAAAGACAGAAAGAAAGGAAGAGGAAGAAGAAGAAGACAAATATTGAGGGAGGGAGGAATGAGAAGAAAGAAAGAAAGAAAGAAAGAAAGAAAGAAAGAAAGAAAGAAAGAAAGAAAGAATGAATTGGGGAGGGAAGGAAGGAAGGAAGGAAGGAAAAGGAAGAAGAAGAAAGAAAGACAAAAATTGCGGGAGGGAGAAATGAGAAGGGAAGAAAGAAAAGAAAAAAAAGAAAGGAAGAAAGAGGAAGGAAGAAAAAAATTGAGGAAGGAAGGAACAGGAAGGAAGGAAGGAAGAAAGGAAGGAAGGAAGACAAAAATTGAGGGAGGGAGGAATGAGAAGGGAAGAAAGAAAAGGAAAGAAAGAAAGAAAAATTGAGGAAGGAAGGAAGGAGAAATAAAGGAAGGAAGGAAGGAAGGAAGGGGACATTTCTCATAATTGCCAACTGGTAGTCAGTGGCATCTCAAGCAGAGAAGGAATTTGCAGATTTGGGGTGATTTTGCAAGGGCGAGAAGTCAAATCTCCCCCCTGCTGTTCCTTCCTTCCTTGTTCCTTTCTTTTCTTTTCTTTTTTCGCTTTCTGCCCTTCCTGGGGGGTCCTAAAAGGCTGGGCGGGGCCCCCGTCGCTCAGGCATGGGAGAGGTTCGAGCCATTCATGGGGCCTCGGTGGGCAATTCTGGGGAAAGGTCTTGATGGAGAAAGAGAGCCGAGGAGAAGCGCAGGGACGGTCAGCGGTCTGGACGCCAAACTGTGTGATGAATGTCCCCAAAGGGCCCTTCTTCTTCAAGAGGCCACTGGACTCTCTGGTTTTTCTTTGGGAAGGCGTTTCGCTCCTCCTCCAAGGAGCTTCTTCAGCTCCGACTCTGATGGTGGGGAAGGGAAGGATTGATGCTCCTTGCAGGCAGCTGGTCATTTGCATCCTTTTTAGAGGGTCGTTGAGGCCGCTTGGAGGTTTTCCTTGTGTCCTCAGGGTCACCTGAGTGGCGCAAATGTGTTGTTGCGATGAAGAAAGATGCGAAGGCAGGAATGAGCTTGAACAGCTGTGGGAGCTCCCTTTTTATTGTCATAGTGGTGGATGTGGCAGAAGCTGATTCATTGATCAAAGTACACTTGATTAGTTAGCTAAACAAAGCTCATGGTTAATACAAAGCTCATGGTTAATACAAAGCTCATGGTTAATACAAAGCTCATGGTTAATGCTTTATCCATGTGGACAGTTAAAGTTTAGTGCTGCAAGCGATGTAATGTGCTTACGTGCCAAATCTTAAGTTTCACTCTCTTTGAAGAATTAATCATGAAGGATCAGTCAAACTATTCTCCAAGGCACCTGAGGGCAGAACAAGAAGCAATGGGTGGAAACTAATCCAGGAGAGAAGCAACTTAGAACAGAGGAGGAATTTCCTGACAGTGAGAACAATGAATCAGTGGAACAGAAATTGCCTCCAGAAGTTGTGAACACTGGAGGACTTTAAGAAGTTGTTGGATAGCCAGTGGTCTGAAGTGGTGTAGGGCTTCCTGCCTAGGCAGGGAGTTGGACTAGATGACCTCCAAGGTCCCTTCCAACTCTGCTATTGTACTATGTTGACTGTTGCTTTCTTCAGCGTGGTTTGCCAGTCACTGAGAAGCAATAATCTCCCCACAAATCGGTCTGTGGAGCCTCACCTCCATCATCTCCAGCCTCCAATATGGTCCTTCCTGCAGTTCCCAGGAGGCTCCGCCTCCATTTGCACCACTCAGGTGACCCTGAGGAGACAGGTAAAGCTCCAAGTGGCCTCAAGGACTCCCTAAAAGGATGCCAATAGCACCAGCACTTAGACTTATATCCCACTTCACAGGGCTTTGACAGCCCTCTCTAAGCGGTTTACAGTCAGCCTCTTGTCCGTCCCGTCCCCCCCCTAACAATCTGGGTCCTCATTTTACCGACCTCAGAAGGACACAAGGATGAGTCAACCTTGAGCCAGTCAGGATCGAACTCCTGGCTGTGGGCAGAGTTTAACCTGCAATACTGTATTCTAAGGAAGGAAGGAAGGAAGGAAGGAAGGAAGGAAGGAAGGAAGGAAGGAAGGAAGGAAGGAAGGAAGGAAGGAAGGAAGGAAGGAAGGAAGGAAGGAAGGAAGGAAGGAAGGGAAGATAGCCGAAAGAAGGAAGGAAGGATGGATGAATAAAGGAAGGAAAGAAGGAAAATAGCAGTAGCACTTATATCCCGCTTCACAGGGCTTTTCCAGCCCTCTCTAAGCGGTTTACAGTCAGCCTCTTGTCCGTCCCGTCCCCCCCCTAACAATCTGGGTCCTCATTTTACCGACCTCAGAAGGACACAAGGATGAGTCAACCTTGAGCCAGTCAGGATCGAACTCCTGGCTGTGGGCAGAGTTTAACCTGCAATACTGTATTCTAAGGAAGGAAGGAAGGAAGGAAGGAAGGAAGGAAGGAAGGAAGGAAGGAAGGAAGGAAGGAAGGAAGGAAGGAAGGAAGGGAAGATAGCCGAAAGAAGGAAGGAAGGATGGATGAATAAAGGAAGGAAAGAAGGAAAATAGCAGTAGCACTTATATCCCGCTTCACAGGGCTTTTCCAGCCCTCTCTAAGCGGTTTACAGAGTCAGCCTCTTGTCCCCCCCAACAATCGGGGTCCTCATTTCACCCACCTCGGAAGGACGGGAGGCTGAGTCAACCTTGAGCCTGGTGAGATTCGAACTTGCCAAATTGCAGGCAGCCGGCAGGCAGCCGACGTCGCCTGCAGGACTCCACTGTCAGTGGCCAAGCCTCTGAATTTTGATTCCCCTGACCCCCAGGGAAGAGGCAGGGGTCGTAAGTGCGAAAAACAGCCACGAGGGTCCCGGTTTTCTGGCGCCGTCGCTAAACGAACGGTCGTAAGCCGAGGACCGCCTGCGCGCCAGGAAAAGCGGGGTCCCCGTAGGCCAAAACGCCCAGCCACGTTATTTACCGTGGTCGTTTTCTCTCTCTCACACACACACACACCAAAATTCAGGGGAAGGAATTGAGCCCGGCGTTATTTGCGTGGCAGGGATTTTTGGCTGCAAGAGTGGGGGGGTCGGGGGGCTGAATGATGGGGCAGCAAGTGTGTCATCGCAACAGGAGCGATGCACAAAAGCACAACGATTTCTCCTTCTTGGCAAAGCCGCAACTGGAGCGGCTGCCGGGAATCTGCTTTAGCAAACAAGGGAAGAATGAAAAACATTCCGGGCATTTGCAAAAAAAAAACCCCTGTTTTTCCTTGGCTGGATTTCAAGGAGGCTCTGGATGCTTTGTGGGCCCTGCAGAATCTTCCTGGGTTTGAGGTGCTGAAGAAACAGAAGGAGAGAGCTGGGGGGGGACCTCGGAGGTCCTCTAGTCCAACCCCCTGCTCATGCAGGAGGCCCTGCACCACTTCACTCAAGTGGCTGTCCAATCTCTTCTTTAAAAAAACACATTTAAAGGGACAGAGAGAGGAAAGAAGGATGGATAGAGGAATAGAGGGAGGGAGGGAGGGAGGAAGGAAGGAAGGAAGGAAGGAATAACAAGAGTTAAAAGGGACCTCGGAGGTCCTCTAGTCCAACCCCCTGCTCATGCAGGAGGCCCTGAACCACTTCACTCAAGTGGCTGTCCAATCTCTTCTTTAAAAAAAACACATTTAAAGGGACAGAAAGAGGAAAGAAGGATGGATAGAGGAATAGAGGAAGGAAGGAAGGAAGGAAGGAAGGAAGGAAGGAAGGAAGGAAGGAAGGAAGGAAGGAAGGAAGGAAGGAATAACAGAGTTAAAAGGGACCTCGGAGGTCCTCTAGTCCAACCCCCTGCTCATGCAGGAGGCCCTGCACCACTTCACTCAAGTGGCTGTCCAATCTCTTCTTTAAAAAAAACACATTTAAAGGGACAGAAAGAGGAAAGAAGGATGGATAGAGGAATAGAGGAAGGAAGGAAGGAAGGAAGGAAGGAAGGAAGGAAGGAAGGAAGGAAAGAAGGAAGGAAGGAATAACAGAGTTAAAAGGGACCTCGGAGGTCCTCTAGTCCAACCCCCTGCTCATGCAGGAGGCCCTGCACCACTTCACTCAAGTGGCTGTCCAATCTCTTCTTTAAAAAAACACATTTAAAGGGACAGAGAGAGGAAAGAAGGATGGATAGAGGAATAGAGGGAGGGAGGGAGGGAGGAAGGAAGGAAGGAAGGAAGGAAGGAAAGAAGGAAGGAAGGAAGGAAAGAAGGAAGGAAGGAATAACAGAGTTAAAAGGGACCTCGGAGGTCCTCTAGTCCAACCCCCTGCTCATGCAGGAGGCCCTGCACCACTTCACTCAAGTGGCTGTCCAATCTCTTCTTTAAAAAAAACACATTTAAAGGGACAGAAAGAGGAAAGAAGGATGGATAGAGGAATAGAGGAAGGAAGGAAGGAAGGAAGGAAGGAAGGAAGGAAGGAAGGAAGGAAGGAAGGAAAGAAGGAAGGAAGGAAGGAATAACAGAGTTAAAAGGGACCTCGGAGGTCCTCTAGTCCAACCCCCTGCTCATGCAGGAGGCCCTGCACCACTTCACTCAAGTGGCTGTCCAATCTCTTCTTTAAAAAAAACACATTTAAAGGGACAGAAAGAGGAAAGAAGGATGGATAGAGGAATAGAGGAAGGAAGGAAGGAAGGAAGGAAGGAAGGAAGGAAGGAAGGAAGGAAGGAAGGAAGGAAAGAAGGAAGGAAGGAATAACAGAGTTAAAAGGGACCTCGGAGGTCCTCTAGTCCAACCCCCTGCTCATGCAGGAGGCCCTGCACCACTTCACTCAAGTGGCTGTCCAATCTCTTCTTTAAAAAAACACATTTAAAGGGACAGAAAGAGGAAAGAAGGATGGATAGAGGAATAGAGGAAGGAAGGAAGGAAGGAAGGAAGGAAGGAAGGAAAGAAGGAAGGAAGGAATAACAGAGTTAAAAGGGACCTCGGAGGTCCTCTAGTCCAACCCCCTGCTCATGCAGGAGGCCCTGCACCACTTCACTCAAGTGGCTGTCCAATCTCTTCTTTAAAAAAACACATTTAAAGGGACAGAAAGAGGAAAGAAGGATGGATAGAGGAATAGAGGAAGGAAGGAAGGAAGGAAGGAAGGAAGGAAGGAAGGAAGGAAGGAATAACAGAGTTAAAAGGGACCTCGGAGGTCCTCTAGTCCAACCCCCTGCTCATGCAGGAGGCCCTGCACCATTTCACTCAAATGGCTGTCCAATCTCTTCTTTAAAAAAACACATTTAAAGGGACTGAGAGAGGAAAGAAGGATGGAAGAGGAGAGAAAGAAGGAAAGAAGGAGAAGAGGAATAGAGGGAGGGAGGGAGGGAGGGAGGAAGGAAGGAATAACAGAGTTAAAAGGGACCTCGGAGGTCCTCTAGTCCAACCCCCTACTCAAGCAGGAGGCCGAATGCCATTTCACTCAAGTGGCTGTCAAATCTTTTCTTAAGAAACATATTTAAAGGGATAGAGAGAGGAAAGAAGGATGGGTGGGTAGGTGGAAGGAAGGAAGGAAGGAAGGAAGGAAGGAAGGAAGGAAGGAAGGAAGGAAGGAAGGAAGGAAGGAAGGAAGGAATAACTACTAGTCTTCTAGTCCAACCCCTGCTCAGGCAGGACACCCTAAACCATTAGACAAGTGGCTGCCCAGTCTCTTCTTAAAGACCTCCAGTGATGGAGCACCGATAACCTCTGGTGGCAAGCAGTTCCACTGGTTAATTGTTCTCACTCTCAGGAAATTCCTCCTCAGTTCTAAGTTGCTTCTCTCCTGGATTAGTTTCCACCCATTGCTTCTTGTTCTGCCCTCAGGTGCCTTGGAGAATAGCTTGACTCCCTCTTCTTTGGGGCAGCCCCTGAGAGATTGGAAGGCTGCTATCATGTCTCCCCTGGTCCTTCTTTTCATTAAACGAGACATACTCAATTCCTGCAATCATCCTTCGTATGTTTGAGCCTCCAGTCCCCTCATCCTCTTTCTTGCTCTTCTCTGCACTCTTCCCAGAGTCTCCACATCGTGGTGCAAACTCTTGATTCGTGCTAGCTGGTTGTGGGAATGCAGCCACTGGTGTTGAAAAACTGCTGCATGCAGGCTAAACCTGGGTCACCACTTTGCAGGGAGTTCTTGACCTACCACAGTTCTGGAACGTGGATTTAACAGAGTTGGCGGGACCTTGCAGGTCATCTAGTCCAACCCCCTGCCCAAGCTGGAGACCCTACCCTGCCTCTACCTAGGATCGAACTCACCACCTCCTGATTGGGAGGCGAGAGATCTACCTCTGGGCCACAGCAGCAGATAATTATTAGAGCAAAATTGATGAATCCGTTTTTGCCGTGTATGAAACCTGAGCTCTACTTATGGCTAACTCCAGGTTGGATTCTCACCCCTCTTTTTCTCCCAACAGGATGCAACAGGTTAGGAGCTACTCTATTAGTATAGGAAGTCCTCGGGTTTACAACAGTTTGCTTAGTGACGTTTCGAAGTTACAACGGCACTGAAAAATGTGACTTAGCACCATTTTTCACACTTACGACCTTCCCCGTGGCGATGGGAATTGGGATGCTTGGCGCGACTCGTATTTACGACGGGCGCAGTGTCCCGAAGTCTCGCGATCCGCTTTGGCGACCTTCCAACCAGCAAAGTCGGTGGGTGGGGAGACACCGGATTCGCTTAACGACCGTGCTACTAACTGAACCGCTGCAGTGTTTCACTGAGCGACGGGGGCAGGAAAAGGTCTTTAAATGGGGCCCAGATCTCATTCCGCAACAGGTGGCCCCCAAACAATGTCTGACTATGTGGGTGACGGAGCATCGAACGGTAATAATAAGGGGAAAAGGAAGTCCGTTGCCATGGCAACCATCCGAAATATTAAATGTATTAGAAAAACCAATTTCCCTTCCTTAGAGTGGCTGAGATTCCCTTAAATGATTATTCTACGGCCTTTCCTTAGGAATTTGCATGAGGGGGTTTTCCTCGAGTTACGACCACTATTGTACAGGGAGTCCTCGGGTTACGACCACTATTGTAGAGGGAGTCCTCGAGTTACGACCACTATTGTACAGGTAGTCCTCGGGTTACGACCACTATTGTAGAAGTAGTCCTCGGGTTACAACCACTATTGTAGAAGTAGTCCTCGAGTTACGACCACTATTGTAGAAGTAGTCCTCGGGTTATGACCACTATTGTAGAAGTAGTCCTCGGGTTATGACCACTATTGCAGAAGTAGTCCTCGAGTTACGACAATATTATAGAGGTAGTCCTCGTATTACGACCACTATTGTACAGGTAGTCCTCGAGTTATGACCACTATTGTAGACGTAGTCCTCGAGTTATGACCACTATTGTACAGGTAGTCCTCGAGTTACAACCACTATTGTACAGGTAGTCCTCGAGTTATGACAATATTATAGAGGTAGTCCTTGTGTTACGATCACTATTGTACAGGTAGTCCTCGAGTTACAACCACTATTGTAGAAGTAGTCCTCGAGTTATGACAATATTATAGAGGTAGTCCTTGTGTTACGATCACTATTGTACAGGTAGTCCTCGGGTTACGACCACTATTGTAGAGGGAGTCCTCGAGTTACGACCACTATTGTACAGGTAGTCCTCGGGTTACGACCACTATTGTAGAAGTAGTCCTCGGGTTACGACCACTATTGTAGAAGTAGTCCTCGGGTTATGACCACTATTGTAGAAGTAGTCCTCGGGTTATGACCTCTATTGCAGAAGTAGTCCTCGAGTTACGACAATATTATAGAGGTAGTCCTCGTATTACGACCACTATTGTACAGGTAGTCCTCGAGTTATGACCACTATTGTAGACGTAGTCCTCGAGTTATGACCACTATTGTACAGGTAGTCCTCGAGTTACAACCACTATTGTAGAAGTAGTCCTCGAGTTATGACAATATTATAGAGGTAGTCCTTGTGTTACGATCACTATTGTACAGGTAGTCCTCGAGTTACGATCACTATTGTAGAAGTAGTCCTCGAGTTATGACAATATTATAGAGGTAGTCCTCGTGTTACGACCACTATTGTACAGGTAGTCCTCGAGTTACAACCACTATTGTAGAAGTAGTCCTCGAGTTATGACAATATTATAGAGGTAGTCCTCGTGTTACGATCACTATTGTACAGGTAGTCCTCGAGTTACAACCACTATTGTAGAAGCAGTCCTCGAGTTATGACAATATTATAGAGGTTGTCCTCGTGTTACGACCACTATTGTACAGGTAGTCCTCGAGTTACAACCACTATTGTAGAAGTAGTCCTCGAGTTATGACAATATTATAGAGGTAGTCCTTGTGTTACGATCACTATTGTACAGGTAGTCCTCGAGTTACGACCACTATTGTAGAAGTAGTCCTCGAGTTATGACAATATTATAGAGGTAGTCCTCGTGTTACGACCACTATTGTACAGGTAGTCCTCGAGTTACAACCACTATTGTAGAAGTAGTCCTCGAGTTATGACAATATTATAGAGGTAGTCCTTGTGTTACGACCACTATTGTACAGGTAGTCCTCGAGTTACAACCACTATTGTAGAAGTAGTCCTCGAGTTATGACAATATTATAGAGGTAGTCCTTGTGTTACGACCACTATTGTAGAGGTAGTCCTTGAGTTCCGACCACCAAGCCCAAAGTTCCTTTTGCTAAACGGGGCAGTTGTTAAGTGAGTTTGGCCTCCATCTTACATCCTTTCTTGCTGTTAAGTAACTCGCTGCGATTGTTAAGTTAGCCACATGGTTGTGAAGCCCATCCGACTTCCCCATTGACTTTGTTTGCCCGAAGGTCGTAAAAGGGAGAATCACGTGATTCCGGGACATTACAACCGTCATAAGTCCATGCCAGTTGCCAAGCCTCTCAACTTTGATCACGTGACTATGGGGATGCTGCAACAGTCATAAGTGTGAAAAAAGATCATAAGTCACATTTTGTCAGGGATTGCCCCAAAGAAGAGGGAGTCAAGCTATCCTCCAAGGCACCTGAGGGCAGAACAAGAAGCAATGGGTGGAAACTAATCCAGGAGAGAAGCAACTTAGAACTGAGGAGAAACTTCCTGACAGTTAGAACAATTAACCAGTGGAACTACTTGCCACCAGAAGTTGTGAATGCCCCAACACTGCAAGCCTTTAAGAGGATGCTGGATAACCCTTTATCTGAAGTGGGGTAGGGCTTCCTGCCTAAGCAGAGGGTTGGACTAGAAGACCTCCAAGGTCCCTTCCAACTATTCTATTCTATTTTGTTCCATGCCGTTGTATCTTTGAACAACTCAACTAACTATTCTCAGTCCAAGACTTCCCGTATTAAATTTCCACCCCTCTTAGGCTTCAAATTCCAACTGGAGATTGCTCACAGATAATCCACGCTATTAAACATATTCCACACACCTGACTTTCAACAGCTACCCGCAATCCAACAAAGACACAAACAATACAAGCGACAACACGACAAAAGCCGAAGCTGTAATACGGCCGTCGATTGCATTGAACTGAACTTAATCCTTTATTTGCCCAAGTGTGAATAGACACCTACACAATCCTGTGTGTGATGCTCTCCGTGTATGCGCATGCAAAGGAAAAGAATAAGGTCGCAATAATAGAAAAACGGAATAATGGAAGAGAGATAACAGAACAAGGGAACAATGGCAGAGGAGAGAGCATATGCACAATAGCGAGGATGGGATTTGAACTCGGAGCCCGCGAGCCTCTGAGTCAGGATCCACTTCAAACCACTTGCAAAGAAAACAACAACCACCCCCCAGCTTTTGAGATCGTCGTGCGGACCTGTGGCTTGTGCGGAGCGCATGCAATGCAGCGGCCCTTTGGGGGGGGGGGTTCCATGGTGCAAATTATATTCCTAACCGTGAGGATTTTGGGTGGGGGGATAGAGAGAGAGAAAGTGTGTGATTAAATAAAATCGTGCATGGCACACCAGCCTGCTCTGGCCTTAAAGCAGAGGTCTCCCACCTTTGCAACTTTAAGTCTGAAGGACTTCAGCTCCCAGACTTCTCCAGCCAGCTTTGCTTTAAAGCAGGGGTCTCCAACCTTTGCAACTTTAAGTCTGAAGGACTTCAGCTCCCAGACTTCTCCAGCCAGCTTTGCTTTAAAGCAGGGGTCTCCAACCTTTGCAACTTTAAGTCTGAAGGACTTCAGCTCCCAGACTTCTCCAGCCAGCTTTGCTTTAAAGCAGGGGTCTCCAACCTTTGCAACTTTAAGTCTGAAGGACTTCAGCTCCCAGACCTCTCCAGCCAGCTTTGCTTTAAAGCAGGGGTCCCCAACCTTTGCAACTTTAAGTCTGAAGGACTTCAGCTCCCAGACTTCTCCAGCCAGCTTTGCTTTAAAGCAGGGGTCTCCAACCTTTGCAACTTTAAGTCTGAAGGACTTCAGCTCCCAGACTTCTCCAGCCAGCTTTGCTTTAAAGCAGGGGTCTCCAACCTTTGCAACTTTAAGTCTGAAGGACTTCAGCTCCCAGACCTCTCCAGCCAGCTTTGCTTTAAAGCAGGGGTCTCCAACCTTTGCAACTTTAAGTCTGAAGGACTTCAGCTCCCAGACTTCTCCAGCCAGCTTTGCTTTAAAGCAGGGGTCTCCAACCTTTGCAACTTTAAGTCTGAAGGACTTCAGCTCCCAGACTTCTCCAGCCAGCTTTGCTTTAAAGCAGGGGTCTCCAACCTTTGCAACTTTAAGTCTGAAGGACTTCAGCTCCCAGACCTCTCCAGCCAGCTTTGCTTTAAAGCAGGGGTCTCCAACCTTTGCAACTTTAAGTCTGAAGGACTTCAGCTCCCAGACTTCTCCAACCAGCTTTGCTTTAAATCAGGGGTCTCCAACCTTTGCAACTTTAAGTCTGAAGGACTTCAGCTCCCAGACTTCTCCAACCAGCTTTGCTTTAAAGCAGGGATCTCCAACCTTGGCAACTTTAAGTCTGAAGGACTTCAGCTCCCAGACTTCTCCAGCCAGCTTTGCTTTAAAGCAGGGGTCTCCAACCTTTGCAACTTTAAGTCTGAAGGACTTCAGCTCCCAGACTTCTCCAGCCAGCTTTGTCTGGGAGCTGAAGTCTGGGAGCTGAAGTCCTTCAGACTTAAAGTTGCAAAGGTTGGAGACCCCTGCCTTAAAGAGACCCTTTTGGCTTTGCAAAATTTAACATTTCGATGCTTGTTTATTTTTATGGGGGTTCCCCCCTCTCCCATTCTGCATTCCCGGGAAGCGATGTGGCCCTCGAGGGTCTCCGTGCATGAATTCCACCATGGAATTTTTGGATTTTGCTATTCTCCATCCCGTTGGGAGAAAAAAATCTCAGCTTGCGATGCAGAGAAGGGATGGCGGATTTATTCGGGGGTATTTTCCCCCCGCTCGCCTTTCACCCCTTCCGTGCAGAAAGCTGGGCTCTTTTATTTGGGGAGGGGGTTGGGGGGGTGTTAGGAAGGGGAAACAAAAACCAAAATCATCTTTATTAAGGGGCTCGCATCCGCGCCAGGCAAGGATCAGGTTCCCTTGGCAACCTTGCAGACAGTCGGATCTTTCCCACCGGTTGTTTGTGGCGTTGCCGTACCTTGTTGTTTGGGGTCTGATGAAATGCACCCCCCCCCCCTCGTGACGTGGGTCCTTGAGGTGGGGAGGCTGACGTGGGGAGGGGAGAGAGGAGGGGTCCCTGGGGAGCTTTGTATGTTGACTCACAAAGTTCAGCCGTAATGTGTTGTGTTGTGTAGTGTCGTGTCGGGGAGGGGAGTGAAAGGAGCTGGAGCAGGGGTGTCACAGGTGGGGTGGGGTGGAAGGAGAGGTGGATGAGTATTTATTTATCTCCCCCCCCCCCTCCCGCCGCCTCGGTTTAAATAATTGCTAATAGCTCCGTGCGGCCGGGCTTATGGAATGCATGCGCCTCCTTCTGTTTTTTCCCCACCATGATGACCCTGTGAGGTCGGTTGGGATGAGAGAGAGAGAGAGAGAGATAGAGAGGGAGGGAAGACAGGAGAGAAAGAGAGCGAAGGAGGGAGGGAAAGAGAGAGGGAGGGAGGGAAGACAGGAGAGAAAGAGAGTGAAGGAGGGAGGGAAAGAGAGAGGGAGGGAGGGAAGACAGGAGAGAAAGAGAGCGAAGGAGAGAGGGAAAGAGAGAGGGAGGGAGGGAGGGAGGGAAGACAGGAGAGAAAGAGAGCGAAGGAGGGAGGGAAAGAGGGAGGGAGGGAAGACAGGAGAGAAAGAGGGAAGGAGGGAGGGAAGCAAAGCAAAATGGAGGGAGGGAGGGAGGGAAGGAAGAGGAGAGAAAGAGGGAAGGAGGGAGGGAAGCAAAGCAGAAGAGAAAGAGGGAGGGAAGACAGGAGAGAGGGAGGGAGGGAAGACAGGAGAGAAAGAGAGGGAGGGAGGGAAAGAGAGAGGGAGGGTGGAATGACAGGAGAGAAAGAGGGAAGGAGGGAGGGAAGCAAAGCAGAAGAGAAAGAGAGGGAGGGAAGACAGGAGAGAAAGAGGGAGGGAGGGAAGACAGGAGAGAAAGAGAGAAGGAGGGAGGGAAGGAAGGCAGAAGAAAAAGAGAGATGGAGGGAGGGAAGACAGGAGAGAAAGAAGGAAGGCGTTCACGCTACAATAATACAATAGCAGAGTTGGAAGGGACCTTGGAGGTCATCTAGTCCAACCCCATGGCCAGGCAGGAAACCCTATACCGTTTCAGACAAATGGCTGTCCAACATCTTCTTGAAGACTTCCAGTGTTGGGGCATTCACAACTTCTGACGGCAATTTCTGTTCCACTAATTGATTGTTCTCACTGTCAGGAAATTCCTCCTTAATTCTGGGTTGCTTCTCTCCTGGATTAGTTTCCACCCATTGCTTCTTGTCCTGCCCCCAGGTGCCTTGGAGAATAGCTTGACTCCCTCTTCTTTGGGGCAACCCCTGAGAGATTGGAAGGCTGCCATCATGTCTCCCCTGGTCCTTCTTTTCATTCAACTAGACCTACCCAGTTCCCGCAACTGTTCTTATTTATTTATTTTATTTTATTCAATTTATATCCCGCCCTTCTCCAAAAGGACCCAGGGCAGGTTCTTCATGTTTGAGCCTCCAGTCCCCTCATCCTCTTTCTTGCTCTTCTCTGCACTCTTTCTAGAGTCTCCACGTCTTTTCTACATCGTGGCGGCCAAAACTGGATGCAAATATTCCAAGTGTGGCCTTATTAAGCTTTATAAAGTGGCATTTACACTTCAGGTGATCTCGATTCACACGTTTCGCTCTAATAAATCCACATCCCGGACTTTCGGTGTCCTCAGAAGGCCGTTCTTGTGGTTTGTTGTCTAGCCAAAAAGAAGTACTGGACTGCCAGCAGTTGCACAACATCCCACAACCCCAAATCTCAGCTTTGCAAAACACCACCGTCAGTCGCTAACTTCACATCGACGTGTTGGATGGAAGCCATATTGGCTGCATCGGCGTGACTCATCTAACCCTGGTTACTCAATTCGCCCGTTTTCACACAAATGTCACGAACCATCCATTAACCGAGCCCGCAAAAGAAGAGCCCAGAGTAAACACCGAGCAGCTTCCTAGTCTTGTGTGTTCCCAGCCCTGGGGTCTGGCGAAGAAGTTTCCATCACACACCAAACTAATTTTAGCTGAGGCTGAGATGCAGTCGCTTCCACGGAGCTCAAGCCAGATGGCTCAGAGCTTTAGTTTAGTTTAGTTTTATTTGATTTATATCCCACACCTATCTCCTACAAAAGGACCCAGGGCGGCGCACAGGAAATTAAAACACAATATAAATATACAAATACATAATGAAGAACGGTTGCAGGAGCTGGGTAGGTCTAGTTTAATGAAAAGAAGGACCAGGGGAGACAGGATAGCAGTGTTCCGATATCTCAGAGGGTGCCCCAAAGAAGAGGGAGGCAAACTATTCTCCAAGGCACCTGAGGGCAGAACAAGAAGCAATGGGTGGAAACTAATCAAGGAGAGAAGCAACTTAGAACTTTTCTTTATACAATACAATACAATACAATAGCAGAGTTGGAAGGGACCTTGTAGGTCTTCTAGTCCAACCCCCTGCATGGGCAGGAACCCTATACCATTTCAGACAAATGGCTGTCTAACATCTTTTTAAAGACTTCCAGGGTTGGGGCATTCACAACTGCTGGAGGCAAGCTGTTCCAGAGGTTAATTGTTCTTACTGTTAGGAAATTTCTCCTTAGTTCTAAGTTGCTTCTCTCCTTGGTTAGTTTCCACCCATTGCTTCTTGTCCTGCCCCCGGGTGCCTTGGAGAAAAGTTTGACTCCCTCTTCTTTGTGGCACCCTCTGAGATATCGGAACACTGCTATCATGTCTCCCCTAGTCCTTCTCTTCATCAAACTAGACATACCCAGCTCCTGCAGCCGTTCTTCATATGTCTTAGTCTCCAGTCCTCTAATCATCTTGGTTGCTCTTCTTTGCACTCTTTCCAGAGTCTCCACGTCTTTTCTACATCGTGGCGACCAAAACTGTATGCAGTATTCCAAGTGTGGCCTTACCAAGGCACTATACAGTGGCATTAACCCTTCACGTGATCTAGATTCTATCCCTCTGTTGATGCAGCCTAGAACTGTGTTGGCTTTTTTGGCAGCTGCTGCACACTGCTGGCTCATATTTAAATGGTTGTCCACTAGGATTCCGAGATCCCTCTCACAGTTGCTACTATTGAGCAAGGTACCACCTATACTGTACTTGTGCATTTGGTTTTTCTTGCCTATATGTAGGACCTTACTTTTTTCACAATTGAATTTCATTTTATTAGACAGTGCCCAATGTTCAAGTTTGTCTAGATCCTTCTGTATCTTAAGCCTATCTTCTGGAGTGTTGGCTATTCCTGCCAGCTTGGTGTCGTCTGCGAATTTGATGAGTTCCCCATTTATCCCCTCATCCAAATCGTTGATGAAGATGTTAAAGAGTACTGGGCCTAAAACAGAGCCTTGGGGGACTCCACTGCATACTTCCTTCCATGTAGATGCAGTTCCATTGAGGACTACACGTTGAGTGCGGTTGGTCAGCCAGTTACGAATCCATTTGGTGGTGCTGCTGTCTAACTAAGGAGAAATTTCCTGACAGTTAGAACAATTAACCTCTGGAACAGCTTGCCTCCAGAAGTTGTGAATGCCCCAACCCTGGAAGTCTTTAAGAAGATGTTAGACAGCCATTTGTCTGATATGGTATAAGGTTCCTGCCCACGCAAGGGGTTGGACTAGAAGACCTCCAAGGTCCCTTCCAACTCTGCTATTGTATTGTATAATATTCTAAAACCACAATTAAACTTAAGAACCCTGTGCTAAAACACCATATTAAAATCCCTCTAATTAAAATTTGTAAACTAAAACTCAGTCGTTATCGGGTGGTCACCCTATGCCGGCTTGATGGAAAAAGTGTGTTTTAAGACGCTGGCGGAAAAGCCGGAGGTCTGTGGTGGTATGGAGTTCGGGGGGTAGGTCGTTCCAAAGGGCAGGGCCCGCCACAGAGAAGGCTCTTCCCCTGGGCGTCGCCAACCGGCATTGCCCGGCCGACGGCACCCTGAGAAGACCCTCTCTGTGGGAGCGGATCGGTCGAAGGGATGTATGGGGCAGGAGACGGTCTCGCATATAACTAGGCCCCGAGCCATGGAGTACTTTAAAGATGGTCATCAGCACCTTGTAACGCACCCGGAAGGTCACAGGTAGCCAATGCAGCTCGCGCAGGAGCGGTGTTATGTGGGATTGCCGGGAGGCTCCCATGATTACCCGCGCAGCCGCGTTCTGGACTAACTGCAACCTTCGAGTGCATCTCAAGGAGAGCCCCATGTAGAGAGCGTTACAGTAGTCCAGACGGGAAGTCACGAGTGCTTGAGGGGCTGTGCGAAGGGCGTCCCGGTCAAGTAAGGGGCGCAATTGACGGACCAGGCGAACCTGGTAAAACGCCCCCCTGGCCACGGCCGTCACATGGTCCTCCATGGTCAGCTGGGAGTCCAGGAGGACGCCTAGATTGCGCGCCCTCTCCACGGAGGCCAATAATTTGCCCCCCATGTCCAGTGATGGTGTCAACTGGCTGAACCGGGGTGCCGGGAACCACAGCCACTTGGTCTTGGACGGGTTGAGTTTGAGTTTGTTACTACCCATCCAGACCCGTACGGCCTCCAAACACCGGGACATCACCTCGACGGCATCGTTGGGGTGGTTTGGGGTAGATATGTACAGCTGTGCATCATCAGCGTACAGATGGTACTCTACCCCACAACCACGGATGATCTCGCCCAGCGGCTTCATATAGGTGTTTATTTTTTATTTTATTTTATTTTCGTATTTGTATCCCGCGCCCATCTCCCACCGAGGGACCCGGGGCGGCGCACAGGAAAATTAATAACATAGATATACAAATATACAAAATACAAAAACCTATTAAAACTATATTAAACCCCATCCTGCGCTAAGGTGTTGAACAGGAGTGGCAAGAGGACCGACCCCTGCGGCACCCCACATATGAGGAGCCTCGAGGTCGACCTCTGCCCTCCTGCCAACACGAATTGCGACCGACCGGAGAGATAGGAGGCGAACCACCGCAAAACGGTGCCTCCCCCCCCCCCAACCTCCCCCCCAGTCATGTCCAAACTTGGGAACTTTAAGACTTGTGGACTTCAACTCCCAGAATTCCCCAGCCAGCTATGCTGGCTGGGGAATTCTGGGAGTTGAAGTCCACAAGTCTTAAAGTTCCCAAGTTTGGACATCCCTGGCCTAAAGGGATTCAGATCCTGCTTTGCCTTCAATGGTTATCATTCTGCTTAATTAAAAGTTCCTTTTGAAACAATCTGTTTCAAGCTGCTGTGGCCTAGACAGTAGAGCTCTTGCTTCACAAGCAGGAGGTTGTGAGTTCGATCCTAGGTAGAGGCACATGTAGGGTCTCCTGCTTGGGCAGGGGGTTGGACTAGATGACCTGCAAGGTCCCTTCCAACTCTGTTCATCTATTAAAGAGTCTTTACTTTCTTAAGTTAGGGGAGGAGCCACTACATAAAGCAGCATCTGTCATTCTGTTAAAGTAATAACATAACGATGGTTGGTCGTTAGTTGAAACAAAGTCCTTAACAAACTAACAATTGCTTACAGTCCGCAAACCACAATTCTTCCTTCTTCAAACACAGTCAGTCACAGCAAACAAACAAGCAGTAGAGATATCAAGACGATCCAGCAGAGAGAGCGATTGCGTTCTGCTGACTTCCTCTTATAGTGGAGATAACTACAGTCTCTAACTGCATCCCAACAGTCTTAAAGCCACAATGACCATTTGTCATCAAGGTATTATATATTGACTACCCAACACTAAGAGTCTACTCCTAACACACTAGAATAAAATTCTCCTCCCTTTCCTGTGGTCAGCTGCCTGGCTGGGGAATTCTGGGAGTTGAAGTCCACTCCCCTCCCTCCCCTTCAATCTGCTGCCCCAGAACCCAAGGGAGCCATTCTGGCAGTGCCCAAATCTCAAAATTATTCTTCTTTGCTTCCTTTTTGCAGGCCCTTGGCATCCCTGGTGGATCTCCTGGGACCACTCCCGCCGTCTCCACTCCGGTCACCGGACACAAGCGCATGGTCATTCCCAACCAGCCTCCCTTGACCGCCACCAAAAAGTCGGCCACCCCCAAGCCCGGCGCCCAGCCCATCCCGGTGACGCCCGTCGGAACTCTGAAGCCTCAGCCCGTTCCGGCACCCTACACTACGGCCGCCACCCCCACTCGCCCCCCGTTCAACGTGCAGGTCAAATCCGCTCATCCTGCCCCCCACTTCCCGCCCTCGGCTCCCCAGTATGGCAGCCTGGGCCCCCAGCCCGCTTCTTCCATGGGGCCCTACATGCCAACGCCACCTCGGGCACCCGATTACAGTTACGTGCCCCCACCAGCGATGGGTTATGGTTCGATGCCACTGGCGGGCCGCCAGCCGGAGCCTCTCTACGCTGGGAACGCCCCCCAAAGAGGCTGGGAGGGGGCTGAGCCTTCCTACGGGCCCCCTGGGAGCGCCTGGAAGCCGGAGCCAGTCTACCCTCCAGCCGTGGGGCAGTACCCATCCTCTGGAGGCAGGAAGACGTACGGCTACGAGCCAGTGCCAGCCGCCCACCTGCCCACCTTGCAACCAAAGGTAAGAAGAACCCAGGCGAGAGTTGAATAGGGGTGCAAAATTTACATATTTTGGGCTGTCATCTGTCAGTTGGTCTGTCTGTCTATCGTATCATCATTCTATGTATCATTAATGTCCATCTGTCTGTCTGTCTATCATTTACCTACCCACCTATCTACCTAATCTATTATTTCTGTCTCTGTATTTATATCTGTATCCATCTATCCATCCTTTGATGCATCTCGTCTGTTTTCATCTCTCTCATCCTTCTATCCATCTATTTATCTATCTATCATCTATCTATCTCTATCATCTACCTATCCATCCATCCATCTTTATCATTATCATCAATCAAAAATCTATCTCTATCATTATGTATCATCTATCTGTCCATTCATTCATTTATCATATTTATCTTTCTGTCAGCCTGTCATTTATCGTCAATCAATCAATATTTTCTCATTATGTATCATATATCCATTCATCTATCTATCTATCTATCTACCTACCTACCTACCTACCTACCTACCTACCTACCTATCTACCTACCTACCTACCTACCTACCTACCTACCTATCTACCTACCTACCTACCTACCTATCTATCTATCTCTATCAGCCTGTCATCTATCAACAGTCAATCAATCAATCTTATCTATCATTATGTATCATCCAAAAATTCATTTGTCATATCTATCTCTGTCGCTGTCATATATCCGTCTACCTGTCTGTCTGTCTATCAATCCATCATCCAACTATCCATCTATCCTTATCATCTATCATTAATCAATCATCTAGCTATCGTTATGTATAATCTATCCATTCATTTATTTATCGTATCTGTCTACCTATCTTTCTGTCAGCCTGTCATCTATCATCAATTAATCAATCAATCAATCAATCTTATCT
This sequence comes from Rhabdophis nuchalis, assembly GCA_039707465.1. Classification (NCBI taxonomy): domain Eukaryota; kingdom Metazoa; phylum Chordata; class Lepidosauria; order Squamata; family Natricidae; genus Rhabdophis; species Rhabdophis nuchalis. The sequence continues at coordinate 3,274,243 of CM077645.1, read as the reverse complement.
ATCTATTATTATGTATCATCTATCCATCCATCCATTTATCATATCTATCTCTGTCTGTCTGTCATATATCCATCCAGCCCTATCCATGTATCAATCTATCAATCAAACATTTCTCTACCATTATTTATTTATCTACAATTTATCTATATCTATTATCAATCAGTTCTAGCTAGCTAGCTATTTTCTTTCTACCCCATACTCTTTCTTTGTCTCTCTCTGTTTCTGTCTGTCTGTCTCTCTCCCCTCCCTCCCTAATTACCTACCTATTACTAGGCTTCTCTACTCCATCAGCCACCCCCAATGTGCCCCACTTTCTTTCCTTCCTTCCTTCCTTCCTTCCTTCCTTCCTTCCTTCCTTCCTTCCTCTTTCTTTCATTCTTTTTTTCTTTCTGTCTCCTTTCTGTCTCTCTTTTTCCCTCCCCCTTACCTCCTCCTTCCTTCCTTCCTTCCTTCCTTCCTTCCCTCCTTCCTTCCTTCCTTCCTTCCTTCCTTCCTTCCTTCCTCCTTCCTTCCTTTTCCTTTCTTTCTGCCTTTCTTCCTCTTTCTTTATTTCCTTTTTTTTCTTTCTGTCTCCTCTCTCTCTCTTTCTTTCCCTCCCTCTTCCCTTCTCCTTCCTTCCTTCCTTCTTCAAACAATCTGGGAATCTCTCTCTGAAAAATTAAACGCTATTGTTCAAGTTGGCGAGAGGCGTCTGATGGGTCCTTTTTCAGCCTGGATCCGTGGCAGGACTTTTAAAAGATGAATTGTTAGCACTTCTTAGAGTCATTTCTCTCCTGCCCTTTCCGCTTTAAATATAGAACGCCACATCGCATTGCTTTTCTGCTGGCTTCGTAGCTTAGGATGGTTGATAGACGTGAGGCATTGTTTCGGCTTAATGTCCCTGCTTCAATTAGGAAGAAAGTCTCTTCCACGATGTCTTTGTTCAGCAATTTTGGTGCCAGTTTTATCATGTAGATCAAACACAGGATAACAGAGGTGAAAGGGACCCTTGGAGGTCTTCTAGTCCAACCCCCTGCTTGAGCAGGAGACACTGGGCCCGGAATGTCCAACCTTGGGAGTTTTAAGACTTGCGGGCTTCCACTCCCAGAATTCCCCAGATAGAATACACAATAAGATACAGAATAACAGAGGTGAAAGGGACCTCTGGAGGTCTTCTAGTCCAACCCCCTGCTTGAGCAGGAGACACTGGGCCCGGAATGTCCAACCTTGGGAGTTTTAAGACTTGTGGACTTCCACTCCCAGAATTCCCCAGATAGAATACACAATAAGATACAGAATAACAGAGGGGACCTCTGGAGGTCTTCTAGTCCAACCCCCTGCTTGAGCAGGAGACCTTTGACTCTTTCAGACAAATGGTTATCCTGTCTCTTTTTGAGTGTATGTGGGTTGGGGCTTTTTTTTTGGAGGGGTTCCTTTGAGCATCAGTGCCTTGGGGGGGACTGGGTGTTAAAACTATCTGCTTTGTTGTCTTATAATTATTATAGTATTGATTTATGCTTTTATCCAAAGTTGTTTGGCACGAAAGATGGGTGATAAATTTAGTAATAAATGAAAAAAAAACAAAAAACAAAGGGTGTCAGGGAATCCTTGACTTAGGACTAAAATTGAACCCAACATTTCCGTCGCTAAATGGGACCTTTGGTAAGTGAGTTTTGCCCCACGCCGCAGCGGTCGAATGGCTCTCTGCAGTCGTTGAGTGAGTCGCACAGTTGTTCAGTGAATCTGGCTCCCCTGTTGGCATTGTTGGTCAGAAGGTCGCAAAAGGGGGACACTGCCGACCGTCATAAATACGAGTCAGTGGCCAAGCGCCTGAATTTTGATCCCGCGACGAATAGGATGAGGATGCTGCAGCGGTCAGTAAGTGTGGGGGGGAAATTCAGAAATCACTTTTCCAAGTGCCGTTGTGAACGGCCACTAAACGAACCGTTGTAAGTCGAGGACTAGCTGTAATGTTTCTCTGCGTTGTGGCAAGAATGACAAACAGAAAAAATCATTCAAAGCGGCAGGTTTTCCAAGGCTTCGCTTGGCCAAGTTTCCAAGGGTCCAGAAATTCAAGAACTTAAGTGTGTGTGTGTCTTTGTTTTATATATATAGCATATGTATATATGTATGTATGTATGTATGTATATTTGTGTGTTACGTTTTTGAGCTGATCAATAAATAAGTCAGGGAGACTAGGATAGATCTATTTCGAGCTTTTTAGCTCTCATCAGCTAGCCAGACCCTTCCTGGGATTTGAATATATATATATATATAAAAGGCTGATGTAATCAGGGAAAGCCGGTTAGCTCAAGGCATAGGAAGGCTTGCCTGAAATGCTGGAAAGTGCCGGTTCAAATCCCAGTAGATGAAGTATGGCCAGCTGAAGAAGGCTAAAAAGCCTGAAATAGATCTATCCTGGTCTCTTAATCATTAAATCAGCCCTTAAAAATCTAACATATATCTATATATCTATATTTATATATTTGTGCGTCAGTGGTGGGACCTGTTCTCCTGGACTTGGTTGTGCTGCCTTCAAACAGAGAGCAAACCGAAGCTCAGCTGATCGCAGGGGGGCAGCTGGAATTCCATTTTTTTCGGAGTAATTTTCCTTCCATTGGGCGGGCACGCTCAGCAAACTGGTAGTAACGCCGGTAACAAGCCACCACTGGCGTGCATGGTGGGTTTCAAATTTTTTAGAACCTACTCTGTAGGTGTGGCCTATTTTGTGGGCGTGGCTTGGCAGTCATGTGACAGGGTGGGAGTGGCCACCTTTTAAAATGTGGTGAAACTCATTTAACAACGCTCTTGCTTAGCAACCAAAATTTTGGACTCAATTGTGATGATAAATTCTTTCTTTCTTTCTTTTTCTTTCTTTCTTTCTTTCCTTTCTTCCTTCCTTTCCTTTCCTTCCTGTTGGGTCACTGGCAGCGGTGGGCCAGATTTACTTCCAGGTACGCAGGTGGAACCTCCTCTCACCGGTTCTCTAAATTTCACCAACCAGCTCTCGCGAGTAGGTGCGAGCCTGCACCACTGGCCTGTATGTGTATGCCTTTATAGGTAGATGGGTAGGGTAGGGTAGGGTAGGGTAGGGTAGGATAGGATAGGATAGGATAGGAAGACAGACAGACAGACAGACAGACAGACAGACAGACAGACAGACAGACAGACAGACAGACAGACATGCGTACCTGTTATACAAATTGGATGGATGGAGAGAGAGGCAAGAAGGGATAAATATATATATTTCTATAAGAGATGATAGATGACAGACAGATATGGTGGAGGGAGGGAGAGTGATACATCAATATATAGTATAGACAGATGGATGGATAGATAGTTGATAGATTAGAGAGATAGATAGATAGACAGACAGACAGACAGACAGACAGACAGACATATATACACCTATATACCTATATATTTGTTTGTAGGGCATCAGAATTTCATTTTTTAATTTGTGCCAATGTGTTCACAGTACAAAGTGACATCAAATATTATCCTCATCCTATCCTATCTCCTCTCCTTTTCTCTCGTAAAGCGTAAATCCTATCCTATCGCCTATCCTACCTATATGTTATTTTGTCCTCCTGTATCCTATATCCTATCGTATCCTATCCTATAGGTTATCTTGTCCTATCCTATATCCTACATCCTACCCTACTGTACTCTATCCTATCCTGTCCTGTCCTATCCTAATCTTACCTTGTATCTTATCTAATCGTATATCATCTTCTCTTAACCTATCTGATCTCTTATTTTATATCCTCTTCTCTTCTCCTCCCCTCCTATCCTAAAGCTTATCAAGATCACGTGAAGTGTTAGTACCACTTTTGTAATGCCTTGGGAAGGCCACACTGGGAATATTTGCATTCAGTTTTGGTCACCACAATGTAGAAAAGATGTGGAGACTCTGGAAAGAGTGCAGAGAAGAGCAAGAAAGAGGATGAGGGGACTGGAGGCTCAAACACATGAGGAACGGTTGCAGGAACTGGGTTTAATTCTAGTTTAATGAAAAGAAGGACCAGGGGAGACATGTTAGCAGTCTTCCAATCTCTCAGGGGTTGCCCCAAAGAAGAGGCAGTCAAACTATTCTCCAAAGCACCCGAGGGCAGAACAAGAAGCAATGGGTGGAAACTAATCCAGGAGAGAAGCAACTTTAGAACTGAGGAGGAATTTCCTGACAGTGAGAACAATTAACTAGTGGAACTCCTTGCCTCCAGAAGTTGTGAATGCTCCAATACTGGAAGTTTTTAAGAAGAGGTTGTCTCTGTAGTGGTGTAGGGTTTCCTGCCTAGGCAGGGGGTTGGACTAGAAGACCTCCAAGGTCCCTTCCAACTCTGTTATTCTATTCTAAAGAGTGCAGAGAAGAGCAACCAAGAGGATTAGGGGACTGGAGACTAAAACATAGGAAGAACGGTTGCAGGAACTGGGTAGGTGTAGTTTAATGAAAAGAAGGACCAAGGGAGACAGGATAGCAGCCTTCCAGTATCTCAGGGGTTGCCCCAAAGAAGAGGCAGTCAAGCTGTTCTCCAAAGCAACAGAAGGCAGGACAAGAAGCAATGGGTGGAAACTAATCCAGGAGAGAAGCAACTTAGAACCGAGGAGGAATTTCCAGACAGTTAGAACAATTAATCAGTGGAACAGAAGTTGCCTCCAGAAGTTGTGAATTCTCCAACAGTGGAAGTCTTTAAGAGGATGTTGGAGAGCCATTTGTCTGAAACGGTATAGGGCTTCCTGCCTAGGCAGAGGGTTGGACTAGAAGACCTCCAAGGTCCCTTCCAACTCTGCCATTGTATTGTATTGTATTATATCTATAGTGTGTCTCTTATTTCTTATGTTTTCTCATCTTATCATCTGTTGCAACGGCCGATACCTATATTTCAGTTTGTGGCCGTCCAATTTCCCGAACCATCCCGAGGCCCCTTGTTAGAGGAAGCTTTTTCAGATTTGACCCCCTTGTCCAAAGCCTACGTTGAGGTTGGCTCTGAATTGCGCCGACATCCGACGCAAAGAGAGGAAGAATGAAGCGGGGGCCTCTAAGCCGCCGGGTTGTTGTTGTGTTGTGTTAAGAGACGCACATGAAAAGGATTCTTTGAGCTCCTTGAGCAAAGGAAATATATATATATCCAGCATCCTCTTGATCAGACACAAAATATAATTAAGCGAATCTCTCCAGAAAACTTTTCTATTCTCTTTTCTTTTAAGCAAGCAAACTCTCTCCTTTGTCTGCATCGCAAACCTTGTTCCCTCCGGCAGAAGAGGCTGTGTGTGCGTGGGAGGGAGAGGGAACTTTTGAATTGAGAATCTACGCTGCCTGGCGGGCACCTCAGAGATCAACTTGACCAACCCCCAAAGGCCTTAGAACACCCACGGGCTTTCAATGAAGAATATTTCATCCCAGCTTCGTTTGCCAACGAAATACGAAATAACGCGGACTCGGAACCTGGCGAGGGAAATTGTATAAATTGCACCTGCAGGAAGGCGGTTGTTAAGTGAATCTTGTCCCGTTTTGTGACCTTCCTTGCCGCAGTTGTTAAGGGATTCCGTGCAGTTGGTAAGGTGGTGAAAACTAAGCTTTGTGGAAGGAGGAGGAGGAGGGAGGAGGAAGAGAAAGAGGAGGAGGAGGAAAAGGAAAAAGAAGGAGGAGGAAGGAGGAAATGGAAGGAAAGAGGAGGAAGAGAAAGGAGGAAAGGGTAAAGGAAGGAGGAGGAAGAGAAGAAGGAGGAAAAGGAAGGAGGAAGAGAAAGAAGAGAAGGAGGAAATGGAAAGAAAGAGGAGGAAGAGAAAGAGGAGGAGAAAAAGGAGGAAGAAAAGAAGGAAAGGGTAAAGGAAGGAGGAAGAGAAAGAGGAGGAAGAGGTAAAGAAAGGAGGAAGAGAAAGAGGAGAAGGAGGAAAAGGAGGAAGAGAAAGGAAAAGATAAAGGAAGAAGGAGGAATAGGAAAGAGGAGGAAAAGGTAAAGGAAGAAGAGAAAGAGGAGGAGGAAGAGAAAGGAGGAAAGGGTAAAGGTAGGAGGAGGAAGAGGAAGAGGAGAAGGAGGAAAAGATAAAGGAAGAAGGAGGAAGAGGAAAGAGGAAGAAAAGGTAAAGAAAGGAGGAAGAGAGAAGAGGAGAAGGAGGAAAAGGAAAGAGGAGAAGGAGAAGGAAAAAGGAGGAGGAGAGAGGGGAGAAGGAGGAGGAGGAAGAGAAGAAGGAGAAGGAAGGAGAAGGAGAAGAGGCCAGGACAGAACCAAGGAATTAAAACTCCATGGATGGAGGCTCAGGATAAACACCAGGAGGATCTTCAAGGCTGGACAAGCGGTCAGCCGGTGTAACCGCCTGCCACATGAAGTTGAGCCTTCTCCTTCCTCGGAGAACATTAGATGGTCACCTGTCCAAGATCCTTCAACGCAGCGTTTCCCAACCTTGGCCCCTCGCCCGATGGGTGGACTTCAACCCCCAGGATCCCCCAGGCTCAGAGACACGGCCGAGAATCCTGGGAGTTGAAGTCCACATGCCTTGCCATTCACTCAGCTGGGAAATCCTGCCACCAAACAGAGGGTTGGACTAGTTGATCTCTGAGGTGTCCCCCTCTGAACTCCAGGGTCCTCCTGGGTCCGGAGGATCTAAGGCCTCTCTGGAGATGGAGCTCTGAACCGGCCGAGGGAAGGGGTGGGTCCCACTACCTGTCCCATCGTCCACAGCCTTTCCATCCCTGCAGGTTTTCTCTGCAGGGAAGCTGCAGAAGCCGAAGTGAAAAAAGGAAGGAAGGAAGGAAGGAAGGAAGGAAGGAAAGAAAGAAGCGAAGGGATTTGCATAATGATTCCCCCTCCTTTGCAAGTAAATGATTTGTTTTCCACTTCCCCATCAAAAGCCTTATTACCGAGCAAAACCTTCTCATTTCCCTTTGCAGCCCACTTCCCCCAAAGCCTGCAATTAGACGCTTTATGAAATAATAGGGGAGATGGGAGCAAGGAGGAGGAGAGAGAGAGAGAGAGAGAGAGAGAGAGAGAGAGAGAGAGAGAGAGAGAGAGAGAGAGACGGAGAAGGGCAGAGAGGGAGAGACGGGGAGAGCGCGGAGGGAAAGAGAAAGAAGGAAGAGAGAGGAAGAGAAAAAGGAGAGGGAAAGAGAATGAAAAAGGAGAGAGGAAGGGAAAGAAGAGACGGAAAGAGGAAAAAGAAAGAGGAAGAGAGGGATGGAGAAAGAAGAAAGGAAGAGAAAGGAGAGGGAAAGAAGAAAGAGTGAAAGAGAAGAATGGGAAGGAGGAAGAAGAAAGAAGAAAGAAAGAAGAGATGGAAGGAGAAAAGAAAGAGAGGAAGAGAGGAGAGGGAGAGAGAATGAAGGAGAGAAAGAGAAAGAAAAGAGGGAAAGAGAAAGAAGAAAGAGAGGAAGAGAGGGAAGGAGAAAGGAAAGGAAGAGAAAGGAGAGGGAAAGAAGAAAGAGTGAAAGAGAGAAGAATGGGAAGGAAGAAGAAAGAAAGAAGAGATGGAAGGAGAAAGGAAAGAGAGGAAGAGAGGAGAGGGAGAGAGAATGAAGGAGAGAAAGAGAAAGGAAAGAGGGAAAGAGAAAGAAGGAAGAGAGGGAAAGAGAAAGAAGAGAGGGAAGGAGAAAGAAGAAAGAGAGAGGGAGGGAAGGAGAAAGAAGAAAGAGAAAGAAGAGAGGGAAGAAGAAAGAGGAAGAGAAAGGAGAGGGAGAGAGAATGAAGAAGGAGAGGGAAAGAGATAGAAGAGAGGGAAAGAGAAGGAAGAAAGGAAGAGAGGGAAGGAGAAAGAAGAAAGGAAGAGAAAGAAGAGTGAGAGAAAGAAAAAAGAGTGAAAGAGAAAAAGAGGGAAGAAAGAAGAAAAAGAGAGAAGAAAGGGAAGAAGAAAGGAGGAAGAGAAAGAGAAAGAAGAGAGGGAAGGAGAAAGAAGGAAGAGAAAGAAGAGTGAAATAAAGACGAGTGGAAGTGAAAGAAGAAAGAAAGAGAAAGAGACAGAAAGAAAGAGAAAAAGGAGAGAGAGAAAGAGAAATGCAGATAGAGAGAGTGGGAAAGAAAGAAAAAAGAGAAAGACCCGGAGACAGAGAAAGAGAGAAAGAAGGACAGGAAAAAGAGAAAGAAAGGAAAAAGAGAAAAGAGAAAAACACAGAGAGAGAGACAGAGAAAGAGAAAAAGGAAAAAAGAAAAAAGAGGTGAGAAAAAGAAAGAAAGAGAAAAACAGACTGACAGGAAAAAGAGAAAGAGGAAAGAGAGAGAGAAACAGAGACAGAGAGAAAAGAAAGAAAGAGAGGGAGCGAGAGAGAGAGAGAGAGACAGAGGAGGAGGGGGAGGGAGAAACATCTTGTCTGGGGATGACAAATGGTGCCTAATTGCACAGCCGTGCCAGAGATGAAGTGCTTCCCTCCGCTGGGCGCATGGAGCCTTCCTCATGGGCCGGGCGCCACCCAGGCTTTTTGGGAAGCAGCACATTGTGTCCTTGGGCCGAGAATGGCGGGTGGAAGGGAACCGAGGCTCATGCGGAAGCAGTGGAGAAGGCGCCCCTGGCTCCCTCCCATCGCCTCCCTGCGAATTCAGCCATGCGCCCGGGTGTGTTTGTGTGTGTTTTATGTGCACGGAGACGGTGGTGTGCATCTATATATAATACGCCCAGAGCTTTCAAACCGTGTTTAGGAAGCAATTTCAGCCTGGACTGGATTCTTCTTTTGCAAAGAGGTGGAACTGCCACTTGTTGGAAGGTTGTTGGAAGCTGATATAGGTTAGGGATTAATAATAATAATAATAATAATAATAATAGGAGGAGGAGGAGGAGGAGGAGGAGGAGGAGGAGGAGGAGGAGGAGGAGGAGGAGAACTGTGGGGGTCCTTGGTGCTCTCTGAGCTTGATGGGTTCCTTACAGACGTTTCGTGACCCAACTAGGGAACATCATCAGTGCTGGAAAGGTGATAGAGGAGGAGGAGGAGGAGGAGGAGGACTGTGGGATCCTTGGTGCTCTCTGAGCTTGATGGGTTCCTTACAGACGTTTCGTGACCCAACTAGGGAACATCAACAGGGCCAGAAGGGAGTGAGGTATATAGGTTGGAGCGGGAGGGGAGGAGGAAGAAGAAGAGGAGGAAGAGGGAGAGGGAAGAAGAGGAGGAGGAAGAGGGAGAGGGAAGAGGAGGAGGAGGAAGAAGAAGAGGAGGAAGAGGGAGAGGGAAGAAGAGGAGGAGGAGGAGAACTATGGCGTCCTTGGTGCTCTCTGAGCTTGGTGGTTTCCTTACAGACATTTCGTGACCCAACTAGGGAACATCATCAGGGCTAAAAGAGTGAAGGAGGAGGAGAAAAGAGGAGAGAGAGGAAAAGGAGGAGGACTATGGGATCCTTGGTGCTCTCTGCACTTGGTGGTTTCCTTACAGACATTTCGTGACCCAACTAGGGAACATCATCAGGACTAGAAGAGTGAAGGAGGAGGAGAAAAGAGGAGAGAGAGGAAAAGGAGGAGGACTATGGGGTCCTTGGTGCTCTCTGCACTTGGTGGTTTCCTTACAGACCTTTCATGACCCAACTAGGGAACATCATCAGTGCGCCCTACATCTTGGTGAGGCCCAAGTGTTGGTGGTCGCATAGAGATTCCAGGCGGTGGTGGGCTCTCCAGGGGTCCCATGGGGAAGGTCTCTGGGCAGGGGAAGGAGGGAGGGGGGGGCTCCTACTTAAGGTCTGGGAAATCCCCCCTCCAGACGTCCAGTCCATGGGTCCCGTCCACTGCAGCCTTCCTTCAAACTGGACCTTCCTCTCTCAGCGCATCTTCCTGGGATTTATTTTAGGAAGGATGTTCTCCCTTATTTTTAGACTCCATTACATTTATTGTTTTTCCCCTCGTATATATATATATATATATATATATATATATATATATAGAGAGAGAGAGAGAGAGAGAGAGAGAGAGAGAGAGAGAGAGAGAGAGAGAGAGAGAGAGAGAGAGAGAGAGAGAGAGAGAGAGAGAGAGAGAGAGAGAGAGAGAGAGAGAGAGAGAGAGAGAGAGAGAGAGGGATTTCAGGCTCCTTGTAGTGCCTGCCTTGCTTTTAATTTAATTAAAATAATTTACCTTCAACCTGCATCCTCCTCCACAGAGAAGGGGTGGGGTGGAGCCATTCCCCAAAGCCCCGCCGAACGCAGGACGAGAAGCCGGGGATGAGAAACTTCCTGACAGTGAGGACAATTAACCAGGGGAACAACTGGTCACTGGAGGTCTTTAAAGGAGAGTGTGGGCAGTTATTTGACCAAGATTGTCTAAGGCAGGGGTCCCCAACCTTTGCAACTTTAAGTCTGAAGGACTTCAGCTCCCAGAATTCTCCAGCCAGCTTTGCTATGTGGATATATACATAATAAGCTTTGCTGGCTGGAGAAGTCTGGGAGCTGAAGTCCTTCAGACTTAAAGTTGCAAAGGTTGGAGACCCCTGCTTTAAAGCAAAGCTGGCTGGAGAAGTCTGAGAGCTGAAGTCCTTCAGACTTAAAGTTGCAAAGGTTGGAGACCCCTGCTTTAAAGCAAAGCTGGCTGGAGAAGTCTGGGAGCTGAAGTCCTTCAGACTTAAAGTTGCAAAGGTTGGAGACCCCTGCTTTAAAGCAAAGCTGGCTGGAGAAGTCTGGGAGCTGAAGTCCTTCAGACTTAAAGTTGCAAAGGTTGGGGACCCCTGCTTTAAAGCAAAGCTGGCTGGAGAAGTCTGGGAGCTGAAGTCCTTCAGACTTAAAGTTGCAAAGGTTGGGGACCCCTGGTCTAAGGTCTATCTTGGACAAGGGGGTTGAAGTAGATGACCTCTGAGGTCCCTCCCAGCTCTAGGATACTAGGATGATGGGTGGATGTATGAGAGGGAGGGAGGAGGGAAGGAGGAAGTAAAGATAAGGAAAGGAGGAAAGAGGGAGGGGGGGATTAAGGAAGGAAAGAAAGAGAAAAGATGAAGAAAAGGAAGGAAGGAACGAGGGAGGAAATAAATAAAGAAAAGATAAGGAAAGGAAGAAGAGAGGGATTCAGGAAGGAAAGAAAGAGAAAAGATGAAGAAAAGGATGGATGGATGGATGGATGGAATGGGGGATGGAGGAAAGATAAGGAAGGAAGGAGAAAGGAAAGAAAGAAAAGATAGGAAGGAGGGAAAATATAGGAAGGAAAGAAGAAAAGATAAGATAAGGAAGGAAGGAAGAGTGGATGGAATCTCATCAGAGAGAGAAGCAACCTGGAATTAAGGAGAAATCTCCTGACAGTGAGGACAATTGACAAGTGGAACTACTTGCCATCAGAAGTTTTTTTTTTTGTGTGTTTTTTTTAATTAAATTTATACCCCACCCTTCTCCAAACGGACCCAGGGCGGCGCACAGGGATGTTAAAACACATATAAAACATATAAAATTTTTAAAAACTTATTCTAATAGACCCTGCGCTAAAAACCGAATTTAAAAAACCCAAATTTAAAACTATCTAAGAGTCAGTAATGGGGGTTACGCTAGGGCGGCTAGATGGAATAGGTGTGTCTTCAGACACTTGCGGAAGAGGCGGAGGTCGGAGATGGTGCGGAGTTCAGGGGGTAGGTCGTTCCAAAGGGAAGGGCCCGCCACAGAGAAGGCTCTTCCCCTGGGTGTCGCCAGTCGGCATTGTCCAGCTGACGGCACCCTGAGGAGGCCCTCTCTGTGGGAGCGTATCGGTCTGAGGGATGTATGGGGCAGGAGGCGGTCTCGCATATAACTAGGCCCCGAGCCATGGAGCGCTTTAAAGATGGTCGTTAAAATCTTGAAGCGCACCCGAAAGACCACAGGGAGCCAGTGCAGCTCGCGCAGGATCGGTGTTATGTGGGAGTGTCTAGGCACTCCCGTAATCACCCGCGCGGCTGCGTTCTGGACTAGCTGCAGCTTTCGAGTGCACCTCAAGGGGAGCCCCATGTAGAGAGCATTACAGTAGTCGAGTCGAGAGGTGACGAGTGCTTGAGTGACTGTGCGTAAGGCACCCCGGTCCAGTAAGGGGCGCAATTGGCGCATCAGGCGTACCTGATGGAACGCCCCCCTGGCCACGGCTGCCACATGATCTTCCATAGACAGCCGGGAATCCAGGAGGACACCCAAATTGCGCGCCCTCTCCACGGGGGCCGGTGTTTCGCCCCCAATGGCCAGAGTTGGAATAATCTGGCTGAACCGGGACGCCGGAAACCACAGCCACTCAGTCTTGGACGGGTTGAGCTTGAGTTTGTTACCACCCATCCAGATCCGTACGGCCTCCAAACACCGGGACATAACCTCGGCGGCATCGTTGGGGTGGTCTGGGGTGGATATGTACAACTGAGTATCATCAGCGTACAGATGATATCCAACCCCAAAACCACGGATGATCTCACCCAGCGGCTTCATATATGTGTTGAACAGTAGGGGCGGGAGGACCAACCCCTGAGGAACCCCACATATGAGGGACCTCGAGGCCGACCTCTGCCCCCCTGCCAACACATATTGTGACCGACCAGAGAGGTAGGACGAGAACCACCGCAGAACGGTGCCTCCCAGCCCCAACCTCCCCAGTCGGTGCAATAGGATACCATGGTCGATGGTATCAAAAGCCGCTGAGAGGTCTAATAGGACTAGGATAGAGGAATATCCTCTATCCCGCGCCCTCCAGAGATCATCAACCAACGCGACCAATGCCGTCTCGGTGCTGTGCCCGGGTCGGAAGCCGGACTGGCGCGGGTCTAGATAATCAACTTCCTCCAAGTGTCGCGGAAACTGTTGAGCCACCACACTCTCAACAACCTTCACTAAAAAGTGGAGGTTGGAGACGGGACGATAGTTCTCTAGTAAGGCTGGATCCAGGGATGGCTTCTTGAGGAGGGGCCTTACTACCGCCTCTTTCAAGACGGCAGGCAAGGACCCCTCACTCAAAGATGCGTTGACAATGCCCTGGAGCCAGCCTCGTGTCGTCTCCCAGGATGCCAGTACAAGCCAGGAGGGATACGGGTCCAATAAACATGTGGTAGCCCTAAGTCTCTTTGACAACTTGTCCATATCCTCGGTGGTAACAAAATCAAACTCCTCCCAAGATGGTGTCACAAGAACAGCCTCGGCCTGCTCGACTGGACCACTGTCGATGGAGGGTAGCTCGTTCCGAATCTGAGTGATTTTCTCCTGCAGATAAATCCCAAATTCCTCTGCTCGACCCTGTAAAGGGGCTTCCCGCGGCCTCTGTTGAAGGAGGGAGCGGGTCACCCCAAACAGGGCGGCAGGGCGGTTATCTGCGGATGCAATAAGAGTGGCACAATACTCACGTTTGGCCACTCTTATCGCCACTAAGTAGGTCCTAATATGGTCTCTCACTAGTGTTCGGTCGGCTTCGGAGCGAGAGGATCTCCATCTGCTCTCTAGGCGTCTCTTGTGGCGCTTCATCTCCCTAAGCCCCTCGGTAAACCAAGGAGCCCAGGTGGTTCGTCGCCGCAAGAGAGGCCGCAAGGGCGCAACTCGGTCCAAGGCCCCCGTGGCCGCACTTAACCATGCAGCCACTAGGTCCTCAGTCGAGTCGCGGGGCAAGTCCACAGGAATTGGCCCAAGCTCCCTCTGGAACCTTATCGGGTCCATCAGGAGCCTGGGGCGGAACCATATAGGAATGTCCGGTTCCGCCTCCCCGCAGTGAGGTGCAGCGATCGGAAAGTCGAGCCGAAGGAGAGCGTGATCTGTCCATGACAGGGGTGTGATGACTAAATCCCCTATTCCCAGATCACTACTCCACTGTCCCGAGACGAAGATGAGATCCAGGGTGTGTCCGCCCTCGTGAGTAGGGCCTAAAACTACCTGGGTCAGGTCCATGGCTGTCATGGAAGCCATGAACTCCCGAGCTGCACCAGAGGTTTCGCCTGCCGACGGCAGGTTAAAGTCCCCCATGACTAAAAGTCTGGGGGTCTCAACCGCCGCCTCGGCTATCACCTCTAGGAGCTCGGGCAGGGCTGTTGTTGTATAGCGAGGAGCCAGGTATACAACTAACACGCCCAACTGCCTCCCTAGGCCCCACTTCACAAGGAGGGACTCGTACCCGGTCGTCTGAGGGATCGTGGTCTCCTTTGGCTCAAGACCTTCCCTAACCATAATCGCCACCCCCCCACCCCTCCCTAGGGCCCTAGGCTGTTGTTAGTGCTTCATCACTGGAGGCTTTTTAAGAAGAGACTAGATAACCATTTGACCAGGATAGTATAGGATCTCCTATTCAATCAGACTAGATGACCTGAAAGGTCCCTTCCACTCTATTATTCAGTAATCCCAGACCAATTAACCAGTGGAACGACTTGCCACCAGAGGTTGTGAGGGCTCCATCACTGGAGGCTTTCAAAAAGAGACTAAGCAGTCACTTGACTGGAATGGTATAGGGTCTCCTGCTTGAGCAAGGGGGCTGGACTAGAAGACCTCCAAGGTCCCTTCCGACTCTGTTATTCTGCAAGGCTCTCCTGCTTGAGCAAGGGGGCTGGACTAGAAGACCTCCAAGGTCCCTTCCAGCTCTGTTATTCTCTAAGGCTCTCCTGCTTGAGCAAGGGGGCTGGACTAGAAGACCTCCAAGGTCCCTTCCAGCTCTGTTATTCTCTAAGGCTCTCCTGCTTGAGCAAGGGGGCTGGACTAGAAGACCTCCAAGGTCCCTTCCAGCTCTGTTATTCTGTAAGGCTCTCCTGCTTGAGCAAGGGGGCTGGACTAGAAGACCTCCAAGGTCCCGTCCGACTCTGTTATTCTGTAAGGCTCTCCTGCTTGAGCAAGGGGGCTGGACTAGAAGACCTCCAAGGTCCCTTCCGACTCTGTTATTCTGTAAGGCTCTCCTGCTTGAGCAAGGGGGATGGACTAGAAGACCTCCAAGGTCCCTTCCAGCTCTGTTATTCTGTATGAAAGTGTCTCCTACTTGAGCAAGGGGGCTGGACTAGAAGACCTCCAAGGTCCCTTCCAACTCTGTTATTCTGAAAGTGTCTCCTGCTTGAGCAAGGGGGCTGGACTAGAAGACCTCCAAGGTCCCTTCCAACTCTGCTATTCTGTAAGGCTCTCCTGCTTGAGCAAGGGGGCTGGACTAGAAGACCTCCAAGGTCCCTTCCCGCTCTGTTATTCTGTTCGCCTCTGGCCTTAGCCCTGTAATAAATGTCCTGGCCTGGTTTAAAACCTCATTCGATTCCTCCATTTGGGCTGCGCTTGGCCCCGTCTCCGAAAAGGGCTTCCTATTCTAGTCCAGAACCCCACCTGTCTCCCATCCAAGAATCTGCCCGCTTGGTCCCTGCTTAGCTTCCAAGTCGCAACCGGCTCATCCATGCAAACCCCCCCCCCCCCCGGAAAATTTGAAGGAGCTTTTTTTTTCCTCTTCTTCCTCCTGTTTTTCTCTCCCCACTGGCGACAACCTCTGCAAAAAATTATTTCCTCCCTTTTTGGACTTTGGACGGTGACTCACTCCATCCCAGAAATACGATTTGCCCTGTTTTCCCCCCCTGTTTTTTTAAAAAAATATTCTTATTTTTCCTGCGAGCAGTTTGGCTTCCTGTTTGAGCAAGAGGCATTTACAAGCGGAGAGAGGCTTGCAAAAGTCAATCCCCAGGCTCTAAAAATATAACATTTGCTTCCACCTTTTAGCCGTCAACAAGTTCTCCTCCATCCTGCCTTGGGGGCCTGAAAACGTGTGCTCACACATGCTCCCACCTGCCCGGACATGAGTAGCCAATGTGCACAGAGCTAAGTTGGAAATCACAGCAGTAAATGGAATGGAATGGAATGGAATAGATATTGGAATGAATAGAATAGAATAGATTTTAGATTTTATTAAACTTACATACCGCAGCCCTCTCCCATAAGGGACTCGGGGCGGTGCACAGGAGAATAAAATATCGATACAAGCATATATACAAGAATAAATACATCGTAAGTAGTCAATATAAAATCCTATTAAATAAACAACACCCTGTGCTAAAATTAATTTAAAACCCTCTTATTAAAACTATAAATTAATTTAAAATCAGTCGGTAAAATAATCTTGGGGGATTAGGCCAGGCCAGCTAAACGAAAGAAGTGTGTCTTTAGATGTTGGCGGAAGAGGCGGAGGTCCGTGATGTTCCTGAGAGCGGGGGAAGGTCGTTCCAAAGGGCAGGGCCCGCCACAGAGAAGGCCCTTCCCCTGGGTGTCAACAGCCGGCATTGCCCGGCCGACGGTACCCGGAGAAGGTCCTCCCTGTGGGAGCGGATCGGTCGAAGGGACGTGTGAGGCAGGAGACGGTCTCGCATATAACTAGGTCCCGAGCCATGGAGCGCTTTAAAGATGGTGATCAACACCTTGAAGCGCACCCGAAAGGCCACAGGTAGCCAGTGCAGCTCGCGCAGGAGAGGTGTTACGTGGGAATGCCTAGAGGCTCCCATAATCACCCGTGCGGCCGCATTCTGTACTAGCTGTAGTCTTCGGGTGCACCTCAAGGGGAGCCCCATGTAGAGAATAGAATAGAATAGAATAGAATAGAATAGAAGAGTTTAAGGGACCTTGGAGGTCATCTAGTCCAACCCCCTGCCTAGGCAGGAAGCCCTACACCGTTTCAGACAAATGGATATCTAACATCTTCTTAAAGACTTCCAGTGTTGGGGCATTCACAACTTCTGGAGGCAATTTCTGTTCCACGGGTTAATTGTTCTCACTGCCAGGAATTTTTTTCCTTAGTCCTTGGTTTATTGATTGGCCAATTAATCTGAATACAGCTGGAAGGGACCTTGGAGGTCGTCTAGTCCACTCCCCTGGCTCAAGCAGGGGACTCTGCCATTTCAGACAAGTCTCATCTTAAAAACTTCCAGTGTTGGAGCAATCGACTTCTTGTGGAAAGTAGTTCCACTCTTTAATTGTTTGGAATCTTCTGAATTGCTCTTGAATCGACACGGCACAAAAAGCAGAATAACAAGAATTGGAAGGGACCTTAGAGGTCTTCTACTCCAGCCCCTTGCTCAAGCAGGAGACCCTATACCGTTCCTGACAAGTTACTATCCAACCATCTGAAATTAAAATGGCAATGAAAAAAGTGACTTACGGCCACCACGGACCCCAAATTTCTGTTGCTAAGCGAGATAGTTCTTAAGTATTTATTGTTTTATTAGCCCTGTGCACCGCTCCGAATCCCTTCGGGGAGAGGGAGCGGTCAACAAATTTAATAAATTATTATTATTATTATTATTATTATTATTAAGTGGGCTTTGCCTCATTTTACGACCTGCCTTGCCACACCGCCGTTAAGTGAATCACTACAGTTGTTCAATTAATAACATGCTCGTTGAATGAATCTGGCTTCCCCACTGACTTTGCTCGTCCGAAGGTCGCAAAAGTGGACCACGTGATCCTCGGGACGTTGCAACCGTCATAAGTACATGCCAGTTTCCAAGCATTTTGATCAGGCGACCAAATGCTGGAACGGTCATTTGGGTCCTAAGCCGCTTTTCTCAGGGCTGTCGTAACTCTGAACGGTCACTCAATGAATGGCTGTCTCTATATGGATTCATCTCAGCATCCAGGGACATTTTTTTATTTAATTTAGTGGGCTTGAAGGCCCCCAAATGGTTCCATAGAAGTTCTCTGGATGTCGCCTGTGGTTGTTGGGGAAAGTCTGGGCTGCCTCTAACGTCCTTCCAGTGAACTGCAGACATAGATCGGTCATTTCTAAGCGAAATAAGAAATAAGAGTGAGGGCCGATTAACAATTTAGCATTGGGGTTTTTATTTTATTTTAAAGAAAGAATTGTTTTGTTTTATTTTTTGCATTTCCAGCTTTGGTGAAGGCTGAGCACAGAGGGAAAACGGCTGGGTTTTTTTAAGAAAAGGAAATAGCCACCTGCAGATTCTTTTAAGTAGAAGGTTCATTTCTCTATTTTTTTCCCCCTCTTTAAGAGCAAAGCTTATTTGTCTTCGTTTTACGCAGCGGTTCATGACTGGTTCTTTTTTTCTTTCTTTGTTAGTTCCTTTTTAAATGAGGGTTTTGTTTTGTTTTTTTTTAAAAATAAAACCTCTGCAGCCAGCTATGTCTCTGAATCTGGATGGGCCGTGCGATGAAAAGATCCTTTTGCATAGGTCAGAGGATCGGATAAACAGATATTTTAATGGCTTTCAGTGGAGTCTTTGGTGGTTTTCTTACAGACGTTGCATGACCCAACTGGGTAATATTATCAGTGCTAGAAGGGAGAGGGATTTGTGGATTGGAGGAGGAGGAGGAGGACGACGACTGTGGGGTCCTTGGTGGTCTCTGAGCGGGTGGTTTTCTTACAGACGTTGCATGACCCAACTAGGGAACATCATCAGTGTTAGAAGGGGAAGTGGTTTGGAGGGAGGAGGAGGAGGAAGATGAGGAGGAAAACTTTGGGGTCCTGGGTGCTCTATTACCTTGGTGGGTTTCTTGCAGACCTTTCATTACCTGACTGGGTAATATCATCAGTTTTAGAAGGGAGTGAGGTGTGCAGGGAGGATGGGGAGAGGAGGAGGAGGAAGAAGAGGAGGAAGAAGAAGAAGACTGTGGGGTCCTTAGTGCTCTCTGAGCTGGGTAGTTTTCTTGCCGACCTTTCACGACCCAACTAGGGAACATCATCAGTGCTGGAAAGGGGTGGGGTTTGTGGAGAAAAAGAAGAAGACTGTGGGCTTCAGGTTGGGGGTTTTCATGCAGAACTTTCATTATCCAAGGAGGGGCCATCATCCTGTCCTCCGCTCCCCCCACCTTTGCCTCCCACCCACCCCGAAAACCCCGAGGAGGCCGAAATAACGTGGGACCTAGACAGTGGGAAGAAGAATCCCAAAGTTCCCATATTACTGGGCCTTTCGTAAAAGCGACGGCCTCCCGTCCGTCCGACGTCTGGAGCTGCGATTGGCAGCCTTGTGGCACGCTCGTGTTCCTCCCCGGGAACAACCTGGCCCCGTTCGAGTTGAAAGTCAGAGAGATGGACAGGTGCCAGATCTCACATTTCAGCTGATGAGAGGAGGAGATGTCATTCAGTACAAGCTCAGGGATGATGGAAGAAGAAGAAACGGGGAGCCCAACCACGCTGCTCCTCACCGCCAGACGCGTGGAAGACGCCCTCTCCTGCTGGATCTTCTGCTTCCACCCGAGAAGAGGAGAAGGTGGATCTCCAGGACGGGAAGAACGAGGAGACCAGAGGAGGGACGCCCAAGGATGAGGAGTCACCCAACGGCAGATGTTCTAAAAAGGGTGACTCTGTGGGTGGTTGGAGAGGGACCACTCAGAAGAGCAGAAGGATGAGAAGAAGGGAGACGTTTTCGCGGATCCCATCGTCTGATCCTGTTGCGTCCCCGATCTTTTTCTTCTGAGTAACTTGGTGTTAAAATATTCATGACTGGGAGAGACATGGGAACGAAGTCAGCCAATGAATAGGCAGAGCAACTAAGTCAGCCAGTGGGAACTAAAACAGATCCGTGTCAGGTTTCCAAATAGTATCTGAAAGTCAATCAGAGTCCGAGGCAAACTTCCCATGGATGAAGTTGGCCCATCTGGGAAAACCCGAATCTGGAAGCTTCCCGGTTTTCCCCACCCAGTTGGAAGTTCAAGATCTTTCCCCCCACAACCACCAGTCCATCCCATGGCCCAATCTCCCCCTGCCACAAAGACAGATTCCTCCCATCCAGTTCCGGTCAGGTGCAGATGCGCAGAGACAAAAGAATGACCTTGGCTTTCTAGAAAGGAATTTTGCTTTGGCTACCTAGCATCTCACGCCGTACAATCCCCCCTCCCATTTCTCCACCATAGAAAAAGGCAAAGTAAAAGAATAGAATGTGTGTCAGGCCAAAGATCCAGAAGGAAAGAGGGCTGCAGGCCTGACGTCTGAGCCTGTGCAGAGAATTGAAACAGAAACTTAAGCAGTCTGCTGCTCTGAGAAGTAAACTAGCACTCTGTCAGGGGCTTGTCTGCTGAAATGAAGCCAACTGCTTGTAGTTTGACTGTAACTCTCCTGCTTTGTGTTTACATCAGGGGTCCCCAACCTTTGCAACTTTAAGTCTGAAGGACTTCAGCTCCCAGACTTCTCCAGCCAGCTTTGCTTTAAAGCAGGAGTCTCCAACCTTTGCAACTTTAAGTCTGAAGGACTTCAGCTCCCAGACTTCTCCAGCCAGCTTTGCTTTAAAGCAGGGGTCTCCAACCTTTGCAACTTTAAGTCTGAAGGACTTCAGCTCCCAGACTTCTCCAGCCAGCTTTGCTTTAAAGCAGGGGTCTCCAACCTTTGCAACTTTAAGTCTGAAGGACTTCAGCTCCCAGAATTCTCCAGCCAGCTTTGCTTTAAAGCAGGGGTCTCCAACCTTTGCAACTTTAAGTCTGAAGGACTTCAGCTCCCAGACTTCTCCAGCCAGCTTTGCTTTAAAGCAGGAGTCTCCAACCTTTGCAACTTTAAGTCTGAAGGACTTCAGCTCCCAGACTTCTCCAGCCAGCTTTGCTTTAAAGCAGGGGTCTCCAACCTTTGCAACTTTAAGTCTGAAGGACTTTCAGCTCCCAGACTTCTCCAGCCAGCTTTGCTTTAAAGCAGGGGTCTCCAACCTTTGCAACTTTAAGTCTGAAGGACTTCAGCTCCCAGACTTCTCCAGCCAGCTTTGCTTTAAAGCAGGGGTCTCCAACCTTTGCAACTTTAAGTCTGAAGGACTGTAGGGAGCGAGATGATAGGTAGCCATAACAACATTCTTTCTAGAAAGCCAAGGTCATCCTTTGTCTCTGCACCTGACCGGAACTGGATGGGAGGAATCTGTTGTCGTGGCAGTGGGAGATTGGACCATGGGATGGACTGGTGGGTGTTGGGGGAAAGATCTTGTACTTCCAACTGTGTGGGGAAAACCGGGAAGCTTCCAGATTCAGGTTCTCCCAGATGGGGCAACATGGCTCCCTTCATCCATGGGAACTTGGAGGAATGCTTTGCCTGGGACTCTGGTTTAATTTTGGATGCTATTTGGAAGCCTATGTGGGCTTTTCTGGATTTGAATTTGTGCCACAAACTCTTGACCCTTTGCAAGCCCCAAACTCTCGTCCTTAGAAGTCTCGTGGAGATGGTCCATCATCCAGGTCCTGGTTGTCCCAAAGATGCTTCTCCAAAAGACAACTAGGCTTTCCTGGGTGGTGGTTTTTTTTCTTTCTTTGAAAACTTTTTGCTTCTCATCCAAGAAGGTTCTTCTTGGATGGGGAGCAAAATGTTTTCAAGGAACAGAAGAAAATACTCAAAGGAAGTCCAGTTGACTTTTGGAAAAACCATCTTTGGGACAACCACGATCCGGATGATGGAGAATCTTCCTAGACATCTAGAACGTCTGAAGTTATTCAGAAGAAGGACCATGGATGGAACAGGGTCGCACCCAGGAAACCTTCTCCCTTCCTGATGAGGGGGCTGGGGACTAGAACGTATGAAGGACAGTTGCTGGGATTGGGCATGTCTAATCGAATGAAGAGAAGGACCAGGGCTGACATGATAGCAGCCTTCCAACATTTGAGGGGCTGCCCCAAGCAGCAACAAGTGGAAACTAATCCAGGAGAGAAGCAACCTAGAAGTAAGGAGGAATTTCCTGACAGTTAGAAGAATTAATCAGTGGAACAGAAGTTGCCACCAGAAGTTGTAAATGCTCCATCGCTGGAAGTTTTCAAGAAAAGAGACTGGAGGGCCATTTGTTTGAGATGGTATAGGATCTCCTGCTTGAGCAGGGGGTTGGACTAGAAGACCTCTGAGGTCCCTTGCAGTCCTGTGATTCTAGAAGGAAGGAAGGAAGGAAGGAAGGGGAAAAGGAAGGAAGGAAATAGAGAGAAAGGGTTAGGGCTAGAGTTACTCCCTCCCTCTCCCCCTCCCTTCCTCCCTCCCTCTCTCTCTCCCTCCCTCTCTTTCTCTTCCCCCTCTCTTCCTCTCTCTCACCCTCTCACCCTCCCTCTCTCCACTTCTCTCCCTCCTTCTCTCTCCCTCCCTTTCTCTCTCCACCCCTCCCTCTCTTTCTCTTCCCCCTCTCTTCCTCTCTCTCCCCCTCTCTCCCTCCCTCTCTCCACTTTTCTCCCTCCTTCTCTCTCCCTCCCTTCCTTTCTCTCTCCATCCCTCCCTCTCTTTCTCTTCCCCCTCTCTTCCTCTCTCTCCCCCTCTCTCCCTCCTTCTCTCCACTTTTCTCCCTCCTCTCTCCCTCCCTTCCTTTCTCTCTCCATCCCTCCCTCTCTTTCTCTTCCCCCTCTCTTCCTCTCTTTCCCCCTCTCTCCCTCCTTCTCTCCACTTTTCTCCCTCCTTCTCTCTCCCTCCCTTCCTTTCTCTCTCCATCCCTCCCTCTCTTTCTCTTCCCCCCTCTTCCTCTCTCCCCCCTCTCTCCACTTCTCTCCCTTCCTCCCTCCCTCTCTCCATCCCTCCCTCTCTTTCTCTTCCCCCTCTCTTCCCCTCTCTCCACGTCTCTCCCTCCCTCTCCCTCTCCCTCCCCACCTCTTTCTCTTCCCCCTCTCTTCCTCTCTCTCCCTCCCTCTCTCCACTTTTCTCCCTCCTTCTCTCTCCATCCCTCCCTCTCTTTCTTTTCCCCCTCTCTTCCTCTCTCCCCCCCTCTCTCCCTCCCTCTCTCCACTTCTCTCCCTCCTTCTCCCTCCTTCTCTCTCTCCCTCCCTCCCTCTCTTTCTTTTCCCCCTCTCTTCCTCTCTCCCCCCTCTCTCCCTCCCTCTCTCCACTTCTCTCCCTCCCTCTCTCCCTCCCTCCCTCTCTTTCTTTTCCCCCTCTCTTCCTCTCTCTCCCCCTCTCTCCCTCCCTCTCTCCACTTTTCTCCCTCCTTCTCCCTCCCTCCCTCTCTTTCTCTTCCCCCTCTCTTCCTCTCTCTCCCCCTCTCTCCCTCCCTCTCTCCACTTTTCTCCCTCCTTCTCCCTCCCTCCCTCTCTTTCTCTTCCCCCTCTCTTCCTCTCTCTCCCTCCCTCTCTCCACTTTTCTCCCTCCTTCTCTCTCCCTCCCTCTCTCTCTCCCTCCCTCTCCCTCTCTTTCTCTTCCCCCTCTCTTCCTCCCTCCCGCTCCCTCCCTCTCATCCCCCCCCTCTCTCCCTCCACCTCTCTGAAAGCCATCGGCCACCGTGGGAGGGGGGTTCATTGCATAGAGCAACATTCATTTCCCCCTCCCTCCCCCCACGAAGCCCAGACCGAAAGGAAGGAGGGAAGGAAACGCGGGCGAGGGAGCGAAAGAAAGAGGCACTTAAAAGAAGTGACAAACACCTTGCAAAAATTGGAGAGAGGCTCTCAGGAGCTGCGGGATAATAAGGCAGCTCACTTATTTCCTTTATTTCCCGCCCCCCCGCCCCCCGCCCCCCGTCCATTTTGCCCAAGCGGAAGGAAAATAGCTCCAATTATCTGTTCTCAGCCGAAGAAACACGGGGATTATCTTCCTTTCAGGAGGCAGAATGGGCCCATTTCGGAAGGGAGAAGCTGCCAAACCCCCCCCCCCCACCCTCATTGGGGGGTCTCCGGATAGGATCTCTCTCCAACCCCCCTCAGATTTGTTCCTGATATGTTGATAAGACCTTGGAGGTCTTCTAGTCCATCCCCTGCCCAGGATTATAGACCTATAGCGTTGAAAGGGACCTTGGAGGTCTTCTAGTCCAACCTCTGCCCAGGATTCTAGACCCATAGCGTTGAAAGGGACCTTGGAGGTCTTCTAGTCCACCCCTCAGCCCAAGATCACAGTCATAGATCTGGAAGGGTCCTTGGAGGTCTTCTAGACCAACCCCTGCCCAGGATTATAGACCCATAGCGTTGAAAGGGACCTTGGAGGTCTTCTAATCCAACCTCTGCCCAGGATTATAGACCCATAGCGTTGAAAGGGGCCTTGGAGGTCTTCTAGTCCATCCTCTGCCCAGGATTATAGACCCATAGCGTTGAAAGGGACCTTGGAGGTCTTCTATTCCAACCTCTGCCCAGGATTATAGACCCATAGCGTTGAAAGGGACCTTGGAGGGTCTTCTAGTCCACCCCTCAGCCCAAGATCACAGTCATAGATCTGGAAGGGACCTTGGAGGTCTTCTAGTCCAACCTCTGCCCAGGATTATAGACCCATAGCGTTGAAAGGGACCTTGGAGGTCTTCTAGTCCACCCCTCAGCCCAGGATTATAGACCTATAGCGTTGAAAGGGACCTTGGAGGTCTTCTAGTCCAACCTCTGCCCAGGATTATAGACCCATAGCGTTGAAAGGGACCTTGGAGGTCTTCTAGTCCACCCCTCAGCCCAAGATCACAGAGTCATAGATCTGGAAGGGACCTTGGAGGTCTTCTAGTCCAACCTCTGCCCAGGATTATAGACCCATAGCGTTGAAAGGGACCTTGGAGGTCTTCTAGTCCACCCCTCAGCCCAAGATCACAGAGTCATAGATCTGGAAGGGACCTTGGAGGTCTTCTAGTCCAACCTCTGCCAGGATTATAGACCCATAGCGTTGAAAGGGACCTTGGAGGTCTTCTAGTCCACCCCTCAGCCCAAGATCACAGAGTCATAGATCTGGAAGGGACCTTGGAGGTCTTCTAGTCCAACCTCTGCCCAGGATTATAGACCCATAGCGTTGAAAGGGACCTTGGAGGTCTTCTAGTCCACCCCTCAGCCCAAGATCACAGTCATAGATCTGGAAGGGACCTTGGAGGTCTTCTAGTCCAACCTCTGCCCAGGATTATAGACCCATAGCATTGAAAGGGACCTTGGAGGTCTTCTAGTCCACCCCTCAGCCCAAGATCACAGAGTCATAGATCTGGAAGGGACCTTGGAGGTCTTCTAGTCCAACCTCTGCCCAGGATTATAGACCCATAGCGTTGAAAGGGACCTTGGAGGTCTTCTACTCCACCCCTCGGCCCAAGATCACAGAGTCATAGATCTGGAAGGGACCTTCCAGGTCTTCTAGTCCATCCCCTGCCCAGGATTATAGACTCATAGCATTGAAAGGGACCTTGGAGGTCTTCTAGTCCACCCCTCAGCCCAAGATCACAGAGTCATAGATCTGGAAGGGACCTTGGAGGTCTTCTAGTCCAACCTCTGCCCAGGATTATAGACCCATAGCATTGAAAGGGACCTTGGAGGTCTTCTAGTCCACCCCTCAGCCCAAGATCACAGAGTCATAGATCTGGAAGGGACCTTGGAGGTCTTCTAGTCCAACCTCTGCCCAGGATTATAGACCCATAGCATTGAAAGGGACCTTGGAGGTCTTCTAGTCCACCCCTCAGCCCAAGATCACAGAGTCATAGATCTGGAAGGGACCTTGGAGGTCTTCTAGTCCAACCTCTGCCCAGGATTATAGACCCATAGCGTTGAAAGGGACCTTGGAGGTCTTCTACTCCACCCCTCAGCCCAAGATCACAGAGTCATATATCTGGAAGGGACCTTGGAGGTCTTCTAGTCCAACCTCTGCCCAGGATTATAGACCCATAGCATTGAAAGGGACCTTGGAGGTCTTCTAGTCCACCCCTCAGCCCAAGATCACAGAGTCATAGATCTGGAAGGGACCTTGGAGGTCTTCTAGTCCAACCTCTGCCCAGGATTATAGACCCATAGCGTTGAAAGGGACCTTGGAGGTCTTCTACTCCACCCCTCGGCCCAAGATCACAGAGTCATAGATCTGGAAGGGACCTTGGAGGTCTTCTAGTCCAACCTCTGCCCAGGATTATAGACCCATAGCATTGAAAGGGACCTTGGAGGTCTTCTAGTCCACCCCTCAGCCCAAGATCACAGAGTCATAGATCTGGAAGGGTCCTTGGAGGTCTTCTAGACCAACCCCTGCCCAGGATTATAGACCTATAGCGTTCAAAGGGGCCTTGGAGGTCTTCTAGTCCAACCTCTGCCCAGGATTATAGACCCATAGCATTGAAAGGGACCTTGGAGGTCTTCTAGTCCACCCCTCAGCCCAAGATCACAGAGTCATAGATCTGGAAGGGACCTTAGAGGTCTTCTAGTCCAACCTCTGCCCAGGATTATAGACCCATAGCGTTGAAAGGGACCTTGGAGGTTTTCTACTCCACCCCTCGGCCCAAGATCACAGTCATAGAACTGGAAGGGACCTTGGAGGTGTTCTAGTCCAACCTCTGCCCAGGATTATAGACCCATAGCATTGAAAGGGACCTTGGAGGTCTTCTAGTCCACCCCTCAGCCCAAGATCACAGAGTCATAGATCTGGAAGGGACCTTGGAGGTCTTCTAGTCCAACCTCTGCCCAGGATTATAGACCCATAGCATTGAAAGGGACCTTGGAGGTCTAGTCCACCCCTCAGCCCAAGATCACAGAGTCATAGATCTGGAAGGGACCTTGGAGGTCTTCTAGTCCAACCTCTGCCCAGGATTATAGACCCATAGCGTTGAAAGGGACTTTGGAGGTCTTCTACTCCACCCCTCGGCCCAAGATCACAGAGTCATAGATCTGGAAGGGACCTTGGAGGTCTTCTAGTCCATCCCCTGCCCAGGATTATAGACTCATAGCATTGAAAGGGACCTTGGAGGTCTTCTAGTCCACCCCTCAGCCCAAGATCACAGAGTCATAGATCTGGAAGGGACCTTGGAGGTCTTCTAGTCCAACCTCTGCCCAGGATTATAGACCCATAGCGTTGAAAGGGACCTTGGAGGTTTTCTACTCCACCCCTCGGCCCAAGATCACAGTCATAGAACTGGAAGGGACCTTGGAGGTCTTCTAGTCCAACCTCTGCCCAGGATTATAGACCCATAGCATTGAAAGGGACCTTGGAGGTCTTCTAGTCCACCCCTCAGCCCAAGATCACAGAGTCATAGATCTGGAAGGGACCTTGGAGGTCTTCTAGTCCAACCTCTGCCCAGGATTATAGACCCATAGCATTGAAAGGGACCTTGGAGGTCTAGTCCACCCCTCAGCCCAAGATCACAGAGTCATAGATCTGGAAGGGACCTTGGAGGTCTTCTAGTCCAACCTCTGCCCAGGATTATAGACCCATAGCGTTGAAAGGGACTTTGGAGGTCTTCTACTCCACCCCTCGGCCCAAGATCACAGAGTCATAGATCTGGAAGGGACCTTGGAGGTCTTCTAGTCCAACCTCTGCCCAGGATTATAGACCCATAGCGTTGAAAGGGACCTTGGAGGTCTTCTACTCCACCCCTCGGCCCAAGATCACAGTCATAGATCTGGAAGGGACCTTGGAGGTCTTCTAGTCCAACCTCTGCCCAGGATTATAGACCCATAGCGTTGAAAGAGACCTTGGAGGTCTTCTAGTCCACCCCTCAGCCCAAGTTCACAGAGTCATAGATCTGGAAGGGTCCTTGGAGGTCTTCTAGACCAACCCCTGCCCAGGATTATAGACCCATAGCGTTGAAAGGGGCCTTGGAGGTCTTCTACTCCACCCCTCAGCCCCAAGATCACCGTCATAGATCTGGAAGGGTCCTTGGAGGTCTTCTAGACCAACCCCTGCCCAGGATTATAGACCCATAGCGTTGAAAGGGACCTTGGATGTCTTCTACTCCACCCCTCGGCCCAAGATCACAGTCATAGTCTGTGATCACAGTCATAGTCATCTGGATGGGACCTTACTACTCCACCCCTCGGCCCAAGATCACAGTCACAGTCAAGATCACAGTCATAGTCATCTGGAAGGGACCTTGGAGGTCTTCTAGTCCACCCCTCAGCCCAGGATCACAGTCATAGATCTGGAAGGGACCTTGGAGGTCTTCTAGTCCATCCCCTGCCCAGGATTATAGACTCATAGCATTGAAAGGGACCTTGGAGGTCTTCTAGTCCATCCCCTGCCCAGGATTATAGACCTATAGCGTTGAAAGGGACCTTGGAGGTCTTCTAGTCCATCCCCTGCCCAGGATTCTAGACCCATAGCGTTGAAAGGGGCCTTGGAGGTCTTCTAGTGTTCCAATATCTCAGGGGCTGCCCCAAAGAGAAGGGAGTCCACCTCTTCTCCAAAGCACCTGAGGACAGGAGATGAAGCCATGAATGGAAACTAAGGAAGGAGAGAAGCAACCTGGAATTAAGAAGGAATTTTCTGACAGTAAGAACCATTAACCGGTGGAACAGCTTGCCACCAGACGTTGTACGTGCTTTATCCCTGGGGGTTTTAAAGAAGAGATAGGACGGCCATTTGTCTGTAGCGCTATACAGGGTTGCAGTTACAACCATTCATTTAGTGGCCATTTGAAGTTACAGGGGCATTGAAAAAAGTGACTTATGGCCGTTTCTCACTCCTACGATCCCTGGGGTCACGGATTCAAAATTCAGATGCTTCTCAACTGACTCATATTTATGACGGTCGCATAGTGTCCCAGGGGGGGTCACGTGATCTTCATTTTCTATGGTGGGAAAAAGGGAGGGGGGGATTGTACAGGATTAGATGATAGGTAGCCATAACAACCTTCTTTCTAAAAAGCCAAGGTCATCCTTTGTCTTTGCACCTTTGCAACTGACTGGAACTGGATGGGTGGAAGCTGCCAGTGTGGCAGTGGGAGATCGGACCCATGGGATGGACTTGAGGGTGTCGGGGGGCAAGATCTGGAACTTTCAACTGGGTGGGGAAAACCGGGAAGCTTCCAGATTCATGGCTCTCTTCATCCATGGGAACTTTGAGGAATCCTTGGCCTCGGACTCTGATTTAATTTTGGATGCTATTTGGAACCCCTGACCCAAAAACCAGCTGACGGCACATGCACATGTGCCATGGAGCTCAGCTGGGGTGATGACTTGTGCACCCTCAGAGAGACCTCTGCGAGCCACCTGTGGTAAGCGTTTCGTAGATCCTCCATCACGGGCAGAGGGCCTCTTACTTGAGCGAGGGGGCTGGACTAGAAGACCTCCAAGGTCCCTTCCAACTCTGTTATTCTGTAAAACTCTCCTGCTTGAACAAGGGGGCTGGACTAGAAGACCTCCAAGGTCCCTTCCAACTCTGTTATTCTGTAAGGCTCTCCTGCTTGAACAAGGGGGCTGGACTAGAAGACCTCCAAGGTCCCTTCCAACTCTGTTATTCTGTAAGACTCTCCTGCTTGAACAAGGGGGCTGGACTAGAAGACCTCCAAGGTCTCTTCCAACTCTGTTATTCTGTAAGGCTCTCCTGCTTGAGCAAGGGGCTGGACTAGAAGACCTCCAAGGTCCCTTCCAACTCTGCTATTCTGTAAGGCTCTCCTGCTTGAGCAAGGGGGCTGGACTAGAAGACCTCCAAGTTCCCTTCCAACTCTGTTATTCTGTAAGGCTCTCCTGCTTGAGCAAGGGGGCTGGACTAGAAGACCTCCAAGGTCCCTTCCAGCTCTGTTATTCTGTAAGGCTCTCCTGCTTGAGCAAGGGGGCTGGACTAGAAGACCTCCAAGGTCCCTTCCAGCTCTGTTATTCTGTAAGGCTCTCCTGCTTGAGCAAGGGGGCTGGACTAGAAGACCTCCAAGGTCCCTTCCAACTCTGTTATTCTGTAAGGCTCTCCTGCTTGAGCAAGGGGGCTGGACTAGAAGACCTCCAAGGTCCCTTCCAGCTCTGTTCCTCTGCCCTTCTCTTTCCGGCTGCCCAGCCCTGCCAAATCTCTCCTTGTGCTGCCAAGGAGTCTAGGAAGATGGAGAAGGTTCAGAGGAACAGCCGTTGGGACACATCCCAAGGTCCATTCAAGGAGGATCCCTCCGCCCCCTTGCCAGGTTCTTCTCATTCATCTCATCCAAGGTACTTAAGGAAATCAACTCTCCCTTGGACGGCAGCAGAGACGTCTCCCGGCAGGCTCCCGACGTGATGTTTACCACATCGAAATGGCCTTTTGGCCGAGGAGAGCTCACCACTCAGAAAGGCCCCACTTTGCACGTTCTCTGGCTGGCCACCCTATTGTCGTGGCCCGCCAGCAGAGCAGGTGTCAGAGTCGGGCAGTGAGGAGGGTCGGGGAGGAACCTGGGCCAGTCCTGGAGTCTGGGGAAGGCTCGGAGGAGGGCTCTGGGTCGGAAGCATAGAGGGGGGCTGACTGTCAATCAGCTGCCTTTCGGAGTCGGACGTCAGTGAGGCAGAAGAGCAGCTGGAGCCTATTCCCAGTGTGCGCATGCACAGAGCGGCCAGAGGAAAGGAACAGCTAAAGAACAGGGGTCGACTTGGGAGGAAGGCCACAGGTGGATGGTGAATGGCCCCTCCCAGAGGGAATAAAAGAGGAGCGAAAGGGGAGTGGAGCTTGCAGGAGACCATGAGTTCACTTCATTGGTTTGTGACTCTCTGAGTCTCCTTGCCAAGTTCTGCAGATCTCGGCCTGTCAGAAGCAAAGATGGGGCCAGGGCCCTCCGACAGTTCTCAGCTGCCTTCGGAGTCCGACATCAGTGAGGCAGAAGAACATCTGGAGCCTGTTCCCTGTGCGCATGCGCAGAGCTGCCAGGAGAAGGGAAGAGCTAAAGAACAAGGGCCGACTCGGGAGTAAAGGCACAGGTCAACTTGGGAGGAAGGCCAGAGGGGGACGATGAATGGCCCCTCCCAGAGGGAATAAAAGAGGAGCGAAAGGGGAGTGGAGCGTGCAGGAGACCATGAGTCCCATTCATTAAGAGGGAAGATCTGCTCCCGACTTCTTGCCGAGGAATTGCTGCTACAGCTTGGAGTTTTGAGGATATCGGCCTGGCGGCTCTCCAAACCTGATAAAAGGCCTGTAGTTATGAAATCTCTTGAAAGATAGTCGGCCGGGACTATGCTGGAGAGGAATTCCCTTGAACCTAAATAAAAGGGGTTTTATCAGGATGAGAACTCGGCTTCATGATCTTGGGAGGCCTCGGTCAGAACACCTACCTCCACAAGTTATCTGAACCCATCTTTAAGCCATCGTGGTTTGTTTGGATCACATGTCACAGCACAGTTCAGAGAAGAGCAACTAAGAGGCTCAGGTGGACTTCAACTCCCAGGATTAAAATAAAACCCTAGCAAGGCCACACCTGGAATATTGCACCAGTTTTGGCCCCCACATTACCGAAAAGTCGTTGAGACTTTGCATAAAGTGCAGAGAAGAGCAACTAAGAGATCAAAGGCCTGGAGACTAAAACATACGAAGAACGGCTGCAGGATTTTGAGTCTGGCCACTCTAGAGAAAACAAGGACCAGGGAAGACAGGATGGCAGCCTTCCAGTATTTGAGGGGCTGCCCCAAAAAAGAGGGGGTCAACTTATTTTCCAAAGCACCAGAAGGCAGGACAAGAAACGATGGACGGAAACCAATCCAGGAGAGAAGCAACCTGGAATTAAGGAGAAACTTCCTAACAATGAGTGGGTCTCCTATTTGAGCAGGGGGCTGGACTAGAAGACCTCCAAGGTCCCTTCCAATTCTGTTATCCTTTCTTTCTTTCCTTCCTTCCTTCCTTCCTTCCTTCCTTCCTTCCTTCCTTCCTTTCTTCCAACTTCCTTCCTTCCAATGGAAGGGTCTCCTGCTTGAGCAGGGGGCTGGACTAGAAGACCTCCAAGGTCCCTTCCAATTCTGTTATCCTTTCTTTCTTTCTTTCCTTCCTTCCAACTTCCTTCCTTCCTTCCTTCCTTCCTTCCTTTCTTCCAACTTCCTTCCTTCCAATGGAAGGGTCTCCTGCTTGAGCAGGGGGCTGGACTAGAAGACCTCCAAGGTCCCTTCCAATTCTGTTATCCTTTCTTTCTTTCTTTCTTTCTTCCTTCCTTCCTTCCTTCCTTCTTCCTTCCTTCCTTCCTTCCTTCCAACTTCCTTCCTTCCAATGGAAGGATCTCCTGCTTGAGCAGGGGGCTGGACTAGAAGATCTCCAAGGCCCCTTCCAATTCTGTTATTCTTTCTTTCTTTCTTCTTTCTTTCTTTCTTTCTTTCTTTCTTTCTTTCTTTCTTTCTTTCCTTTCTTCCTTCCTTCCTTCCAACTTCCTTCCTTCCAATGGAAGGGTCTCCTATCTGAGCAGGGGCTGGACTAGAAGACCTCCAAGGTCCCTTCCAGCTCTATCCTATTCTAACTGTTGTATCCCCTCGGGACATCTTGATGGCCCTCTCCAATGGGGCAGCCCACAAACTGGAGGTAAAATCTTTGGCCAGGCCAAAACTTCAGGTGCAGATTCTGGGGGAAGTTGGAGTTTCTTGGGGAGACAGGTTGGAAAAAGGAGAGATTGCCTTCCTTTGGAAGATAAACACGCCAGCTGGATTTACACGCGTGTTGAACGGGAGTGTCTTTGATTGCTTCATCCCGGTCTCCTTCTTGACCTTCTTGGGGCTCTCTGTCCCTTCTTCCAACCTCTTTCTCTGGCTTTGATCGAGTTCTTTTGTGCAGAAAGGAACAATAAATAAATAAAAATGACTCTCGGGGGGCCGCGGGAAATTTCGCCGGCAAATCTCAGCCCTGTTTTGTGATTCAGAATATTTGTTCCCCGCCAGACAGATTCCCTTTAGGAATAATGAGTTGGAGAAGGAAACGAAAGAGAGAGAGAGAGAGAGAGAGCTTTTCAAGATGCCACTTAATAGTGACTTTCCCTCTTTGAAACTTTATTTATTTCCATCTTCGGCTCAGATGGAAACCAACACAAAGTCAGCCGAGACGTCATTGGTGGGAGTGGCAGAACTCATGTGCTCCGTTACGGTGGTGACGGCACTTTCCTGACCCTTCAGATAAAGATCTGGAATGGAATGGAATAGAATAGAATAGGATAGGATAGGATAGGATAGGATAGGATATTGGAATGAAGAATGGAATAGAATAGAATAGGATATTGGAATGAAGAATAGAATGGAATGGAATAGAATAGATTTATTTATTTTTATTTTATTTTATTAAATTTATACCCCGCCCTTCTCCTAAAAAAGGACCCAGGGCGGTGCACAGGCATCGTTAAAAACATACAAAATACAAAAATCCCAAATTATTAAAAAACTAATTAACTAATATTCCCTGTGCTAAAATTAATAAAACTCTAAAATTTAAAACTATCCCTATAAAAATCAGAAACGGGGTTATGCTAGGCCGGCCTGTTGGAATATTGGAATGAAGAATAGAATAGAATAGAATAGAATAGAATAGAATAGAATAGAATAGAATAGAATAGAATAGAATAGATATTGGAATGAAGAATAGAATAGAATAGAATAGAATAGAATAGAATAGAATAGATATTGGAATGAAGAATAGAATAGAATAGAATAGATATTGGAATGAAGAATAGAATAGAATAGAATAGAATAGATATTGGAATGACGAATAGAATGGAATGGAATGGAATGGAATATAGAAAATAGAATAGAATAGAATAGAATTAGAAATAAAGGAATAGAATAGAATAGAAATAAAGGAATAGAATAGAATAGAATAGAATAGAATAGAATAGAGTAGAATAGAATAGAATAGAATAGTAGGAAGGGACCTTGGAGGTCTTCTAGTCCAACCCCTGCCTAGGCAGGAAGCCCTATACCGTTTCAGACAAATGGCTATCCAACCTCTTCTTAAAGACTTCCAGTGTTGGGGCATTCACAACTTCTGGAGGAAACTTCTGTTCCACTGATTGATTGTCCTAACTGTCAGGAAATTCCTCCTCGGTTCTAAGTTGCTTCTCTCCTGGATTAGTTTCCACCCATTGGTTCTTGTTCTGCCTTGGAGCTTTGGAGAATAGCTTGACTCCCTCTTCTGTGGGGCAACCCCCGAGATATTAGAAGGCTGCTATCCTGTCTCCCCTAGTTCTTCCTATGTTTTATTTCCGACGATCAGCTGTGACGTGCGATTTATATTAGCTAGGCGCGCTCTATCGCAGGCTCTGCCCGCATGCTCGGACGTCGTCACGTCTGCTTCTGACGCTCTGCGCATGCACGGGAAGTCCTGCACAAGCGGACATGTGGCACATGTGCGCAGAGGAAATGCTCATGCACGCTCACATTTGCAAACCGGGTGCGAAGTGAAGTAGATTTTCCAAAAGCCTGGAAGCCTCTGCAGGATTTTGGGTAGAGCCAGTCTAGAGAAAAGGAAGAACCAGGGCAGGACAGGATAGCATCCCCTCCCTGAAAAAAAAAGTTGGAGAAGAGGAAATAATTATGAAATTCAGGGCTGATGGAGGAGGAGGAGGAGGAGAGACGATGATCATAGAGGCAGAAGAGGAACAGACTCACCATAACAGATCCAGAAGGAAAGAGATGTTTTGGGACCTCCTAATGAATCTACAATTTTGATTTCTTCCACATGTTAAAATGGACTCTTTGAGTTGGGAGCAGCTTCCCACCAAAATCGATGAGCTTTCCCAGATTTTGTAGTGGAATTTTTACAAGGGAAGTTGGATGAAAGAAAGAAAGAAAGAAGCAAAAATCGAGGGAGGGAGGAATGAGAAGGGAAGGAAGGAAGTTAGGGAGTGAAGAAGGAAGGAGGATTTTATACAGTTGGGGGCTGGAAGGCCAAAGGGATTTTGGACGCCTGGCACCACAGTTCCCATCGGGCTCAGCCGGCAGGGTTTGCTGGGAGCCATGGAGCCTGGGCAAGGCATCGCAGCCTGCCAGTTTGGTGGGCAGCATGCCATCCAAAGGGGTTCCGGGGGGGGGGGGGAGTTTGGGGGCAGGAAGCCCCATTGACCAATTTTGATGCTTTTTGGTGCATGATGCCATTTCCAGCGGCTTTAATTCTTCACTCAAGGCGAGGATGTGTTTGTTTGCTGGGTTCCCCTTGATTGATTCTAATTAGTTCATTTCTTTCGCCTACATTCAGCCCTTAGAAACGGAGCTTCAGAGCCAGCCCAACCCATTTTGTAAAAAACAGATTAATAGAGTCGGGAGGGACCCCGGAGGTCATCTAGTCCAACCCCGTGCCCAAGCAGGAGACCCTATCCCGTTGGGGAACCAGTGGCAGTCCAGCCTCTTCTTGGAAACTTCCAGTGTCCAAGCAGGAGGAGGAAGAGACGGGTTGTGGGGTCCTTGGTGCTTTCTGAACTATTTTCTTGCAGACGTTTCATGACCCAACTAGCTAACATCATCAGGGCTAGAAGGAAGGGAGATGTACAGGGAGGAGTGTGAGGGGAGAGGGAGGAGGAGGATTGTGGGGTCTTTGGTGCTCTTTGAACGTGGCTTGTTTTCTTGCAGACGTTTCAAGACCCCACTAGATAGTATCATCAGTGCTAGAAGATTCAGTGCTAATTCCCCTCCCTTCTAGCACTTAATGATGTTCCCTAGTTGGGTCATGAAACGTCTGCTAGAAAAACAACGCCCCACGGCGCCACATTACAATCCTGAGCTACAAATATTCTCCTTTGCGAGAAAGTTGGGAAAAACTTTCCGTAGAGACGAAGGGAAAAGGGGGGGCTCTTTGCATCCGCCCAAGGAACCTTTCCTGTAATTGCAAAACTCCCATCAAGGTTGAGGAAGGAGGGAGCGTTCCTTCCTCCAGATATACTTGGAGGCGGGGGAAAAACTCCATCCCTAAAATGCTGCACCCCCCCACCCCCCATGCCCAGGGTTTCTAGCAGACCCTGCTAAAAAAAAAGTCACATTATGGAAATTAAACCTAGATGGATGCAGGTGTCCTTCCAAGTGGGCACCGTTCGGCCAAGCGTGCGGGCCGGAGGGGGGGGAGGGATGGGGGGGCCTCAGGAAGGCAACCTGCACACGAGGCAGTTTCGGAAAAATGAATGGGAAGATTGCCCTTAAGAAAGGAAAGTAGGAGAAGGAAGAGAGAAATGGATGGATGATAGGATAGACAGACAGATAGGTGAGAAAGATGAGAGATAGATAGATAGATAGATAGATAGATAGATAGATAGATAGATAGATAGATAGATAGATAGATAGATAGATAGATAGATAGATAGATAGATAGATAGATAGATAGATAGATAGATAGATAGGACAACGAGAGAGAGTGAGAGATGGATAGAAGATAGATATAAGATGGATGATAGAAAGATGATAGATAGATAGATAGATAGATAGATAGATAGATAGATAGATAGATAGATAGATAGATAGATAGAGACAGACAGACAGACAGACAGACAGACAGACAGACAGACAGAGACAGAACGTTTATTGTGTTCAGAATAGAATAGAATAGAAAAGTTGGAAGGGACCTTGGAGGTCATCTAGTCCAACCCCCTGCTTAGGCAGGAAACCCTACACCACTACAGAGACAAATGGCTATCCAACATCTTCTTAAAGACTTGCAGTGTTGGGGCATTCACAACTTCTGGAGGCAACTTCTGTTTCACTGGTTAAATGTTCTCTACTGTCAGGAAATTCCTCCTCCGTTCTAAGTCGCTTCTCTCCTGGATTAGTTTCCACCCATTGCTTCTTGTTCTGCCCTCAGGTGCCTTGGAGAATAGCTTGACTGCCTCTTCTTTGGGGCAACCCCTGAGATATTGGAAGGCTGCTATCCTGTCTCCCCTGGTCCTTCTCTTCCCTAGACTGGCCCAATCCAGTTCCTACAACCGTTCTTGGTATATTTCAATCTCCAGGCTTTTCATCCTCTTAGTTGCTCTTCTCTGCACTCTTTCTAGAGTCTCCACGTCTTTTCTACCTTCACAACAGAGCTGTGAAAGCTCCATCACTGGAGGTTTTTAAGAAGAGACTGGATGGCCTTTTGACTGAAACGGTGTAGGATTTTGTCTTAAGAGGGGGTTGGACTAGAAGACCTCCAAGGTCCCTTCCAAGTCTGCTATTCTATTCTAGAGAAGACTGAGAAACTAGGGAGGAGGGTCCCTTCTGAGCCTCTTTCTCTGCCTGTTATGCAGCTGAGGGCCATGCCCTCTCTTATCTGACCGTTCTCTTCTATGCAGTGTCTCTTTTTTTTTTAAAATAATCTTTATTAATATAAATATAAAAATAACATTTAACAAATATAAAGAAAAATCGACATACATTATTAAGGCAGAAAGGAGGGTAGGGGAAGAAGGGAGGAGGGAGATAGAAGAAAGAGAAGAAAAGGGTGGACATACCGGGGATATAATTATTCCCCAAATTCAAAGGTTTTTGTTTGTCCCAGTCTGTTCTATTCATTCTTATATACATTTTAAGTTAACTATCTGCCTATGTATCTCTATAATTATCTTAAGTTCGTTGTCGTCTCACTTGTTCCTTGTATTTATTCCACATTTATACTATTTGGTTGTTCACTTTGGTATCCTTTTGTTCTCTTATCGTACCATATATACCATTTTTCCCATGTTTGAGCATAAATCGACTCTGTTTTATCTTTTAAGATATATGTTAGCCTATCGGATTCGGCACAGTTGAAAATTTTGGATATGACGAGGTGGTCTGTTGGTACATTACTAACTTTCCATTGTTGCGCAATGGCCATCCTTGTTGCTGTTGTAATGTGTATAAAAAGGTACCAGTCTTGATTCTGAGTTTGGTTTGGTTTAATGCCAAGTAAGTAAGATTCAGGCTTAAGAGGGAAGTTGATACCTACTATTTCCATCAGCCAGATTTGTATTTTCTTCCAGAGTTGGTTAATTTTTGGACAAGTCCACCATTGGTGAAAGAACGTACCCCTGGCCGTTTTGCATTTCCAGCATCTGTCGGAAGTATTTGGAAACATATATGCTATTCGGGATGGTGGTAAATACCACCTATATAGCATTTTGTATAAATTCTCCTTGAATGAGGAGGCCAGGGTCATTTTGATAGATTTGCCCCAAATTGTTTGCCATTCGTCGAGTGTAATGTTCCTTCCTAT
The DNA here is from genome assembly GCA_039707465.1 of Rhabdophis nuchalis. Classification (NCBI taxonomy): domain Eukaryota; kingdom Metazoa; phylum Chordata; class Lepidosauria; order Squamata; family Natricidae; genus Rhabdophis; species Rhabdophis nuchalis. Next base: position 3,236,788 of record CM077645.1, on the reverse strand, counting down.
ATTCCTCACCTATGCAGTGTCTCTTAACCCCAGTCTCCCAAAGCCATTCGCCCACACCACCCTTCCCAGGCATCAGGCTAAAAATGCACCAGCCAAGATGTTAAAATCACCAATTGAGGCTGGGACTGTTTGGCAAGGGGATTGCTTGGGAATAGCTGGATCCTAATTTCTTTTTCGACCCGACCTGGGTAGGTACTTTTATAACCACCTTGGCAATCTCCTAAATCCTTTCATTTTTTCACCCTCTTCTCCAGACTGAAAATGCTGCTCCGAGTCCAGGATCTGCATTTAGACCAGAGGATGAAATCGAACAGCTGACCAAAAAGATGCTGTACGACATGGATAATCCACCGTCAGAAGAGTACTTCGGTGAGTTTGCATTTTTTTGCGACGAGGAAAAAATGACTTATGACCGGTCCTCACACTTACGACCGCTGCAGCATCCCGAGGATCACCTGATCGCCAGGTGTGATTTTCTCAGCTGACTTCCGACAAGCAAAGTCGGGATGGGGGGAGCTGGATTCACTTAACGACCGTGTGACTCATGAACAGGTCCTGTCCTTCATTCTAACAACCGAGGAGTTCACTTCCCCAATGACACGATTCGCTCGGCAACCGAGGAGTCGCTTAACAACTGCAGGGATTCACTTAGTCCTGAGGCACCGTTTGCCTGTTGTTGTTGTTGTTTTCTCTTCCACCCCTAAGGCGGAGAGATGGCAGAGGAAGGGATTACAAGAGAGTAAGCGGTGGATAGATGGGGGATTCTGGGAGTTGAAGTCCACCCGTCTTAAAGTAGCCGCGTTTGGGCATCTCTGCCCACCCCCCACGCCAGAGAATGCAAACCCAGAGCCCAGCAACCGTCCTTGGGCGCAATTGAGGCTGGACCATTCCTGCAGAGAAATCCAATGTCCTAGCAACTTCTCCTCCGCCCAGGTTGGCGCATCTGAGCATGAGGTCAACTGCACTGGAGCGCATGAAAAAGAAAATCTGTCGAGAGCTGCGGTTTTTTGAATGGAAGGAGGACCTCATTAGCTGAGCTGGAAGGGCTTCCGGCCATTATCATAATTCATGAGTAGACCTCGGTCCAAATGATTCCATCTGAAGAGGCCAGCAGGATTAGGAAAGGTCATTGGCTGGTTCTCTTCTGCCTCCCTTCCCCTTATTATTTCCAGCCCCCTCACCTGCCTCTCTTTCAGGAAGTCCTTGGCTTATGACGACAGTTGTGACCAGGAGAGAGGGAGGGAGGGAGGGAGGGAGGGAGGGAGGGAGGGAGGGAGGAGAGAGAGAGAGAGAGAGAGAGAGAGAGAGAGAGAGAGAGAGAGAGAGAGAGAGAGAGAGAGAGAGAGATGAAAGATGCAGACAGACATGGATGGGTAGACAGATAGATGATGGATGGATGGATGGCTAGGGAGGGGGAGGGGGGGGAGAGAGAGATGAAAGATAGACAGACATACATGGATGGATGGATAGATAGATAGATAGATAGATAGATAGATAGATAGATAGATAGATAGATAGATAGATAGATAGATAGATAGATGATGGATGGATAGATAGATGAAGGATAGATAGATAGATGATGGATGGATGGATGGATAAATGAAGGATAGATAGATAGATAGATAGATAGATAGATAGATAGATAGATAGATAGATAGATAGATAGATAGATAGATAGATGAAGGATAGATAGATAGATAGATGATGGATGGAGGGATGGATGGAGGGATGGATAGATAGATGAAGGATAGATAGATAGATGATGGATGGATGGATGGATGAAGGATAGATAGATAGATAGATAGATAGATAGATAGATAGATAGATAGATAGATAGATAGATAGATAGATAGATAGATGATGGATGGATGGATGGATAGATAGATGAAGGATAGATAGATAGATGATGGATGGATGGATGGATAGATGAAGGATAGATAGATAGATAGATAGATAGATAGATAGATAGATAGATAGATAGATAGATAGATAGATAGATAGATAATGGATGGACGGACAGACAGACAGACAGACAGACAGACAGACAGACAGACAGATGAAGGATAGATAGATGATGGATGGATGGATAGATAGATAGATAGATAGATAGATAGACAGACAGACAGACAGACAGAAACACAGACATGGATGGATGGATGGAGATAGATAAATATACAGATAGATAGATAATACATAGATGAGAGAGAGAGAGAATCAAACTTCAAATATCTGTTTCTAAGCATTGCCAAACACCCAAATTTGGAGCGCCAGACTGTGGGGATGCTGCAATGGTCGTAAGTGCGAGGAGCGGTTGTAAGCCACTTTCTTCAGTGCTGTTTCAACTTCCAACAGGTGCTTAACGGACGCTTATAAGGCGGAGGCTTCCTATATCCAGCGTCCTGTGTGGCTGAACGTTGCTCGTGTTCAGGGCCAGATCAACTAAAACCCAAAGTAGCTGCCTTCACACAGCCAAGTTAATCATGGTTTGTTGTTCATGGACCTTTTGGGAGAGCTTCTGTTTTGTGGTTGTCACACCCAGACACCACAATTGTGTCTTTCCAATGCTTAATCAAGTCGCCTCCGGCAGGTTTGAAAAACACAAATCCTGTTCAGGAAGGCAGAGGTAGTCCTCGGCTTACAACATTCGTTTAGCGACCGTTTCAAGTCATAATGGCATTGAGAAACGTTGATTGATGACCAGACCTCCCACTTATGACTGTTGTAGCATCCTCACTTCATCAAAATCCGGGCATTTGGCGATCAGCATGCCCAGGCAGTCCTCGGCTTAACAACCATTCATTTAGTGACCGTTCAAAGTTACGACGACACTGAAAAAAAGTGACCTAGGACCGTGTTTCAAACTTACGACCGTGGCAGCATCCCCAGGGTCAGGTGATCAAAATGGAGAGGCTTGGCAACTTGACTCATGCTTACGACGGTTGCCGTGTGCTTGGGTCACGCAGTCCTCTTTTTGCGACAAGCAAAGTCAGTGGAGAAGCCAGATTCGCTTAACGACCGGTTTGCTAAATTCACAACTGAAGTGATTCACTTAACAACCGTGGCAAGAAAGGCCGTGAAACGGGGCAAAATTCAAATGTCTCGCTTAGCAACAGAAACCATGGGCTCCATTGTGGGCGTAAGTCAAGGACTATCTGTATTTACAACGCATGCAGCGTCCGGGGGGGGGGTGTCACCATTTATGACCTGCCCAGCCAGTTTCTCACAAGCAAAGAGGGAAGCCGGATTCGCTTAACAACCGTGGGAATTCGCTTAACAAATGCAATGGTTCACTTAACAACTGTGGCCAGAAAGGCCATAAACTGGGACAAAACTCACTTAACCCCTGGATCGCTTAGCAATGGAAATGTTGAGCCCAGGGACTATATTAACCGTCATAAATAGGAGCCGGGTTGCGAAAGGCCCGAATTTTGACCGTGGGGATAACGGTTTGATTCACTTAAGGACTGCGGGGTTTCACTTAACAACCACGGCAAGAAAAAAGGTGACAGGAGCGGATCTCAAATCGTGGAGCTGGAAAATACCCGCCCGGCAGTGAGCCTGGAAGTGGGGGTGGGGTGGGGGAAGACTTCAGTTTCTGGGGAGGGGGCCACGGTCTTCGCTCCTCCCACCCCCCACCCCCACCCGTATTTTAAATTCAACAAACGTTTTGATTTTGGCTCTTGGTTGGGAAAGGAAAAATTAATCACTAAAGCTCCTTAAAGCCAGAACATTTGGTGCAGATTTCACAGGCTTTTATTAGTGTCCCCGTGACTCATAAAACGCACCCAGACTAAAAAGTTTTTACTAATTTATTTGTTCATCCAGGTTTATGCGGATTGCACGAAAAAATGGGGAACGTTCACATGTTATTGTTTTGCACCAGTGTCTAAAACAACTAACATATAAATGTTGGGTGGAAATGGGTGGAAACTAGAAGCAATAGGTGGAAACTAATCCAGGAGAGAAGCAACTTAGAACTGAGGAGGAATTTCATTATGGTTGAAACAATTCATCAGTGGAACAGAAGTTGCCTCCAGAAGTTGTGAATGCCCCAACACTGCAAGTCTTGAAGAAGATGTTGGAGAGCCATTTGTCTGAAACGGTATAGGGCTTCCTGACTAGACAGGGAGTTGGACTAGAAGACCTCCAAGGTCCCTTCCAACTCTGTATTGTGTTGAGAGACAATGAAAAGAGAAGGGAGAAGAGAAGGGAAGAGAGAATAGAGAAGAGAAGAAAGAAGAGAAGGGAAGAGAATAAAGAATAGAGGAGAGGAGAAGAGAAGAGAAGAGAGAATGGAATGGAATAGAATAGAAAATGGAAGGGAAAGGAAGAGGAGAAGAGAAGAGAAGAAAGAATAGAGAAGAGAAGAGAAGAGAAGAGAAGAGAAGAGAAGAGAAGAGAAGAGGACTGGAAGTCTTTAAGAGGATGCTGGAGAGCCATTTGTCTGAAACGGTATAGGGCTTCCTGCCTAGGCAGGGGGTTGGACTAGAAGACCTCCAAGGTCCCTTCCAACTCTGCTATTGTATTGTATTAAATGTTCCCTGTTTTTTTTTTCAAATACTAATTTTTATAACGATTTATTTACATTGTAAGTAAAAGTCCTCAGCTTACGACCACCCTTCAGCCCGCAATTTCCATTGCTAAACGAGACGGGCATTAAGTGAGCTTTGACCCCCTTCTTTACGATCTTTCTTGCCTCAGGCGTTAAGTGGTTAACTTAGCCACACGGCCGTTAAGTGAAACGGGCTTTGCTCCTCCGACGGTTGGGGAATTGCCCGACCCCAAGGACACGGCGACCGTCGTCAATATGAATCAGTGGCCAAGCGTCCAAATGTTAGAGAGTTGGACTAGATGACCTCCAGGCAGGGAGTTGGACTAGATGACCTCCAAGGTCCCTTCCAACTCTGCTGTTGTATTGTATTGTATGTTGATGACGTGACTGCAGGGACGTAAGTGCGAGGACCGGGCTTAAGTCCCTTTTTTCAGCCGCTAAACGAATGGCCGTTAAGGCGAAGACTCCCTGATTTTCCAAGCTCCTTTTGGGGATGTTCTTCATCTTGTAGTGAAAGACGGAGTTGGCCGTTGCCGTCCGGATGTGACCAATAAAGTCAATATTTTTGGCAGCCCCTCTTGGAGGCAACTTCCAGAAAACTCAACGCAGAGACAGAGCTGGTGTCCTTCCAAACCACAACTTCCATAAATAAATTGGGGCGACGTCTTTTAGCTTCCGTTTCTCTCCGAGAGGCCATAAAACAATCGGACACTGGCCCGGGACAATGGCCAGCGCGTAGGATCTGTGCCGTGCCTTTGAAGCGACGTGGGTTTCAAAGCCAGGATTGAACGGAAGGGGGATGGGGGGGGGGGGCATTAACCCGGGAGCTCTTCCCAGGTTGAGGGGCTTCTGGGTCGGTTGGACGGCAGCCCCCACCCCACCCCCAAAAACGGCTGAGAGCTGTGGTCGAGGACTCCAGGACTTCAACTCCCAGAATTCCTCAGCCAGCCAAGTCTGGGTTGTTGTTTTTTCCTATAGCAGAGAGATTTCAGGGATTACAAGAGAGTAAACTTTTTTCTTCTATAGCAGAGAGATTGCAGCCGAAGGGATTACAAGAGAGTAAGCTTTTTTTTCCTATAGCAGAGAGATTTCAGGGATTACAAGAGAGTAAACTTTTTTCTTCTATAGCAGAGAGATTGCAGCCGAAGGGATTACAAGAGAGTGAGCTTTTTTTTCCTATAGCAGAGAGATTTCAGGGATTACAAGAGAGTAAGATTTTTTTTCCTATAGCAGAGAGATTTCAGGGATTAGAAGAGAGTGAGGTTTTTTTTCCTATAGCAGAGAGATTTCAGGGATTAGAAGAGAGTGAGGTTTTTTTTCCTATAGCAGAGAGATTTCAGGGATTACAAGAGAGTAAGATTTTTTTTCCTATAGCAGAGAGATTTCAGGGATTAGAAGAGAGTGAGGTTTTTTTTCCTATAGCAGAGAGATTTCAGGGATTAGAAGAGAGTGAGGTTTTTTTTCCTATAGCAGAGAGATTTCAGGGATTACAAGAGAGTAAGATTTTTTTTCCTATAGCAGAGAGATTTCAGGGATTAGAAGAGAGTGAGGTTTTTTTTCCTATAGCAGAGAGATTTCAGGGATTACAAGAGAGTAAGATTTTTTTTCCTATAGCAGAGAGATTTCAGGGATTAGAAGAGAGTGAGGTTTTTTTTCCTATAGCAGAGAGATTTCAGGGATTAGAAGAGAGTGAGGTTTTTTTTCCTATAGCAGAGAGATTTCAGGGATTAGAAGAGAGTGAGGTTTTTTTTCCTATAGCAGAGAGATTTCAGGGATTACAAGAGAGTAAGATTTTTTTTCCTATAGCAGAGAGATTTCAGGGATTACAAGAGAGTAAACTTTTTTCTTCTATAGCAGAGAGATTGCAGCCGAAGGGATTAGAAGAGAGTAAGATTTTTTTTCCTATAGCAGAGAGATTTCAGGGATTACAAGAGAGTAAGATTTTTTTTCCTATAGCAGAGAGATTTCAGGGATTAGAAGAGAGTGAGGTTTTTTTTCCTATAGCAGAGAGATTTCAGGGATTACAAGAGAGTAAGATTTTTTTTCCTATAGCAGAGAGATTTCAGGGATTACAAGAGAGTAAGATTTTTTTTCCTATAGCAGAGAGATTTCAGGGATTAGAAGAGAGTGAGGTTTTTTTTCCTATAGCAGAGAGATTTCAGGGATTACAAGAGAGTAAACTTTTTTCTTCTATAGCAGAGAGATTGCAGCCGAAGGGATTAGAAGAGAGTAAGATTTTTTTTCCTATAGCAGAGAGATTTCAGGGATTACAAGAGAGTAAGATTTTTTTTCCTATAGCAGAGAGATTTCAGGGATTAGAAGAGAGTGAGGTTTTTTTTCCTATAGCAGAGAGATTTCAGGGATTACAAGAGAGTAAGATTTTTTTTCCTATAGCAGAGAGATTTCAGGGATTACAAGAGAGTAAACTTTTTTCTTCTATAGCAGAGAGATTGCAGCCGAAGGGATTAGAAGAGAGTGAGGTTTTTTTTCCTATAGCAGAGAGATTTCAGGGATTACAAGAGAGTAAGATTTTTTTTCCTATAGCAGAGAGATTTCAGGGATTAGAAGAGAGTGAGGTTTTTTTTCCTATAGCAGAGAGATTTCAGGGATTAGAAGAGAGTGAGGTTTTTTTTCCTATAGCAGAGAGATTTCAGGGATTAGAAGAGAGTGAGGTTTTTTTTCCTATAGCAGAGAGATTTCAGGGATTAGAAGAGAGTGAGGTTTTTTTTCCTATAGCAGAGAGATTTCAGGGATTAGAAGAGAGTGAGGTTTTTTTTCCTATAGCAGAGAGATTTCAGGGATTACAAGAGAGTGAGGTTTTTTTTCCTATAGCAGAGAGATTTCAGGGATTAGAAGAGAGTAAGATTTTTTTTCCTATAGCAGAGAGATTTCAGGGATTACAAGAGAGTAAGATTTTTTTTCCTATAGCAGAGAGATTTCAGGGATTAGAAGAGAGTGAGGTTTTTTTTCCTATAGCAGAGAGATTTCAGGGATTAGAAGAGAGTGAGGTTTTTTTTCCTATAGCAGAGAGATTTCAGGGATTACAAGAGAGTAAGATTTTTTTTCCTATAGCAGAGAGATTTCAGGGATTAGAAGAGAGTGAGGTTTTTTTTCCTATAGCAGAGAGATTTCAGGGATTAGAAGAGAGTGAGGTTTTTTTTCCTATAGCAGAGAGATTTCAGGGATTAGAAGAGAGTGAGGTTTTTTTTCCTATAGCAGAGAGATTTCAGGGATTAGAAGAGAGTGAGGTTTTTTTTCCTATAGCAGAGAGATTTCAGGGATTAGAAGAGAGTGAGGTTTTTTTTCCTATAGCAGAGAGATTTCAGGGATTACAAGAGAGTGAGGTTTTTTTTCCTATAGCAGAGAGATTTCAGGGATTAGAAGAGAGTGAGGTTTTTTTTCCTATAGCAGAGAGATTTCAGGGATTACAAGAGAGTAAGATTTTTTTTCCTATAGCAGAGAGATTTCAGGGATTAGAAGAGAGTGAGGTTTTTTTTCCTATAGCAGAGAGATTTCAGGGATTACAAGAGAGTGAGGTTTTTTTTCCTATAGCAGAGAGATTTCAGGGATTAGAAGAGAGTGAGGTTTTTTTTCCTATAGCAGAGAGATTTCAGGGATTACAAGAGAGTAAGATTTTTTTTCCTATAGCAGAGAGATTTCAGGGATTACAAGAGAGTAAACTTTTTTCTTCTATAGCAGAGAGATTGCAGCCGAAGGGATTACAAGAGAGTAAGCTTTTTTTTCCTATAGCAGAGAGATTTCAGGGATTAGAAGAGAGTAAACTTTTTTCTTCTATAGCCTTCCAATATCTCAGAGGGTGCCACAAAGAAGAGGGAGCCAAACTATTCTCCAAGGCACCTGAGGGCAGGACAAGAAGCAACGGGTGGAAACTAATCAAGGAGAGAAGCAACTTAGAACTGAGGAGAAATTTCCTGACAGTTAGAACAATGAATCAGTGGAACAGAAATTGCCTCCAGAAGTTGCGAATGCCCCAACACTGGAAGTCTTTAAGAAGATGTTGGATAGCCATTGGTCTGAAACAGAATAAGGCTTCCTGCCTAGGCAGGGGGTTGGACTAGAAGACCTCCAAGGTCCCTTCCAACTCAGCTATTGTATTGCATTAGCATGCGATGGCTCGCGTGCCCCTTAGAGATGGCACTTCGGGCACCCGTGCCATAGGGGGTTCGCCATCAGGGTCCTAGGCCACAGAGGGACAAACCAGGGTTATCCTCCAACACCCGTTGTGTGAAGGTGGACTCTAGACTCTGGGGGGAAAGGTGTTAGCAACTCTGGGTTCAGAACCAGTGTTCAGAAATAAATGCGGAATAATGTAATACACCGGACAGTAAAGAGATACGTTGCTTTAACCACACACAAACTCTAAAAACTCTGATAGTAAGAAAATAAATAGTCTTTGTAGCAAGTAAAATGCTTCCTCCGACCAGAGATTCTAACTTCTCAAAACAATAACAGTCCTTCACCCAACACAGAGTTATCTTACAGTGATGCAAAACAAATACTTCTTCAGTCTTCCACTCCTCGGCGGCAAACAGTAAGAACAGGAATCAAATGGAATCGAAAAAGGAACGGACTGTGTTCCTGAGCTTCCTTTATGGTAGAGCTGAGAAGCACAGCCAATCAGAATTCAACACAGTTCTTAAAGCTACATGGACTCTTTAAGAACATAGGCTCATATATATTGTCAGCCCAATATAAGGCTGAATATCCTAACCCAGGGGTCTGGAAAGTTGGCTCTTTGAAGACTGGTGGACTTCAACTCCCAGAATTCCCCAGCCAGCATGGCTGGCTGGGGAATTCTGGGAGTTGAAGTCCACCAGTCTTCAAAGAGCCAACTTTGCAGACCCATGGCCTAACCAAAGGGTTTTCCTGGAAGCCCAAGGTTGCATCCGAGGGGTTGTGGATGGACTTAAGCCCCTCACTCTCTCTCTCTCTCTCTCTCTCTCTGCCAGGTCGTTGTGCCCGCTGTGGGGAGAATGTAGTGGGCGAAGGGACCGGTTGCACGGCCATGGACCAGGTCTTCCACGTCAGCTGCTTCACCTGCATGATTTGCCACAACAAGCTCCGCGGACAGCCCTTCTACGCCGTGGAGAAGAAGGCCTACTGCGAGCCTTGCTACATCGTGAGTAGCTCTCCCTCCCTCTCCGCGCCCAGCCTGGGGAAGGGCCTCGGGGGTCTTCGGCTCAACCTTCCCACGCTCAGCCAGGGAGTTGGGAGGTCCACTTAAAAGTTACTTACGGCTACTCGTGCCTGGCCCCGGGATGAGCAGGCCATGGGAGACCCCCTGCCCCAAAGGCCCTTTTTTCTCCAAGAAACAGCTGGGCTTTCCGGGTTTTTTTTCTTGGGAGACGTTTCGCTTCCCCTCCAAGAAGCTTCTTCCGTTCTGACTGGAGGGTGGGAGAAGGGAAGCCAGGCGAGAGCCGAGGAAGCTTCTTGGAGGAGAAGCAAAGTGTCTTCCAAGACAGAAGAAGGAGGTCCAGCTGCCTCCTGAAAAAGCACTTTTGGGGCAACCAGGACATGGATGCCTGGGATGAAGGGAGCAGTGGAGGATGGAGGGAGGGAGGGAGGAAAGGATAGGAGGATAGAAGGAGGGAAATATGGAGGGATGACAGGATGAATGGAGGGAGGGAGGGAGCGGTGGATGAGGGAGGGAGGGAAGGATGGAAGGGAGGGATGGGGAATGATAAATGGATGGATGGATAATGGATGGATAGATGCAGGGATGGATAGATGGAGGAATGGGAGGATGAAAGGATGGAAGGAAGGATGAATGGATGGATAGAGGGAGGGAACGATGAATGGATGGAGGGGATGGATGGATGGATGAAGCGAGGGAGGGAGGGAGGGAGGAATGTGGGAATGATGGATGGAAGGAAGGATGAATGGATAGGGGGGATGATGGAGGGAAGGATGGAAGGGAGGGAGGAATGGGGGAATGATGATGGATGAAGGGAAGGATGAATGGATAGAAGGGATGAATGGATGGAGGGAAGGATGGAAGGAGGAATGGGGAAATGATGGATGGAGGGAGGGAAGGATGGAAGGGAGGGAGGGAGGAATGGATGGATGGATGAAGGGATGGGTGGACAGAGGGAAGGAAGAATGGACAGAGGGAAGGAGGAAGGGAGAGAAGGATGGAAGGATCTTTGCCCACCAGACCCTTCCATCGTAGACCAAGAGTTGGAAGGGAAGACCTTCCAGGGTCCAGGCCCTCTGGGGTCTTTGGGAGCTTGAAGGCCTCTCAAGGCTTCAGGTTTTGGGCCCTCAGGAGGGTCAAAGGGGTCATCACCGTATTCCTCCAGGCGCCTCAGTAGCCGGAGGGGACTCCTGGCCGGAGCTGAGCGGCCGGACGGAAGGGGCCTGGGAGGGAGGGAGGGAGAGGAGCAGGACAACGGAGAAGGACTCCCTCCTTCCCCCTCCTCCTCCTCCTCCTCCTCCTTCCGATTCATCCTCAGATCTTCACTAAGGCGTAAAGAAATATTAGTTTGGGGGAAACGGAGCAGAAGGGAAGGTGGGCTGCCCACTGGGCCCCGTGCAGACCCCACCCCACCCCACCCCAGAGGGGACGGTCAGAGGGTCCCACTGGATGTGAGGAGGCTCTTTCTCCTCCTCCATCTCTCCTCCATCTCTCCCTCGCCCATCACCCTTTCTCTTCTCCCACCATCCCCATTTCTCCTTCTATGGCACCACTTCCTCCTCCTCCTCCTCCTTCTCCATCATTTCTTCTACTTTCTTCTTCTTTTTCTTCTTCTCCTCCTCCTCCCCCACCTTCTCTTTTTTCTCCTCTTCCTCCTCTTTCTTCTTCTTTTCCTCCTCTCTTCTCTTTCTCCTTCTGATAATCTTCCTCCTCTTCTTTTTTTTCTCCTTCCTTCTTCTCCTCCTCCTCCTCTTTCTCCCTTCCTTCTCTCCTCCTCCACCTCTTTTTTCTTCCCCTCCTCCTCCACCACCTCCTCTTTCTTCTCCTTCTCCTTCTGCTAATCCTTCTTCTCCTCCCTACAGACCCCCCCTCCCTCCCTTCCAGCACTGATGAAGTTCCCTAGTTGGGTCATGAAACGTCTGCCAGAAAACCCCAGCTCTGCTCCTCCTCCGGGAGTGCCCAGGGCCCCTCGATTCAACCTACAAATATCCTCCTTGAAACTTGAAAACTCCAGCCCAGCATAACTCATTGCCACAGAGCACACGGGTGGCAACGTGCTGCATTGGAGAGGCATTATCTCCGGGGTTGGAGGTGTTGCGTGGTGCGTGTTGTGTTTGGCAGATGCCTTTGTGTGTGTGTGTGTGTGTGTGTGTGTGTGTGTGTGTGTGTGTGATCTAGCATATTGTGCTACCTCGCCTTCCCTGACGATGCCCTGTATCGTGTGAACCCAGAGAACGGGTGAATCCGCTTAGCAGATGCCGTGGGTCGTCTGAAGGCAGCCTGGGACTCCAGAGCCCTGAGCCAGATTATCCGAAAGGTTTCCTTCCAAGCCAGAAAAGAAGGAGAAGTTTCTCTACCTCCAGCAGGCGATGGGCATTTTGAACTCCTTTCTAGAAGAGAAGAGAATATAGAAGGGAATGGGATGGGATATAGAATAGAATAGAATAGAATAGAATAGAATAAAATAGATATTGGAATGGAATGGAATGGAATATAGAATAGAACAGAAAAGAGAATAGAATAGAATGGAATGGAAAGGAAAGGAAAGGAATGGAATATAGAATAGAATAGAATAGAATAGAATAGAATAGAATAGATATTGGAATGAAGAATAGAATAGAGTAGAGTAGAATAGAATAGAATAGATATTGGAATGGAATGGAATGGAATGGGAATAGAACAGAAAAGAGAATAGAATAGAATGGAATGGAAAGGAAAGGAATGGAATATAGAATAGAATAGAATAGAATAGAATAGATATTGGAATGAAGAGTAGAGTAGAATAGAATAGAATAGAATAGATATTGGAATGGAATGGAATGGAATGGAATGGAATGGGAATAGAACAGAAAAGAGAATAGAATAGAATGGAATGGAAAGGAAAGGAAAGGAATGGAATATAGAATAGAATAGAATAGAATAGAATAGAATAGAATAGAATAGAATAGAATAGATATTGGAATGGAATGGAATGGAATGGGAATAGAACAGAAAAGAGAATAGAATAGAATGGAATGGAAAGGAAAGGAAAGGAATATAGAATAGAATAGAATAGAATAGAATAGAATAGAATAGAATAGATATTGGAATGGAATGGAATGGAATGGGAATAGAACAGAAAAGAGAATAGAATAGAATGGAATGGAAAGGAAAGGAAAGGAATATAGAATAGAATAGAATAGAATAGAATAGAATAGAATAGAATAGATATTGGAATGGAATGGAATGGAATGGAATGGGAATAGAACAGAAAAGAGAATAGAATAGAATGGAATGGAAAGGAAAGGAATATAGAATAGAATAGAATAGAATAGAATAGAATAGAATAGAATAGATATTGGAATGGAATGGAATGGGAATAGAACAGAAAAAAGAATGGAATGGAAAGGAATGGAAAGGAAAGGAATATAGAATAGAATAGAATAGAATAGAATAGAATAGAATAGAATAGATATTGGAATGGAATGGAATGGAATGGGAATAGAACAGAAAAGAGAATAGAATGGAATGGAATGGAAAGGAAAGGAAAGGAATATAGAATAGAATAGAATAGAATAGAATAGAATAGAATAGAATAGATATTGGAATGGAATGGAATGGGAATAGAACAGAAAAGAGAATAGAATAGAATGGAATGGAAAGGAAAGGAAAGGAAAGGAATGGAATATAGAATAGAATAGAATAGAATAGAATAGAATAGAATAGAATAGAATAGATATTGGAATGGAATGGAATGGAATGGGAATAGAACAGAAAAGAGAATGGAATGGAAAGGAAAGGAATAGAGAAGAGAAGAGAAGAGAAGAGAAGAGAAGAGAAGAGAAGAGAAGAGAAGAGAAGAGAATATGGAATAGAATAGAATGGAATGGAAAATATGGAACGGAATAGGAATAGGAATAGAACAGAACACAACACAACAAAATATAGAACAGAACAGAATAGAACAGAACAGAATATGGTATGGAATAGGAATAGAATAGAATAGAACAGAAGAAAATATAGAAGAGAAGGGAATGGAATGGAATAACAGAGTTGGAAGGGCTCCTTGGAGGTCTTCTAGTCCAACTCCCTGCTTAGGCAGGAAATGCTACACCACTTCAGACAAATGGTTATCCAACATCTTAAAAACATCTCTATCCAGTGATAGAGCACCCACAACTTCTGGTGGCAAGCAGTTCCACTGATTAATTGTTCTCACTGTCAGGAAATTCCACCTTAATTCCAAGTTGCTTCTCTCCTTGATTAGTTTCCACCCATTGCTTCTTGTCCTGCCCTCAGGTGCCTTGGAGAATAGCTTGACTCCCTCTTCTTTGGGGCAACCCCTGAGATATTGGAAGGCTGCTATCCTGTCTCCCCTGGTCCTTCTTTACGTTCAACTAGACCTACCCAGTTCCTGCAACCGTTCTTCATATGTTTTAGCCTCCAGTCCCCTCATCCTCTTTCTTGCTCTTCTCTGCACTCTTTCCAGAGTCTCAATGTCTTTTCTACATAGTGGTGACCAATACTGGGTGCAAATATTCCAAGTGTGGCCTTCCCAAGGCATTACAAAAGTGGTATTAACCCTTCAGGTGATCTTGATTCTCTCCCTCTGTTGATGCAGCCTAGAACTGTGTTGGCTTTTTTGGCAGCTGCTGCCCACGGCTGGCTCCTATCTCAATGGTTGCCCACTAGGACTCCAAGATCCCTCTCACAGTTGCTACTATTGAGCATGGTACCACCTATCCTGTACCTGTGCATTTCATTTTTGTTGCCTAAATGTAGAACCTGACTTTTTTCACCATTGAATTTCATTTTCTTAGATGGGGGTGTTGAAGTTTGTCGAGACCCTTCTGTATCTTGAGCCCATTTTGGGGGGCGTGGGGGGCATTGGCAGCGTTCGTTCTCCATGGCAAAATGCGGTCAAGTAGACAGGAAGCTCCCCATTCTTCCTATCTGACCGGGCCTGTTGTCTAGAAATTAAATGTCGGATGAGCAGAAATAGCTTTTTTGACTTACTGGTGCAGAAAATCGGCTCCTGACTCCGAACCGCAGATCGCTGCTGTTTTTATTTTATTTTATTTATTTATTTTCCCCCCTTCCCCTGCTAAAAGATTAAAAAGGACCAAAAATAGCAACCCAGAGAGAGAGAGAGAGAGAGAGAGAGAGAGAGAGAGAGAGAGAGAGAGAGGGAGGGAGGGAGAGGGAGAGAAAAATAAATAAATAAATAGACGAGATGCAAAAGAACACACGCACAACACACACACAGACACACACTTCCGTTTTTAAAATCCCTTATTTTTGTGTTTATCCCTCCACCCAATTGGAGGGTAATTTACAGAAAGAGACTGTCAGCTCGGCAATTTGAATGTTAACGGCTGGTGGAGGGATCATTAAAGACAATTATACGCGTTTTCCTCCTTTACGGGAGAGGCTGGAGGATTCTTTAACGACCTACCTGCAAAAGAAGAAGTATGGGATTCATTAAAAAAATACGGCGCCTTTCGGAGCCGTGGCGCAGCCGAGTCGGGTTGCAGCCCCTTGGGGGGAGGGAGGGGGGACATGTGTGTGTTGCATCGGCGTGCAAGGGGTCCTTGACTTACGGCCACAATGGAGGCCAGTGTTTCCGTGTTAAAAGTCTGCTTCGCCCCATTTTACGACCTTGCCGCCGCCGTTAAGCGAATCGCCGGCGTTTTTCAGTTAGTCGCACAGTTGTTTGGGAAACTGACTTTCTCCCCCTCCCCCTTGTCAGAAAGTTGTAAAAGAGGAAAACCCCGGGGCAATCACGATCCTGCTGTGGGCTAGAGGTGGGGTGAGACCTCCATCAGGAGGTGGTGAGTTCGATCCTAGGTAGAGGCAGATGTTAGGGTCTCCTGCTTGGGCGGGGGGTTGGACTAGATGACCTGCAAGGTCCCTTCCGACTCTGTTAATCTGTTAGAAAGAAAGAAGGAAGGAAGGAAGGAAGGAAGGAAGGAAAGAAAGAAAGAAAGAAAGAAAGAAAGAAAGAAAGAAAGAAAGAAAGAAAGAAAGAAAGAAAGAAAGAAAGAAAGAAAGAAAGAAAGAAAGAAAGAAAGAAAGAAAGAAAGCTCACCTCCCAGTCAGGAGGTGGTGAGTTCGATCCTAGGGAGAGGCAGAGATAGGGTCTCCTGCTTGGGCAGGGGGGTTGGATTAGATGACCTGCAAGGTCCCTTCTGACACTGTTAATCTGTTAGAAAGAAGAAAGGAAGGAAGGAAAGAAAGAAAGAAAGAAAGAAAGAAAGAAAGAAAGAAAGAAAGAAAGAAAGAAAGAAAGAAAGCTCGCCTCCCAGTCAGGAGGTGGTGAGTTCAATCCTAGGTAGAGGCAGATGTAGGCAGATGTAGGGAGATGTAGGGTCTCCTGCTTGAGCAGGGGGGTTGGACTAGATGACCTGCAAGGTCCCTTCTGACTCTGTTAATCTGTTAGAAAGAAAGAAGGAAGGAAGGAAAGAAAGAAAGAAAGAAAGAAAGAAAGAAAGAAAGAAAGAAAGAAAGAAAGAAAGAAAGAAAGAAAGAAAGAAAAAAAAAGGAAAAAAAAGAAAGCTCGCCTCCCAGTCAGGAGGTGGTGAGTTCGATCCTAGGGAGAGGCAGAGATAGGGTCTCCTGCTTGGACAGGGGGGTTGGATTAGATGACCTGCAAGGTCCCTTCTGACTCTGTTAATCTGTAAGAAGGAAGGAAGGAAGGAAGGAAGGAAGGAAGGAAGGAAGGAAGGAAGGAAGGAAGGAAGGAAGGACGGAAGAAAGAAAGCTCGCCTCCCAGTCAGGAGGTGGTGAGTTCAATCCTAGGTAGAGGCAGATGTAGGCAGATGTAGAGAGATGTAGGGTCTCCTGCTTGAGCAGGGGGGTTGGACTAGATGACCTGCAAGGTCCCTTCTGACTCTGTTAATCTGTTAGAAAGAAAGAAGGAAGGAAGGAAGGAAAGAAAGAAAGAAAGGAGGAAGGAAGGAAAGAAGGAAGGATGGAAGAAAGAAAGAAAGAAAGAAAGAAAGAAAGAAAGAAAGAAAGAAAGAAAGAAAGAAAGAAAGAAAGAAAGAAAGCTCGCCTCCCAGTCAGGAGGTGGTGAGTTCAATCCTAGGTAGAGGCAGATGTAGGCAGATGTAGGGAGATGTAGGGTCTCCTGCTTGAGCAGGGGGGTTGGACTAGATGACCTGCAAGGTCCCTTCTGACTCTGTTAATCTGTTAGAAAGAAAGAAGGAAGGAAGGAAGGAAGGAAGGAAGGAAGGAAGGAAAGAAAGAAAGAAAGAAAGAAAGAAAGAAAGAAAGAAAGAAAGAAAGAAAGAAAGAAAGAAAGAAAGAAAGAAAGAAAGAAAAAGAAAAAGAAAGAAAGCTCACCTCCCAGTCAGGAGGTGGTGAGTTCGATCCTAGGGAGAGGCAGAGATAGGGTCTCCTGCTTGGGCAGGGGGGTTGGATTAGATGACCTGCAAGGTCCCTTCTGACACTGTTAATCTGTTAGAAAGAAGAAAGGAAGGAAGGAAGGAAGGAAGGAAAGAAAGAAAGAAAGAAAGAAAGAAAGAAAGAAAGAAAGAAAGAAAGAAAGAAAGAAAGAAAGAAAGCTCGCCTCCCAGTCAGGAGGTGGTGAGTTCAATCCTAGGTAGAGGCAGATGTAGGCAGATGTAGGGAGATGTAGGGTCTCCTGCTTGAGCAGGGGGGTTGGACTAGATGACCTGCAAGGTCCCTTCTGACTCTGTTAATCTGTTAGAAAGAAAGAAGGAAGGAAGGAAGGAAAGAAAGAAAGAAAGAAAGAAAGAAAGAAAGAAAGAAAGAAAGAAAGAAAGAAAGAAAGAAAGAAAGAAAGAAAGAAAGAAAGAAAGAAAGCTCGCCTCCCAGTCAGGAGGTGGTGAGTTCAATCCTAGGTAGAGGCAGATGTAGGGAGATGGAGGGAGATGGAGGGTCTCCTGCTTGAGCAGGGGGGTTGGACTAGATGACCTGCAAGGTCCCTTCTGACTCTGTTAATCTGTTAGAAAGAAAGAAGGAAGGAAAGAAAGAAAGAAAGAAAGAAAGAAAGAAAGAAAGAAAGAAAGAAAGAAAGAAAGAAAGAAAGAAAGAAAAAAAAAGAAAAAGAAAGAAAGCTCGCCTCCCAGTCAGGAGGTGGTGAGTTCGATCCTAGGGAGAGGCAGAGATAGGGTCTCCTGCTTGGACAGGGGGGTTGGATTAGATGACCTGCAAGGTCCCTTCTGACTCTGTTAATCTGTAAGAAGGAAGGAAGGAAGGAAGGAAGGAAGGAAGGAAGGAAGGAAGGAAGGAAGGAAGGAAGGAAGGAAGGAAGGAAGGAAGGAAGGAAGGAAGAAAGAAAGCTCGCCTCCCAGTCAGGAGGTGGTGAGTTCAATCCTAGGTAGAGGCAGATGTAGGCAGATGTAGAG
Source organism: Rhabdophis nuchalis (assembly GCA_039707465.1). Taxonomy (NCBI): domain Eukaryota; kingdom Metazoa; phylum Chordata; class Lepidosauria; order Squamata; family Natricidae; genus Rhabdophis; species Rhabdophis nuchalis. The sequence goes on along the minus strand of CM077645.1, from coordinate 3,218,730 downwards.
AGATGTAGGGTCTCCTGCTTGAGCAGGGGGGTTGGACTAGATGACCTGCAAGGTCCCTTCTGACTCTGTTAATCTGTTAGAAAGAAAGAAGGAAGGAAGGAAGGAAAGAAAGAAAGGAGGAAGGAAGGAAAGAAGGAAGGATGGAAGAAAGAAAGAAAGAAAGAAAGAAAGAAAGAAAGAAAGAAAGAAAGAAAGAAAGAAAGAAAGAAAGAAAGAAAGAAAGCTCGCCTCCCAGTCAGGAGGTGGTGAGTTCAATCCTAGGTAGAGGCAGATGTAGGCAGATGTAGGGAGATGTAGGGTCTCCTGCTTGAGCAGGGGGGTTGGACTAGATGACCTGCAAGGTCCCTTCTGACTCTGTTAATCTGTTAGAAAGAAAGAAGGAAGGAAGGAAGGAAGGAAGGAAGGAAGGAAGGAAGGAAAGAAAGAAAGAAAGAAAGAAAGAAAGAAAGAAAGAAAGAAAGAAAGAAAGAAAGAAAGAAAGAAAGAAAGAAAAGAAAGCTCTCGCCTCCCAATCAGGAGGTTGTGAGTTCGATACTAGGTAGAGGCAGATGGAGGGTCTCCTGCTTGGGCAGGGGGGTTGGACTAGATGACCAGCAAGGCCCCTTCCGACTCTTGTGAATCTGTTAAAGTGCAACCGTCGTAAAACACAAGTCGGCCGCCAGGCCATCCGGATTTTGATTATGTGACCGACCGCTGGGATGCTGCAAATGGTCATTAAGTGTGAAAACAGCGATAAGTCACTTTTTTCCGGTGGCGTTGTAACTTCAAGTCGCTATGCAGAGGGTTGTAGGTTGAGGTCTCTCTGGAGGCATAGTAGCGCCCTGCATCATTGTGTTGAGGACTGTTGAATTAGAGCCAGCCAGCCCGGTGTTTGCCAAAATCATGCCGGTGACTTCAGCTTGAGCATGGAAATGGGGGGTGGGGGGTGGGGGAGGGGGGATGTCATCTTTTGGTGTCCAGACATTGAATTTTGGGGAAGGGGCTGAGAATGGCAGCCCCTTTTCAACAAACCGGAGTTTTGGAGAGCTTATCTTTTATTTTATTTTAGTCCTGTTAACAAAGAGTTCGCATGTACTGGGTTAACCTCCTTGTGGGACAAACCCACTTTTTGGGGGGGAGTGTGTGTGTGTGTGTGTGAATCTGCGGAGGAGGAAGACGAGCCGGAACCGGAGCAGACGGAGATTGGGACAGCTTGTTAGCAGGGAGGAAGGAGAGACAGGATGACCAAGAAAGGCTAAGGAGTGAACAAGAGAGACAGAGATCAGGAGAGGAGCAGGGACCACCCCCTCCTGATCCTCGAGCACGGAGAGTGGAGAGAAGGCGAGGACAGTGCAGGCTGACCCAACTACATGGGAGTCGAGCCAGAGCCTTTCAGGACTAGGAAGGCTTGTTGGCAGGAAGAGACAGAGCTCAGGCGAGGAGCAAGGACCACCCTTTCCTGATCCTCGAGCACGGAGAGTGGAGAGAAGGCGAGAACAGCACAGGCTGACCCAACTACATGGGAGTCAAGCCAGAGCCTTTCAGGATTAGGACGGCTTGTTGGCAGGAAGAGACAGAGCTCAGGCAAGGAGCAAGGACCACCCTTTCCTGATCCTCGAGCACGGAGAGTGGAGAGAAGGCGAGGACAGCGCAGGCTGACCCGACTACATGGGAGTCGAGCCAGAGCCTTTCAGGACTAGGAAGGCTTGTTGGCAGGAAGAGACAGAGCTCAGGCGAGGAGCAAGGACCACCCTTTCCTGATCCTCGAGCACGGAGAGTGGAGAGAAGGCGAGGACAGCGCAGGCTGACCCGACTACATGGGAGTCAAGCCAGAGCCTTTCAGGACTAGGACGGCTTGTTGGCAGGAAGAGACAGAGCTCAGGCGAGGAGCAAGGACCACCCTTTCCTGATCCTCGAGCACGGAGAGTGGAGAGAAGGCGAGAACAGCACAGGCTGACCCAACTACATGGGAGTCGAGCCAGAGCCTTTCAGGACTAGGAAGGCTTGTTGGCAGGAAGAGACAGAGCTCAGGCGAGGAGCAAGGACCACCCTTTCCTGATCCTCGAGCACGGAGAGTGGAGAGAAGGCGAGGACAGCGCAGGCTGACCCGACTACATGGGAGTCAAGCCAGAGCCTTTCAGGACTAGGACGGCTTGTTGGCAGGAAGAGACAGAGCTCAGGCGAGGAGCAAGGACCACCCTTTCCTGATCCTCGAGCACGGAGAGTGGAGAGAAGGCGAGAACAGCGCAGGCTGACCCGACTACTCGAGAGAAGAACAAGGCCCCACCTCCTCCTGATTCTCGAGCACGGAGAGTGGAGAGAAGGCGAGAACAGCGCAGGCTGACCCAACTACTTGGGAGGAGACCGCCCCGCCCCCCCTTCACAAGGCGCACCTGGCGAATGAGACTTAAGGAGACCCTGTGGGGAGGGGGAATTGTCTGTAAGAAAGGCTGAATTCCTGAAGAGCCAGACGTTTGGACTCTCCTGGATCCCTTGCATTCTTTCTGGATTCCTTGCCTTGATCCTTCGCTTCCTGGACTCCTCCGCTTGCCCTGCTGGATTTCTTGCTTTGCAGCCGTGGGGCTCACAGGGTCGGGCTGGGCTATTTGCAGCCAGAGGGTGCTGACAGGGAGGGGGGGTGTACAGTATGTGTGTGTCATCCCTTTGCTCTGGAACTTGCCAGAAAAGTGGGAGCATTTGGGGCAATTTGGATCAATAAAGGGGCGGTTTGAACTGCCAGCTGCCTGGGCTGCCCCTGTGCCATCCCGGGTTGCGGGCAGTAGGACCACCAAGGAACCCAAAACCTAATGCTAATTTTAAGGACTTCAACTCCCAGAATCCCCCAGGCATCGTCTATGGACTCCCAGAATCCCCCAGGCATCGTCTACGGACTCCCAGAATCCCCCAGGCATCGTCTATGGACTCCCAGAATCCCCCAGGCATCGTCTATGGACTCCCAGAATCCCCCAGGCATCGTCTATGGACTTCAACGCCCAGAATCCCCCAGGCATCGTCTACGGACTCCCAGAATCCCCCAGGCATCGTCTATGGACTCCCAGAATCCCCCAGGCATCGTCTACGGACTCCCAGAATCCCCCAGGCATCGTCTACGGACTCCCAGAATCCCCCAGGCATCGTCTACAGACTCCCAGAATCCCCCAGGCATCGTCTATGGACTCCCAGAATCCCCCAGGCATCGTCTATGGACTCCCAGAATCCCCCAGGCATCGTCTATGGACTCCCAGAATCCCCCAGGCATCGTCTATGGACTCCCAGAATCCCCCAGGCATCGTCTATGGACTCCCAGAATCCCCCAGGCATCGTCTACGGACTCTCAGAATCCCCCAGGCATCGTCTACGGACTCTCAGAATCCCCCAGGCATCGTCTATGGACTCCCAGAATCCCCCAGGCATCGTCTATGGACTCCCAGAATCCCCCAGGCATCGTCTATGGACTCCCAGAATCCCCCAGGCATCGTCTATGGACTCCCAGAATCCCCCAGGCATCGTCTATGGACTCCCAGAATCCCCCGGGCATCGTCTATGGACTCCCAGAATCCCCCAGGCATCGTCTATGGACTCCCAGAATCCCCCGGGCATCGTCTATGGACTCCCAGAATCCCCAGGGCATCGTCTATGGACTCCCAGAATCCTCCGGGCATCGTCTATGGACTCCCAGAATCCCCCGGGCATCGTCTATGGACTCCCAGAATCCCCAGGGCATCGTCTATGGACTCCCAGAATCCTCCGGGCATCGTCTATGGACTCCCAGAATCCCCAGGGCATCGTCTATGGACTCCCAGAATCCCCAGGGCATCGTCTACGGACTCCCAGAATCCCCCAGGCATCGTCTACGGACTCTCAGAATCCCCCAGGCATCGTCTATGGACTCCCAGAATCCCCCAGGCATCGTCTATGGACTCCCAGAATCCCCCAGGCATCGTCTATGGACTCCCAGAATCCCCCAGGCATCGTCTATGGACTCCCAGAATCCCCCAGGCATCGTCTATGGACTCTCAGAATCCCCAGGGCATCGTCTACGGACTCTCAGAATCCCCCAGGCATCGTCTACGGACTCCCAGAATCCCCCAGGCATCGTCTATGGACTCTCAGAATCCCCCAGGCATCGTCTATGGACTCCCAGAATCCCCCAGGCATCGTCTATGGACTCCCAGAATCCCCCAGGCATCGTCTATGGACTTCAACGCCCAGAATCCCCCAGGCATCGTCTATGGACTTCAACGCCCAGAATCCCCCAGGCATCGTCTATGGACTCCCAGAATCCCCCAGGCATCGTCTACGGACTCCCAGAATCCCCCAGGCATCGTCTATGGACTTCAACGCCCAGAATCCCCCAGGCATCGTCTATGGACTCCCAGAATCCCCCAGGCATTGTCTACGGACTCCCAGAATCCCCCAGGCATCGTCTATGGACTTCAACGCCCAGAATCCCCCAGGCATCGTCTATGGACTTCAACGCCCAGAATCCCCCAGGCATCGTCTACGGACTCCCAGAATCCCCCAGGCATCGTCTACGGACTCCCAGAATCCCCCAGGCATCGTCTATGGACTCCCAGAATCCCCCAGGCATCGTCTATGGACTCCCAGAATCCCCCAGGCATCGTCTATGGACTTCAACGCCCAGAATCCCCCAGCCAGCATGCTTGGGACCTTGAAGTTCCATGCGTGTGGCCTGGGGCATCCTGGGAGTTGAAGTCCATCCCTGGCTCAGGTGCCCCTCTTTGCTGAGGCGAAGGAATATCTTGGAGGGCTCGATTGGTAACCATGGTCCCTGCTGGCTGCTTGTTTGCGGTGCCGGGTCCTTCATCGGATGAACTGGGAGTCAATGGAGGCCGGGCGTTGGCCTAAATTCCCATTGATGGAAGTCCGAGGAAAGGTGGGAAATAAGAGATGGGAAGCCTTATGCAGAGGGGAGAAAGATTCAGCATGGCAGCTTCCTTCTCTTTCTCCCTCTTTCTTTTTTCTCTCCTTTCTTTCTTTCTTTCTTTCTTTCTTTCCCTCTCTTTCGATCTTCCTTTTTCTTTCTCCTCCTCTCTCTCTATTTTGGTTTTTCTACCTTTCTGTTTCTCTTCTTTCCCTTTCTTTCTTCCTCTCTTTGCTTTCTTTCTTCCTTCCTTTCTTTCTTTCCCTCTCTTTCGATCTTCCTTTTTCTTTCTCCTCCTCTCTCTCTATTTCAGTCTTTCTGCCTTTCTGTTTCTCTTCTTTTCCTTCCTTCCTTTCTTTCTTTCTTTCTTTCTTTCTATGTCTTCCTTTCTCTTTCTCCTCTTCCTCTTTTTCTCTCACTTTTCTTTCTTTTTCTTTCTACCCTTCCTTCTTTCTCTTTCTCTCTTCCTTTCTCGTTCTTTTTCATCTTTCTTTCTGCCTTTTCCTCTTTTTTCCTTCCTCTTTCTTTCCTTCCTTCCATCTGTCTGCCTTTTTTTCTTTCTCTTTCCCTCTTTCTTTCTCCTTTTCCCTCCCTTTCAGTCTTCTTTCTCCTTCTCTCTCACTTTCTGTCTTTCTCTTTCTCTTTTTTCCCTTCCTTTCTTCCACTTTTCCCTCTTTCTTTCTTTCTCTGTCTTCCTTTCTGTTTCTTCTCTCTTCCTCTCTTTTTCTCTCTCTTGCTTTTCTTTTTCTATCTACCATTCCTTTTCTTTCTTTCTGCCTCTCTTTTTCTCTTTTTTCCTTCCTCTCCCTTCCTTCCTTTCTTCTCTTCTGTCTTTCTGTCTTTTTCTTTCTCTCTTTCATTCATTCTTTCTATCTATCTTTCTTTCTCTGTCTACCCTTTCCTCTCTCTCTCTCTCTCCCAGTGATCATATAACCTTACAATGCCGTTCCTCCATCTTCTAAATGGGGGCTCCGAACATCCCCCCACCCCGCCAACTCTGTTCTATTTCAATGCGATTCCACCAATGTGAATAACCGCCCCTCTCAAATTCTCTCTGAGGATTTCTCAGCCACCTGGAATAAAAGTTTAATCAGACGGAATTATCCCCCTTCCAACGTTCTCTTAACCTTTGTGTTTCCCATCTCTCCCCCGTTATCACTTAAAACCGTTACGCCCCGCCCTTTGCTCGGTGACTTTTCCCATTTTCCACCCAGTTGAGGCCGAGCGCCTGGCGTGCAGAGGTCGTGGGCCATTTCTAAGACGCCTTAATTCCCACGCGCCCCTCACCTTCTTCCCACCATGTTCCCTTTATGCCCCCGTTAATTACTTTAATGGCAACATGCCGCTTTAAAAGACACCTTTATTAATCCCCCTAAATCTTCCCTTTTTATGGTTATTTAAACTCCTTCTCCCCACCCATTATGGAGAAGTGGTTAAAGTCTCACGGAAATAGATGGCTGGTGTAAATTCAGCCACGAGCAATTGGCAATTCGGCTTTCTAAGCGAGGAGAGGGAGCAGGGTGGCCCTGCATGGAGCATCCTGAGTGCAAGGAGGCACACACCCTCCCGGGGAGTTTGCAAAGGCTGGACTTAGCTCTGGGCAAGGAACATGGGGCGGGGGGGGGGGGGCTCCAATCCGGAACTTCTCTCTGTTATCCAGTGTTTATCACACTTTGTAACTTTAAGTCAGGTGGACTTCAACTCCCAGCATTAAAATAAAACCCTAGTAAGGCCACACCTGGAATATTGCAAACAGGCTATAAAAAAGATGTGGAGACTTTTGAAAAGAGTGCAGAGAAGAGCAAGAAAGAGGATGAGGGGACTGGAGGCTCAAACATACGAGGAACGGTTGCAGGAATTGAGTATGTCTAGTTTAATGAAAAGAAGGACCAGGGGAGACATGATAGCAGCCTTCCAATATCTCAGGGGTTGCCCCAAAGAAGAGGGAGTCAAGCTATTCTCCAAAGCACCTGAGGGTAGAACAAGAATAAGAGTCAGGTTCTACATTTAGGCAAGAAAAACCAAATGCCCAGGTACAGTATAGGTGGTACCTTGCTCAATAGCAGCAACTGTGAGAGGGATCTTGGAGTCCTACTGGACAACCATTGAAATAGGAGCCAGCCGTGTGCAGCAGCTGCCCAAAAAGCCAACCCAGTTCTAGGCTGCATCAACAGAGGGAGGGAATCTAGATCACCTGAAGGGTTGATCCCACTTTACAAGGCCTTGGGAAGGCCACACTGGGAATATCTGCATCCAGTATTGGTCACCATGATGTAGAAAAGATGTGGAGACTCTGGAAAGAGTGCAGAGAAGAGCAACAAGAGGATGATGGGACTGGAGGCTCAAACATAGGAAGAACGGTTGCAGGAACTGGGTAGGTCTAGTTTAATGTAAAGAAGGACCAGGGGAGACATGATAGCAGTCTTCCAATATCTCAGGGGTTGCCCCAAAGAAGAGGGAGTCAAGCTATTCTCCAAAGCACCTGCCTTTGGTGCTTTGGAGAATAGCTGGACTGCCTCTTCTTTGGAAGATGCTCTCCTGTCTCCCCTGGTCCTTCTTTTCATTAAACTAGACCTGCCCAGTTCCTGCAACCGTTCTTCCTATGTTTGAGCCTCCAGTCCCCTCATCCTCTTGGTTGCTCTTCTCTGCACTCTTTAGAATAGAATACCAGAGTGGGAAGGGACCTTGGAGGTCTTCTAGTCCAACCCCCTGCTTAGGAAGGAAACCTACATCACTTCAGGCAAATGGATGTCCAACATCTTAAAAACTTCCAGTGTTGGAGAATTTACAACTTCTGGAGGCAGGTGTTTCTGTAGATTAATTGTTCTAACTGTTGGGAAATTCCTCCTCAGTTCTAAGTTGCTTCTCTCCTTGATTAGTTTTCATCCATTGCTTCTTGTCCTGCCTTCAAGAGGCTTTGGAGAATAGCTTGACTCCCTCTTCTTTGGGGCAACTCCTGAGATATTGGAAGGCTGCTATCCTGTCTCCCCTGGTCCTTCTCTTCCTTAAACTAGACATATACTCAATTCCTGCAACCGTTCTTCCTAGGTTTGAGCCTCCAGTCCCCTCATCCTCTTTCTTGCTCTTCTCTGCACTCTTTCTAGAGTCTCCACATCTTTTCTACATCGTGGTTTACCAAAACTGGGTGCAGATATTCCAAGTGGGGCCTTAGAAAGGCTTCATAGAGGGGCGCTTCGGTTTTAGCTGTGCAAAATTTTATTTTTGTCCATTCTGAAGAAGCAGCAAAAGATTTTCCCCCCGGTGAACTTGGGTTGGGTGTGGAGCGGCTGGCTTTCCATGCCTACTGGAGGGGTTGTAATTGACGGCAGCCGATGGGCGATTTTTATCACCCAGCTAATAATTATCACGAAAGAGCCAGGCGGGGGAGGAGCAGCGTTTTTATGCTCTTTTAATGAGCTTAATTAATCGGGTGGCCGTCCTGGGAGGAGGGAGGGGGCATGGGGGGGGGGCTTGGAGGGCCTTCCGCTGTTTCACACACACACACACACACACACACACACAGCTGCCAGACCGTCTGGAAGAGGAGGGGGGGATCATGTTTCTAAAACCTTCCGGCCTTCATACAGGCAATCCTAGACTTATGACCACAACTGACCCGACATTTACGTTGCTAAGTGAGAAATTGGCTAAGTGAGTCTTCCCCCCATTTTACGGACTTGTTTTACATTTTTTTTACATTTTTACACTTTATGGGGTTTTTTACATTTCCATTTTACGACTTTTTACGTTTCTTTACGTTCCCATTTTACATTTCTTGCATTTTTAAATGTTTACATTTTTACAACTTTTTACTAGGACTGTGGGATCCTGGGTCCTCTCTGAGCTGGGTAGTTTTCTTGCAGATATTTCACTGTCCAAACAAAGTAGGTAACATCATCCGTGCACTGATGATGCACTGATGACGTTCCCTAGCTGGGTCATGAAACGTCTACAAGAAAATCGCCCAGCTCAGAGAGGACCCAGGATCCCACAGTCCTTCCTCCTCCTGCTCTTCTTCTTCTTCTTCTTCTTCTTCTTCTTCTTCTTCTTCTTCTTCTTCTTCTTCTTCTTCTTCTTCTTCTTCTTCTTCTTCTTCTTCTTCTTCTTCTTCTTCTTCTTCCTCTTCCTCTTCTTCTTCTTTCTCTTCCTCCTCCTCCTCCTCCCTCTTCTAAACAAACCCCACTCCTTCTAGCACTGATGATGTTACCTAGTTGGGTCATGAAACATCTGTAAGAAAACAACTCAGCTCAGAGAGCACCAAGGACCCCACAGTTGTCTTGCTCTTCTTCTCCTCCTCCTCCTCCTCCTTCTTTTCTCTGCAAACCCTACTCCCTTCTAGCCCTGATGATGTTACCTAGTTGGGTCATGAAATGTCTGCAAGAAAACAAACAACCTCAAAGACCACTAAGGAGTCATAGTCCTTCTCCTCTTCCGCCTCTTCCACAGTTTCTTCTTCTTCTTCTTCTTCTTCTTCTTCTTCTTCTTCTTCTTCTTCTTCTTCTTCTTCTTCTTCTTCTTCTTCTTCTTCTTCTTCTTCTTCCTCTTCCTCTTCCTCTTCCTCTTCTTCTTCTCCTCTTCCTCCTCCTCCTCCTCTTTCATCTTCTTCTCCTCCTCCTCTTCCTCCTCCTCTTTCTCCTCTTCCTCCACCCCACAGTTCTTGTCTTCTTCCTCTTCCTCTTTCATCATCATCTTCTTTTTCTTCCTCTTTCTTCTTCATCCTCTTCCTCTTCTTCTCCTCTTCCTCTTCCTCTTCTTCTCCTCTTCCTCCTCCTCTTCCTCCTTCCTCCTCCTCCTCCTCTTTCATCTTCTCCTCTTCCTCTTCCTCTTCTCCTCTTTCTCCTTCCTCCTCCTCTTCCTCCTTCCTCCTCCTCCTCCTCTTTCATCTTCTTCTCCTCCTCTTTCTCCTCCTCTTCCTACTCCTCTTTCTCCTCCTCTTCCTCCACACCACAGTTCTTGTCTTCTTCCTCTTCCTCTTTCATCATCATCTTCTTTTTCTTCCTCTTTCTTCTTCATCTTCTTCCTCTTCCTCCTCTTCCTCTTCTTCTCCTCCTCTTCCTCTTCTTCTCCTCTTCCTCCTCCTCCTCCTCTTTCATCTTCTCCTCCTCCTCCTCCTCTTCCTCTTCTCCTCTTTCTCCTTCCTCCTCCTCTTCCTCCTTCCTCTTCCTCCTCCTCTTTCATCTTCTCCTCCTCTTTCTCCTCCTCTTCCTACTCCTCTTTCTCCTCCTCTTCCTCCACACCACAGTTCTTGTCTTCTTCTTCCTCTTCCTCTTTCATCATCATCATCTTCTTTTTCTTCCCCTTTCTTCTTCATCTTCTTCCTCTTCCTCCTCCTCCTCTTCCTCTTCTTCTTCTTCTCCCTCCTTCCTCCTCCTCTCTGCAAACCCCACTCCCTTCTAGCACTGATGGCCTTCCCTCCTTGGGTCCTGAAACCTCCGACGAAGCCCCCCTGAGCTCCAAAGACTTGCCTCGAGTAGCTTGAAGCAGCATCTTTTGCAAAGCTGGTGTTGGGCAGATCCGGGGAGGGAGGAGGCGAAGCCTTAACGCCGTGCCTGTCATTTCTCCAAAAGGCATGGCGCATGGAGCATGGAAACGACACGCCGACCAGCCCAGTGCCACTTTGCCATAAACACCTGTCTCTGCGCGCAACGGCTGATTAGTCTTTCCCCCAGGGGGAAACCAATTGGGCCCTGAAAGGGAAAATGTTCTGAAATACGACCAATTTGTTTGCATTTCTCTCCCGTAATTGTCCACAGACGCCGTGCCTCACACAATGCCCAGCCGACGCGGCTCCCGTCTTGCAATCCTGTGATTTTAATTCCGCCTCGAAGAGCGGAGAAAAGCAGATTGTGGGTTCGGATGCGCAAGAGAGAGCGAATCGCCTCGGTTTCTGCGTAAACATCTCAATTGGCAGGAACGGCTTCTAATCTCAAAAGCGCCAGTGGGGAAGGAGAGGGAGGAATAGCGGATTAACACAGTCGGAAGGGACCTTGGAGGTCTTCTAGTCCAGCCCCCTTGCTCAAGCAGGAGAGCCTTACAGAATAACAGAGATGGAAGGGACCTTGGAGGTCTTCTAGTCCAACCCCCTTGCTCAAGCAGAGAGACTTACAGAATAACAGAGCTGGAAGGGACCTTGGAGGTGTTCTAGTCCAGCCCCCTTGCTCAAGCAGGAGAGCCTTACAGAATAACAGAGCTGGAAGGGACCTTGGAGGTCTTCTAGTCCAGCCCCATTGCTCAAGCAGGAGAGCCTTACAGAATAACAGAGCTGGAAGGGACCTTGGAGGTCTTCTAGTCCAGCCCCCTTGCTCAAGCAGGAGAGCCTTACAGAATAACAGAGCTGGAAGGGACCTTGGAGATCTTCTAGTCCAGCCCCCTTGCTCAAGCAGGAGAGCCTTACAGAATAACAGAGCTGGAAGGGACCTTGGAGGTCTTCTAGTCCAGCCCCCTTGCTCAAGCAGGAGAGCCTTACAGAATAACAGAGCTGGAAGGGACCTTGGAGGTCTTCTAGTCCAACCCCCTTGTTCAAGCAGGAGAGCCTTACAGAATAACAGAGCTGGAA
>CM077645.1:3109810-3202310 GCA_039707465.1 Rhabdophis nuchalis | reverse complement strand
AGATAGATAGATAGATAGATAGATAGATAGATAGATAGATAGATAGATAGATAGATAAATGTTAGATGATAGATAGATAAATGTTAGATAGATAGATAGATAGATAGATAGATAGATAGATAGATAGATAGATAGATAGATAGATAGATAGATAGATAGATAGATAGATAGATAGATAGATAGATAAATGTTAGATGATAGATAGATAAATGTTAGATAGATAGATAGATAGATAGATAGATAGATAGATAGATAGATAGATAGATAGATAGATAGATAGATAGATAGATAGATAGATAGATAGATAGATAGTTCATGCTGGCTGGGGAATTCTGGGAGTTGAAGGCCACCCGTCTTAAAAGAGCCATCTTTGCAGACCCCTGGGGGGTAGATGAAGGGGGGAAAATAAATGTGGGTTGTGTTCACACAACATGACAAACCCAGGTTAGCAGAACACAAGGCCTGTGTTCCTGGCGTGATGATCTTGGGTGCTGTTCTGACCCAGCAGAAGCAAGAAATAGACTAAACCCCTCCCTCCCCTCTTTCTTTCCCTCTTGTGAATTAATGGCATTCACCCACCAAAAAGTCCAGGCAAGGAGTTTACTGCAGTAGAGACCTCATCAGCTCTTTGTGATAATTTGCAAGGCCCCAAAGGCTGCGAATGAAGTTCTCTGGGGCATGAAACACCATGAGCAAAATCTTCAGAAATACGAATGGTTGTCTCATACGACCTCCACTCCCCTTTCCTTCTAGTTATTCCCCAGCCAGGGAGGGGGGCCATTCAGAGTCCACGGGTGCTTTGCTTCCCAAGGCGGCTCCTTGTCCTCCAGTGTTCCCCTCTCCTAAACTGCTCTGCCCATTATGTGCATCTGGAACAGGCCCCACCTGCTCTTCCACCTCACTCATCGCAGCCTCCAAAGGCAGCTGCCTCTCCGGTGGCTGGGAAATGCCAGACGGCCCCGGCTTTATCTCTGCGTCTGACGCTAAGCATCCCTCAGAGCCTTCCCCAGACTCCACGTTCCTCCCACGATTCTCCCCAACCTCCTCCTCGCCTGAGTCTACTGCCCACTCCGCTGGCAGCTGGCAGGCCCTAACAACTGCCTGGCAGAGATTGTCTCTTTTCCCTCTGATGCGAAAGAGCATCAAGACAAGGAAATCTTGAGTTTCTTTCTCACCTGCTCCTCCCATCGTCTATTCCTTCCCTACAGGCAGTCCTCGGCTTACCAAGTTCATTAAACGACCGTTCAAAGTTACAGCCGCACTTTGAAAAGTTATTTAGGCAACTTTTTTACATAAGTAAAAGTACTTTTTAGATAAGTAAAAAGTGTAGAAAAGTATAGCGACTTACTCAAAGTTTACTATTTTGCACACTTATGACCTTTGCGGCATCCCCACGATCGTGGAATCAAAATTCGGATGCTTGGTAACTGATTCACACTTATGATGGTCGCAGTGCCTCTTTGGCGACCTTCTGACAAAGCAAATTTAACGGGGAAGCCAGATTCGTTTAACGACCGTGTCCCAAAGGTGCTTTTTTCAAGAGGCAACTGGGCTTTCTTGTTTTTTTCTTTGAGGGTGTTTCGCTTCTCTTCCTAGAAGCTTCTTCAGCTCTGACTAGACTTCCATTCCCCGCCATCCAGTCAGAGCTGAAGAAGCTTCTAGCAGGAGAAGCGAAATGTCCTCAAAGAAAAAAAACAAGGAAGTCCCGTTCGACACGGCCACCGTCATAAACGTGAATCAGTTGTCAATTTTGATTCCATGACTATGGGGGACGCTGCAACGGTCATAAGTGTGAAAAATAGTAACCTTTACGTAAGTTACTATACTTATGTATACTTTTCTATACTTTTTACTTTAAAAAGCACCTTTGGGAAAAGCAGGACCTGGAAGACTGAGAAGCTCCATAGACACTTAACAGCCATGTTATTAGCATCATAATGGCAGTGATTCACTTAATGACTGTGGCAAGAAAGGTCATAAAATGGGACAAAACTGACGGAACAAATGTCTCACTTACCAGTAGAAATTTGGGGCTCTGTCGGGGTCGTAAGTCAAAGACCACCTGTGTTCACTCTCAGTTTTTCTCCCCCCCCCCTTCCAGGAAATTTGCCCCACGGTGCTCCGTCTGCAAGGAACCCATCATGCCCGCCCAGGGCCAGGAGGAGACGGTCCGGATCGTGGCCCTGGACCGCGACTTCCACGTCCAGTGCTACCGCTGTGAGGTGGGTGTCTTCAGCCCCCCTTCCCACCCCACAGCTAGGCTCTCCAGGGGCCCAGAAGTCCTCTGGCCCGGCCCTCCCCTCTTCAAATACACGGCCAGCCAAGCTGCAGAGTTTGAAGGAGAAAGGGGAGGGAGGATGGGAGAGAGAAAGGAAGGGAAGGGAAGGAGGAAGGAAGGAGAGACAGAGGGAAGGGGAGGGGAGGGAAGGGATGGATGGATGGAGAGGGAAGGGAGGGGAAGGGAAGGAGGAAGGAAGGGAAGGGAAAGAAAGAGGAAAGGAAAGGATGAATGAAGAGGAAAAGAAGGGAAGGGAAGAGGAAGGATAAGGAAGGGAAAGGAGGGAGGAAAGGATAAAATAAGGAAGGGAGGGAGGAGGAAAGGAAAAGATAAATGAAGAGGAAAGGAAGAGGAAAGGAGATGATGGATGGATGGATGAAGAAGAAGAAAGGAAAGGAATGGACGAAAGAAGAAGGAAAGATGAAGGGGAAAGGAAAAGAAATGATGGATGGATGGATGAAGAGGAAAGGAAGGGAAGGGAAGAGGAAGGGAAGGGAAAGGAGGAATGAGAGGAAAAAGGAAGGGCAGAGGGAGGAAAAAGGAAGGGCCGCGGGCCCTAGGCAGGGGTGGTGGGGTAGCGGTCATTATTAAGGAAGGCCTTGAGCCGAGAGAGACCATTGTGCCTCAGACTACCGGCTGTGAGTCCCTCTCTGTGAAGTGGGGCCTAGGGAGGCAGTTGGGTTTGCTGGTTGTATACCTGGCTCCCCGCTATGTAGCAGCAGCCCTGCCCGAGCTCCTGGAGGTGATCGCTACGGTGGCAGTGGAGACCCCCAGACTTTTAGTCATGGGGGACTTTAACCTGCCATCGTTGGGCGAATCATCCGGGGCAGCTCGGGAGTTCATGGCTTCCATGACGGCCATGGACCTGACCCAAGTAATTCAGGGCCCCACCCACGAGGGTGGACATACGCCGGATCTCATCTTTGTCTCAGGCCAATGGAAGAGTGATCTGGGTATAGGGGATATAGTCATCACACCCTTGTCATGGTCAGACCACTCACTTCTCCGGCTCGACTTTCCGACCGCTGCTCCCCTCCGCGGGGAGGCGGAACCAGAGTTACCAATCTGGTACCGCCCCAGGCGCTTGATGGACCCGGATGGGTTCCAGACAGCGCTTGGGCCATTTCCTGTATCCCTGACCCACGCCCCGATGGAGGACCTCACGGCCGCATGGAACTCTGCTGCCGTGGGAGCCTTGGATCGGGTCGCGCCCTTGCGGCCTCTCTTGCGGCAGCGAACCACCCTAGCTCCTTGGTTCACTGAGGAGCTGCGGGTGATGAAGCGCCGCAAGAGATGCCTAGAGAGAAGATGGAGGGCTAGCCGTTCTGAATCTGACCGGACACAGGTAAGAGCCCATTTACGGACTTACATTGTGGCGCTGAGAGTGGCCAAACGTCATCATTGTGCCACCCTCATAGCATCCGCAGAAAACCGCCCTGCCGCCCTGTTTAGGGTGACCCGCTCCCTCCTTCAACAGAGGGTGCGGGAAGCCCCGTTACAGGGTAGAGCAGAGGAATTTGTGACTTTTCTGCAGGAGAAAACCGCTCAGATACAGAACGAGTTAGCCCCCATTCTTGGTCCAGTGGGATGCCACGAGAGAGATCTTGTTTGGGAGGAGTTTGACTCCGTTACTTCCGAGGATATGGACAGGTTACTTGGGCGACTGCGAGCCACCACATGTTTATTGGACCCGTGTCCCTCCTGGCTTGTACTGGCATCCTGGGAGGTGACACGAGGCTGGCTCCAAGAGGTTGTCAACGCATCCTTAAGTGAGGGTTCCTTGCCTGCCTCCCTAAAAGAGGCTATGGTGAGGCCCCTCCTTAAGAAGCCCTCTTTGGACCCAGCTCTTTTAAACAACTATCGTCCAGTCTCCAACCTTCCCTTTTTGGGGAAGGTTGTCGAGAGTGTGGTGGCACAACAGTTTCCCCGTCACCTGGAGGAAATTGAGTATCTAGATCCGCGCCAGTCCGGCTTTCGGCCCGGGCATAGCACCGAGACGGCATTGGTCGCGTTGGTAGATGATCTCTGGAGGGCCAGAGATGGGGGATGTTCCTCCATCCTGGTCCTATTAGACCTCTCAGCGGCTTTCGATACCATCGACCATGGTATCCTATTGCATCGGCTGGGGGGGTTGGGGGTGGGAGGCACCGTTTTACGGTGGTTCTCCTCCTACCTCTCTGGCCGATCGCAATTTGTGTTGGCAGGGGAGCAGAGGTCGACCCCGAGACCCCTCACATGCGGGGTGCCTCAGGGGTCGGTCCTCTCGCCTCTCCTGTTCAACACATACATGAAGCCGCTGGGTGAGATCATCGTGGTTTTGGGGTGGAGTACCATCTTTACGCTGATGATACTCAGTTGTATATTTCCACCCCAAACCACCCCAACGATGCCGTAGCGGTGATGTGCCAGTGCCTGGAAGCCGTACGGATCTGGATGGGAAGGAACGGACTCAGACTCAACCCGACCAAGACCGAGCGGCTGTGGTTTCCGGCTGCCCGATTCAACCAGCTCACTCCATCGCTGGCCATAGGGGGCGAACATCTTGTCCCTGTGGATGGGGCGCGCAATTTGGGTGTCCTCCTGGATACCCGGCTGTCCATGGAAGATCAAGTGACAGCTGTGGCCAGGAGGGCGTTTTACCAGGTTCGCCTGGTTCGCCAATTGTGCCCCCTATTGGATCGGGACGCCCTTCGCACAGTCACTCATGCTCTCGTGACATCCCGACTGGACTATTGTAACTCTCTCTACATGGGGCTCCCCTTGAGGTGCACCCGGAGGCTTCAGCTAGTCCAGAATGCAGCCGCGCGAGCAATTATGGGGACCACTAGGTCGACCCACATAACACCGCTCTTGCGCGAGCTGCACTGGCTACCTGTCGTCTTCCGGGTGCGCTTCAAGGTGTTAGTCATCATCTTTAAAGCGCTCCATGGCTCGGGACCTAGCTATCTGCGGGATCGGATCCTGCCCCATACATCCTCATGGCCGATCCGCTCCCACAGAGAGGGACTTCTTCGGGTGCCGTCCACTAGACTTTGTCAGCGGGTGACGCCCAGGGGAAGGGCCTTCTCTGTGGCGGGCCCAGCCCTCTGGAACGACCTTCCCCCCGATATCAGGATGACCACTGACCTCCGCTCCTTCCGTCTCAAGCTAAAAACACACTTCTTCTGTCTGGCCGGCCTAGGATAGTCTCTCTGTCTTTGGGGTTTTTTAATGGGGTAGCACATTTTTAGCGAATTTTTAGCACAGGGTTGGTTTAATTGTTTTTTATGAAATGTCTGTATTTTTTGACTGTTTTTATTCTGCCTGTGCACCGCCCCGGGTCCCTGTGGGGAGAGGGTGCGGTTTAAAAATAAAATTATTATTATTATTATTAAAGGAAGAAGAGGAGAGGGAGGATGGGAGGAGAGAGAGAGGGGGAGAGAGAGGAAGGAGAGAAGGGAAGGAGGGAGAGAAGAGAGAAGAGAGAAGGGAGGGAGAGGAAGAACTATCCTGGGGGTCCTTACATGAGAAGTAAGCCTGGAGCCCCAACCAAGGGAAGCCGCTTCAAATGCCGCAGCCTCCCACTGGGGTCTCCGGGGGGGGGGGGCAGAGTGGGGGGGCAGAGCTTTCAGGCCCCAAACATCTGCCCGTCCCTCTTTGGGGACAGAGTCCCCATTGTTGTGACGGACCCTAAGCGAAGCCGAAGGACCCCCAAGCAATCCTCCCGCCCGGGCCGGATTCCTAACCCCCCCCCCCTAACCGTTCCCTCCCGTCTCTTCCACGCAGGACTGCGGGGGTCTCCTGTCCGAAGGGGACAACCAGGGCTGCTACCCGTTGGATGACCACATCCTCTGCAAGGGCTGCAGCTCCGCCCGGATCCAGGCGCTGACCGCCAAGGCCAGCACTGACCTCTGAAGGGGGCCAGACTTCCGGGGACTCTCCTGCACACTACATGCCCCCCCCACCCCGAAGCACACACACACAACTGATTGTGCCAACTTTCTCTCTCCCCCCACCCCCCTTCGGCTGTCTAGGGAAGGCATTTCTGGGCAGGGGGTCCCGAGTTTCTTCCAAGGGGGCTTCTTAGCCTCCCGCCTCCCCCCATGGAATGGACCCTTCCCCCCAGATTCCCGGAGAGAGAGAGAGAGAGAGAGAAAGGGTGGGGGGAGGGATGTGTCTAATTTCTACCTGCTTAGGTTTTGGGGTGTTGCCATCCCCCCAAATTTAAGAGTGGGGGTCTCTGGGGTGGGGGGAAATCCCTAGATGGGAGGGGGGTCACGGCCTGACGCCCCTATCCACCTGCACGCCTTAATTGCACATCTATGATTAACCATAATCAGGACTTTTCTGGCATTTGGTTCAACAGATTTACTGCAATTTCTCCCTTGTCCCCATTGAACTTCATCCTATTTTAAACGTATATGTATATATATATTTATAGGTAATTGTTTCACATTGTTTCACCCTGTCTCAGCTGATGCAATAAGGGGAACCGGCTTGGCTAAAGTGCTAGGCTCCTTGCCTGGCATGCAACACAGCCCCGGTTCGAATCCCAGTAAGGGGTATGGCCAGCTGATGAGAGCTAATAAGCTCGAAATAGATCTATCCTGGTCTCTCTCTAATTTAATTTATTGATCAGCTCATAAAACTAACATATATATGTATATGTATATGTACATATAAGATATGATGAAGTCCTATCTATCTATCTATCTATCTATCTATCTATCTATCTATCATAAATATATATATGTGTGTGTGTGTTAGATTTTTGAGCTGATCAATAAATAAATCAAGGAGACTAGGATAGATCTATTTCACGCTTTTTAGCTCTCATCAGCTAGCCATACCCTTCCTGGGATTTGATTGGCTAAGGCTTCTGCCTAACATGTAATTCAGCCCCGGTTCAAATCCCAGTCAGGGTATGGCTAGCTGATGAGAGCTAAAAAGCTCGAAATAGATCTATACTAGTCTCCCTGATTTATTTATTGATCAGCTCATAAAACTAACACACATATAAAAAAAAATCACACAACGGAACTCATGGCTTTCTGTCTGGATGGTCTCTGGTGATGAGCCGAAAGGCAGAAAAGGAAACAGTATATTTCTTCTCTTAATTGGGGCCTAACAGGGTGTTGTGACACAACCATATAGAAAGAAAGAAAGAAAGAAAGAAAGAAAGAAAGAAAGAAAGAAAGAAAGAAAGAAAGAAAGAAAGAAAGAAAGAAAGAAAGAAAGAAAGAAAGAAAGAAAGATGATAGATAGATAGATAGATAGATAGATAGATAGATAGATAGATAGATAGATAGATAGATAGATAGATAGATAGATAGATAGATAGATAGATAGATTTTCTCCCCTGTGCCTTTAAACCTCCACTGCCTGAGGCTTTTTCCCTTTGGCAAGCCTTAAGCTCGTTTTGCACATTTCTACAGGTAGTCCTTGACTTACGACCTCAGTGGAGCCCAACAGTTCCATCAAGAGTGCCTCGTTTTACATTTTACTACAGCGGTCATAAGTGGGAGGACCGGTCATAAGTCCCTTTTCTTCCGTGCCGTTGTAACTTTGAACGGCCGCTCAATGAACGGTCGTAAGTCAAGGACCATCTCTATGGATTTATTTCTGGGTTTTGCATTAGAGTAAAATTTCCCCAACGCCAGTCTTTTTCAACTCCGGCCCCTTTAAGAGGAACGGACTTCAACTCCCAGAATTCCCCAGCAACGAGAGTTGGAATAACTTCCCTGTTCCTTCCCCTGCCATCCTCCCTACTAGGGACAGTCCTGCAGGAATGCCCTGCTCCGAATCTGCAAGGTAGAGGCAGATATTTCTTTTCTCTAGGCACACTGGGAATATATCTGCAGAACAAAACTCCTCATTGGCGACAAGAAGGGCAGCGGGCCAGGAAACATTTCGCTCCGTTCAGCTAACCAGAATCCGCTTTGCAAGGGATTATGTTAAAAGAGGATGAGAGGGGAATATATTGATTGCAAAGCATGAAGTGCCTTTTGCAGAAGGATTTTTTGACCTAACTTGAGCGGTCGTTAAACAGACGGTCGCTAAGTCGAGGACTAGTGTGTTAAGCCCTCAGACTGGAGTAGCTAAGACTAGGCGTAGGTTTTCTGAAGCTGAAAGTTCCTCTTCCAGCTCTGGATTTTTATTTTCTTCGGATGGTGTTTCCCCAGGCACCAAAAATAAATATCATATCTTGTTCCTTTTCCTTCTCAAATCTATCCTGATTATGATTTTTTTCCCCTTTGTATCTCACTCTTGAATATATACGTCTATATTATTATTTTCTTCCCTATTTCCCTCCCTTCTTCCCACCCATCTGGGTTCCATGTCTTCCCCTGACTTTCTTTTCTCTATGTCTTTCTCTAACCATTCGTAAAATCTTCCCCATGTCTTAAAGCAGGGGTCCCCAACCTTTGCAACTTTAAGTCTGAAGGACTTCAGCTCCCAGAGTTTAAAGTTGCAAAGGTTGGGGACCCCTGTCTTAAAGTACACCAACCTTTGCAACTTTAAGTCTGAAGGACTTCAGCTCCCAGAGTTTAAAGTTGCAAAGGTTTGGGACCCCTGTCTTAAAGTACACCAACCTTTGCAACTTTAAGTCTGAAGGACTTCAGCTCCCAGAGTTTAAAGTTGCAAAGGTTGGGGACCCCTGTCTTAAAGTACACCAA
The DNA here is from genome assembly GCA_039707465.1 of Rhabdophis nuchalis. Taxonomy (NCBI): domain Eukaryota; kingdom Metazoa; phylum Chordata; class Lepidosauria; order Squamata; family Natricidae; genus Rhabdophis; species Rhabdophis nuchalis. Next base: position 3,193,376 of record CM077645.1, on the reverse strand, counting down.
CCTTTGCAACTTTAAGTCTCCAGCAAAGCTGGCTGGAGAAGTCTAGGAGCTGAAGTCCTTCAGACTTAAAGTTGCAAAGGTTGGGGACCCCTGTCTTAAAGTACACCAGTTCCTCTTTATCCTAGATTTTCAAAGTCAACCTGTTCATCTCTGCACAATCTAGTTTTTATTATTATTATTATTATTATTATTATTATCTCTTCCTCTGTTGGTACCTTATTTGATTTCCAGGTTTGAGCAAATACAATTCTCGCTGCTGTAGTTACATATATGATCAAAGTCCACAAGTCTTAAAGTGGACGAGTTTGGAGGGTTTTTTTTCTGATTTAAGCAGAGATTCTTTTGAATCTCTCCGGCATGTTTGGGAAAGAGCAAAAGAAAAATGATAAATAAATTTGAAAAAAGAAAGAGGGGAAGGGAAACTGTCTGGCCGCTCAAGCTGGAAACAAGATTGATAGTAAAATAAACAGGAACCCAATTAGAAGGGATCACAAAGACAGATTAAGAAATCGAATACCGTGGGAAAGTGCCACTCTTAAGCCTTGCATAGCAGCAAAACAACATATTTTTCCAACTTGAAGGGGTGGGGAATTCCCATGGCTGATTGAGGAATTCTGGGAGTTGAAGTCCAGGCGTTGTGCATGGGGAATCCTGGGAGTTGAAGTCCAAGCAGGTTGGATTCTGTTAGTTGAAGTTCATGCATGCTGCCTGAAGAATCCTGAGAGCTGAAGTCCATACGTGCTCGCTAGGGAATCCTGGGAATTGAAGTCCAAGCAGGTTGGATTCTGGGAGATGAAGTTCATGCGTCCTGAATTCTGGGAGTTGAAGTCCAACTGTGCTGAATTCTGGGAGTTGAAGTCCAGGTGTTGTGCATGGGGAATTCTGGGAATTGAAGTTCAAGCATGTTGGGTTCTGGGAGCTGAAGTTCATGCGTCCTGAATTCTGGGAGTTGAAGTCCAACTGTGCTGAATCTTGGGAGCTGAAGTCCATACGTGCTGGCTAGGGAATCCTGGGAATTGAAGTCCAAGCATGTTGGATTCTGGGAGCCGAAGTCCAACTGTGCTGAATTCTGGGAGTTGAAGTCCATACATGCTGGCTAGGGAATCCTGGGAGTTGAAGTCCAAGCATGTTGGATTCTGGGAGCTGAAGTCCAACTGTGCTGAATTCTGGAAGTTGAAGTCCCAAGTTGTAGGTGCTCCAACATTAGAAGTTTATAAGAAGAGTTTAGACAACTATTTGTCTTCAAAGACTGCAAGGTTTCCTCCCTGAGCAGGGGACTGGGTTGGACTAGAAGACCTCCAAAGTCCCTTCCAACTCTGTTATTCTGCTGCTAATGGGATGACAGTGTGCAATTGTTTAGTTGTGGTTGGGTTTAAATCTCTTGTTGGTTTGAACATTTGGTTCTCCTTAGAAGCTTCCAGAGATGAAAATACACCAAGGTTGGGCAGATCCTACCATCAGGAGATATTTTTGTTCGCCTCTGTGTTTCGCTAGCACCTACAACTTACAAGCCCTTTGCTGCTACTCCTAGTTTCTGTAGCTCTTGCCTAGAAAGTAATTTCTCGACCATCTTCCTTGTAACTTCCACTTAAGAGACCTGGACATGGTTTTCATGCTTGCAAGGCAATAATAGAGCAAGCTTTCTTTTGCATTACTCTTAAGAACAAAGATTTTAACGTTGCAATATATTTAAGTCCTCTCAAGTTTTTCACAGATTAACAGAGTTGGAAGGGAGCTTGCAGGTCATCTAGTCCAACCCCCCCTCCCCAAGCAGGAGATCCTACATTGCCCGATAGAGGTAGTAAGTTCTGTCCTTTGTTGTCTATTAACCTTTTAGAGCAGCGTTTCTCAACCTTGGAGACTTTAAGATGGGTGGACTTCAACTCCCAGAATCCCCCAGAAAAATGGTTGTCCTGTTCTCCAGTTTGCGTGAGAGTTTATGTGGGGCTTCCAAAACAATTTGGAAGTGAAGTTATAGGGCGGTTTTAGAGTAAGGGGGCTGGGGAATGGCTTTTGGGAGAACGCAGCCTTTGCAATTTTACGGGTGGCAGAGGATGTAATACGAGTACGGGGGGTCCCCTCCCCATCAGACGCAGGCACCCCCTTTATTTTAAATGCAGAGTTTGCAATTACGCAAGTGGAGTAAAAATCAAAATAATCACCTTTTTAAAACCAGGAGTCATTCCACAAAAGCTCATGAAAGCTCAAATAAAACACTTTTAAAAAGAAATATCTCACCTTAGCTGTGTAGTTTTCCTAACCTACGAAGTCCTGAATCACCAGCACATTATATAAATATATATATATTTTATATATAGTCAATTGGTATATATGGTGCCTTATTATCTACTTTGAAGAAGACACTAAAGTGCCTCTGCAAAGTTTCTGCAGTTTCTGTACGTTTTATTCTATGCAATGTTACACCCTAGTGTGTTTTTCTTCTCGGCTCCAGTTGGTTGAATGATTAAAATGATGCTTTTAATGGCCTCTGAATTTTTATCCTGTTACATTTTTGCTAGATTTTCCAGGTAAGGAGAAAAACGTGCACTGTTTCAAAAACTTTCTCTTTACTCCTGCCAAAGAACCACAGATTATTATTATTATAATTATTATAATTATTTTTATTTTGGAAATTGTTAACAAACTAATAAACTCTCAATACACTTCAATTTGTGTAGATCTCCTGCCTGGATTTTTTAAAAAATTTCCTCTCCTTTCCTTGCATTCATTTTCCACATGGACACCAGTATTGTGGGGAGGGACTTGCATCAGTGCGAAAAACGGGGCAGTTGTTAAGTGAATCACCTCGTCGTTAAGCGAATCAGACTCCCCCCTTGACTTTACTTGCTGGAAGTGGATCACATGACCCCCGGGACGCAGCAATGGTCATAACTATGAGTCGTCTGCCAATCATCCAAATTCTGATCACATGACCAGGGAGAAGATGCAACGGTCATTAAGTGTGGAACACGGTCATAAGTTGCTTTTTTGTAGCGCGGTTGTAACTTTAGATGGCCGCTAAACAAACAGCTGTAAGTCAAGGACGACTCCTAGATTAAATAAATAGTCGTAAATTCCTTTTTTTCAGTCCTGTAGTAATTTTAAACGGTCACTAAACGAATGGCTATAAGTTGAGGACTTTCTAAGTATAAATTTCATGTCTTCCCTAGCTTCTGGAATAGCAGCCGACACTTAACATAGCAGCAGTCCTGGACGTACGACCACAATTGAGCCCAACATTCCCGTTGTTAAGCGGGACAGTTGCTCAGTGAGATTTGCTCCTGTTTTGCAACCTTTCTTGCCCCCGTTGTTAAGTGAATCACTGCACAGTTACACGGTTGTTAAGTGTGACCAACTTATTCAGTGAATCCAGCTTCCCCGTGGATTTTGCCCGTCAGAAGGTCGTAAAAGGGGGGGGATTGACTCCAGGGCACTGCAACCGCCGTAAGTACCTGTCAGTTGCCAAGCTTTCTTATTGTGATCACGAGACCCTGGGGGTTTCTGCAACGGTCGTATGTATGAACAACGTTCCTAACTCATTTTTTCGGGGCCGTTGCAACTTCAAGCAGCCACTAAACGAACGGTTGTCAATCAAGAACAATATGGAAACAGAGGACGAAGGAAAATGAAGCTATTTGGGAAATGAGGAAGATTTCCCGGGATCGAAGCTTGCAAAGAAATTGGGGAGCAAGACTTCCATTAACCAATTTTATGGCTTTTGAAGAACAGGCATTCCTGCCTTCCACCACCACCACCCCGCCCTCCCCCCATTGCATGGAAGAAAACGGATTAAGAGATTAACAGAGTTGGAAGGGACCTTGGAGGTCATCTAGTCCAACCCCCCGCCCAAGGAGGACACCCTGCCTACACCATTTCTGACCGATGGCAGTCCGGTCTCTTCTTGAAAGCCTCCAGCGACGAAGCTCCCACAAGTTCTGAAGGCAACTTTATATTCCATTGAATATAAAAGAGTTGGAAGGGAGCTTGGAGGTCATCTAGTCCAACCCCCTGCCAAAACAGGAGACCCTACACCCTTTCTGACAGGTAGCCATTCAGTCTCTTCTTGAAAGCCTCCAGGGATGAAGCTCCCACAACTTCCGAAGGCAACTACTGGTCCATTGAATGTAGAATAACAAGAGTTGGAAGGGAGCTTGGAGGTCATCTAGTCCAACCCCCTTCTGCCCAAGCAGGAGACCCTACACCCTTTCTGACCGATGGCAGTCCAGTCTCTTCTTGAAAGCCTCCAGGGATGAAACTCCCACAACCTCCAAAGGCAACTTCTGGTCCATTGAATATAGAATGACAAAGTTGGATGGTACCTTGGAGGTCATCTAGTCCAACCCCCTGCCCAAACAGGAGACCCTACACCATTTCTGACCAATGGCAGTCCAGTCTCTTCTTGAAATGTTCCAGGGATGAAGCTCCCACAACTTCCGAAGGCAACTTCTGTTACATTGAATGTAGAATAACAGAGTTGGAAGGGACCTTGGAGGTCATCTAGCCCACCCGCGATTTCTTCTTCCAGTTCAGGCGAACCGGTCCAAACCAGGCTGAATACAACCTGAGTCATCGCCCCACCACCACATCTTCCACGCCTCCAAGATTCAAAATCTCAGCTCTAATGCAAAGGAAATCAAGACCGGATTTTTCCGAGTTACAATTAGCATATGCAAAGCAGGTAGAAAGCAGGCTGGGGGGATTCTGGGAGTTGTAGTCTCCCCCCCATCTTCCAGGCCCCCCAAGATTGAGCATCTCAGCTGTAACCCAAGAAATCAAGGCCAGATTTTCTGAGCGCTCATTAACATATGCAAAGCAGGTAGGATGCAGGCTGGGGGGATTCTGGGAGTTGTAGTCTCCCCCCCATCTTCCAGGCCCCCCAAGATTTGCCTTCTTCCCCCCTCCTCCCAATGCTGCCATTTTCTCTCTGCCCCCCCCTCCCTCCCCCTCCTCCCGTTCCTTCGAGAAATCTGCTTTTCAAAAGATAAAATAAAATAAAAATAAACCTTGGCTAGTGGGGGAATGCCAGGCAGCCCCCCCCTTTCCCCCCCAATCTCCCGCTGGCACCGACTGGCAATTAGCAACCAGAAACACAGGCTGGCATCGGCTTCTCGGCTTCTCCCACACTGTTGGGACAACTTTCTGCCCACCGTCTTCCTCTGGGTCCTCCTCTCTAGAATACACACACACACACACACACACACACACACGTCCACATCTGGGTTCTGGGTTCGGATTGCACGCCTGGGGAGGCCCAGTGGATGATTGCAAGCGGAAAGTTAATGGATAGGTTGGTTATTTATATGAGGATCCTTCTTGCCTCTAGTGGGTTTTTTTTTTAATAGATGGCATGCTGCTTATTTCGCCCTGCAGCAACAACAGCCCTGCCAGGCAGGCCGAGCTGAGAGAGAAGGGCTGGTTCAAAGCCATCCGGGCAGGGTTTGTGCCTCAGGCAGGGCTCGAACTCACCGGCTCCTGGCGATGGGGCTAAAGCCACCCAGCTGGCTTGTGTGCCTAAGGGGGGCATGTGAACAGCATCCGGGACACTGATGATGTTGCCTAGTTGGGTGGTAAAAGGCCTGCAGGAAAATCCACCCAGCTCAGACAGCACCAAGGATCCCTCAGTTCAGTCCTCCTCTTCCTCCTCTCCCCCTTCTAGCACTGATGGTGTTCTCTAGTTGGGTCATGAAATGTCTGCAAGAAAACCACCAAGCTCAGAAACGATCAAGGATCCCACAGTTCTTTTCCTCCACCCTCCCGCTTCCTTCTCTTCCTCTTCTTTCTCCTCCTCCTCCTCCTCCCCTTCTTCTTCCTCTTCCTCTTCTTTCCTCCTCTTCTCCTTCCTCTCGTTCCTCCTCCTCCTCTTCTTTTCCTCCTCCCCCCTTCTTCTCCTTCCTCTTCCTCTTCTTCTCTCGTTTTTATCCTCCTCCTTCTCCTCCTTCTTCCTGTTCTTCTTCTCCTTTCTCCTCCTCTCCTTCTCCTTCTCCTTTTCTTCTTCTTTTCTGTCTCCTCCTTCTCTCCTCCCCCTCCTTCCTCCTCGTCTTCCTCCTCCTCCTCCTCCTCCTTCTTCTTCTCTTCTTTTCCTCCTCCTCCCCTTCTTCTCCTTCCTCTTCCTCTTCTTCTCCTTCCACTCTTCTTTTTCTCCTCCTCCTTCTCCTCCCATTCTCCTCCTTCTTCTTTTTTCTTCTTTTTCTCCTCCTCCTCCCTTCTCTCTTCTTTTCTTCTTCTTTTTTCTCTCCTCCTCTCCTCCCCATCCTTCCTCCTCGTCTTCCTCCTCCTCCTCCTTCCTCTTCTTCTTTCTCCTCCTCCTCTCCACTTCCTCTAAGGGGTGGGGTGTGGCATCTCCCCCCCCCCCGCACACACCCTCCCTCCCTCCCAGACCCCGAAGCTGCCGCGTTTCCGCAGCCCAGCCAGTGACTTTTGAATGCCGCTTTGGCATTCCCCTTTGGGGGGGAGGCTCCCCAGAGGCTCCAATTCAGCCCCTCCCCCCAGCTCCCTAATCCCAGGCTAGACCCCCCCCCCTTCTCCTCCTCCTCCTCCCCCCCCCCCCCGTGCCCATCATCCCCAGCCTCCTGCCCTGCCCCGGGAGCCGCCGGGGAGCGCTTGGCCGCCCTCCAAGGCACAGAATGTCCTCGGGCGAGCCTGACGCACCGACTCTGCCTCCAGCAAACGTCGGCGGGCGAAGCCAAGAATGGCTAAGTGGGTCAGCCACCCCGCCAGGAAGCGCCCGGGCTGGGGCCGCGCTCCGTCGCCCTCCCGCCCGCCCGCCGCCCGCCTCCAAGCCTGGCAGGAGCGCGGGTGCCCGGGCACCAGCCCACCCCTGGGTGCCAACCCTCCCGATTCAGCCAGGCGGGGAAACGGCTCCAGAAAAGGGGCTCAGCCCCCGATGGGAAGGAGAGGGCTTGGATAAAGATCTCCTTCCCATTCCTCCCCCCCAGCCCGGCCCGATGGCCTCTGGGTGTCTGCCGCCGCCTTGGATGGGCTGCGCCTCGCGTGCCAAGTTCATATCGGTTCACCGAGGTTAGCAGAGGGGAATTCAGGAGGGGGTTTATTTGGGGGGGGAGGAACTGGAGAAATATTCAACCAGGGTGATGTCAGGTCCCCTTCCTGAGGGTCAGACTAGACGACCTCTCAGGTCCCTTCCTCCCTGCTCCTAGCAGCCAGTTGGGTGTTAGTAGTTAAGGCAACCCGGCAGAGGGGGAGTTCTAGAGCCCCCCACCCCACCCCAGGTGTGGGAAAGACAGCTGGGCGGTTTTGGGGGTCGATCTGGCCAAGAGGTTGTGAGTTCTAATCCTGATTTTGGCAGAATAAGCCAGCGGGGTGCCTTAGTTTTAGTTCTGCCTCAGCCCCAATTCCCCATCCACCCACCCCGCCAAAAAAATCAGCTGGGTGACTTTGAGCCCATCCCCCAGGAAGCTGCGAGTTCTAGTCCCGCCTGAGGCAGGGAAGCCAGCCCAACCCAAAGTTACAACGGCACGGGAAGAGGCGACTTACGACCGTTTTTCACGGCGACGGCCTTTTGCGGTGACGCAATCGAAACTCAGACCACTGACTCACACTTATGACGGCCGCATGTGTGTGTGTATGTGTGTGGCTCACTGGATTCCCCTTTGGCGATTTTCCGACGAGGAAAGTCAACGCGGGCAAACCGATTCACTTCACGGCCGCGTCGGCTGCGGCGATTCGCTTAACGACGGCGGCCAGGGAAGTCGTATAAACGGGGCAGGGTTCACTTCGCCCGGGTCCCGCTTAACGACAGAAGTGTTTGGGCCCCCGTTCGTTGTGGTTGTCAACGGAGAGCTAGCTGCAAAGAAACACATAAACCAGATGTTCGTGGTGCGAATTCAACCACGGTTGGATGGAATTGGGGGTGAATTGGACCCTTCTTCCTCCCCCCCCCCATTTCCTTGGTCTGTCCGGGCAGCTGTGGTGACCCTCCAGGAAAGTCAGGGCATTGGGTGTCAAACCCGCGATCGCAGCCCAGAAAACACACACTTTTGTGTCTCTGGTTGTGCAACCGTTTGCCACATGAATGGAATTTTACAACTCCCCGTGCACTTTTATTTATTTATTTTTATTTTTTTTGCACTGGCCTTGTAAACATCGCTTGTTTTTCCAGGATTTGGACTTTATTTTGTTCTCTTTCAAACACTCCTCCCCGAAAACTCCACCCTGTTAGGGAATTAAAAAGGCAGCTTTCGTTTTGCACTTTGGGTTTTTCCTTCTGCAGCCAGACGGGGGTTTCGCTGGCCGGCCTCCAAACGCCCTCCCTGCAGAGCAGGCCCCTTTCGCACAACACGTTGGAGCCCCTCGGCCGAATTGCTCAACGCACGACCTGTTTGGATGACCGGCTAACTTTGATGCCTTTTAACCAGGGTCAGGGGATGCGGTGGCTTGTTGCTAAGACCGCTGAGCTGGTCGATCACAAAGGTCGGCACTTCGGCGGTTCGAATCCCCAGCGCCGCGTAACGGAGGGAGCCCCCGTAACTTGTCCCAGCTTCTGCCAACCTAGCAGTTCGAAAGCAGGTAAAAAATGCAAGTAGGAAAATAGGAGCCACCTTTGGTGGGAAGGGAACAGCGTTCCGTGCGCCTTCGGTGTTGAGTCATGCCGGCCACATGACCCCGGAGACTTCTTCGGACAGCGCTGGCTCTTCGGCTTTGAAACGGAGAGGAGCAGCGCCCCCTAGAGTCAGGAACGACTGGCACAGATGTGCGATGGGAGCCTTTACCTTTACCTCAGGGGTCTCCAACCTTTGCAACTTTAAGTCTGAAGGACTCCTATTTACGACCGTCGCAGTGTCCCGCGATCCCCTTCTGACCCGCAAAGTCAATGGGGAAAGCCAGTTTCACTTAACGACCGTTTTACGGAGCAGCGATTCGCTTAACAACTGAGGCGAGGAAGGTCGTGGAAGGGGGCAGAACTCACTTAGGCGTCGTCTCATTTAGCAACAGAAATTTGGGGTTCCATTGTGGTCGTATGTCGAGAACTCTCGGTATCATCTGCAACATTTGCGTGATTGATAATATTTCTCTGTTAAATGTGTCCACCGCCCGTCCCCCCGAAGGAACTCTGGGTAGTTGATCACAGCTGAATAAAATGATATAAATCCACAGGGGGGGGGGGGGGACTTAGCTTAAAAACACCAGAGTTAAAAACAAATTGCAAGGAAAAGAAATCAGATTATCTTGATCTTGGAGTCCTAGTGGACAACCATTGAAATAGGAGCCAGCCGTGGGCAGCAGCTGCCCAAAAAGCCAACCCAGTTCTAGGCTGCATCAACAGAGGGAGAGAATCAAGATCACGTGAAGGGTTAATACCACTTTACAAGGCCTTGGGAAGGCCACACTGGGAATATTTGCATCCAGTTTTGGTCACCATGATGTAGAAAAGATGTGGAGACTCTGGAAAGAGTGCAGAGAAGAGCAACCAAGAGGATGAGGGGACTGGGGGCTAAAACATATGAAGAACGGTTGCAGGAACTGGGTATGTCTAGTAGTTGAATGAAAAGAAGGACCAGGGGAGACAGGATAGCAGCCTTCCAATATCTCAGGGGTTGCCCCAAAGAAGAGGGAGTCAAGCTATTCACCAAGGCACCCGAGGGCAGGACAAGAAGCAATGGGTGGAAACTAATCGAGGAGAGAAGCAACTTAGAACTGAGGAGGAATTTCCTGACAGTGAGAACAATTAATCAGAGGAACAGAAATTGCCTCCAGAAGTTGTGAATGCCCCAACACTGCAAATCTTCAAGAAGAAGTTGGACAGATGTTGTCTGAAACGGTATAGGGCTTCCTGCCTAGGCAGGGGGTTGGACTAGATGACCCCCAAGGTCCCTTCCAACTCTGCTATTGTATTGTGTTGAGAGAAGATGAGAAGAGAGGGGAGAAGGGAAGAGAAGAGAAGGGAGAAGAGAAGGGAAGAGAAGAGAAGAGAAGAGAAGGGAAGGGAAGAGAAGAGAAGAGGACTGGAAGTCTTGAAGAAGATGCTGGATAGCCATTTGTCTGAAACGGTATAGGGCTTCCTGCCTAGGCAGGGGGTTGGACTAGATGACCTCCAAGGTCCCTTCCAACTCTGCTATTGTATTGTATTGAAGATTAAAGTGCAAAAGTTAGGGTGACGTAGTACATCCCTGGCCCATACTTCTACGCCCCCCAAAATTGGTTTCGCAAACCAATAACGCTTCATTTAGAGTGCAGAGTTTTATAAGAATGGAGATTAAACCACTAACTTGGTTGGCCGGAGTTATGTTGCTGCACAAGTGCATTTATTCCATTGTTTTATGTGCAAGTGAAAGCGAATTATTTTAGTGAGACAGAAGAAAGAAGCAAAGGAAAAAAGCAGGAAAATATGCATGCAGGTTACCCTTTTAGAAGAGGAAAGGAGAAGAAAGAGAAAAGGAAAGGAGAAGGAGAGGAGAAAGAGAAGGAAATAAGAAGAAAGGAAAGGTGAGAAAAGGAAAGGGAAGGAGAAGGAGCTAAGGAAACGAGAAGAGCGGAGAGGAGAGAAAGAAAGGAAAGGAAGGAGAAAGAGGAAAAGGAAATAAAGAGGAGGGGAGGGAGAGAGAGAGAAAGAAAGAAAGAAAGAAAGAAAGAAAGAAAGAAAGAAAGAAAGAAAGAAAGAAAGAAAGAAAGAAAGAAAAGATTTTAGAGACAATTTGGAGCAGTGCTTGTCAATCTCAGCAACTTTAAGATGTGTGGACTTCAACTCCCAGAATTCCCTATGCTGGCTGGGGAACTCTGGGAGTTGGAAGTCCAGACCTCTTAAAAGGCCACGCTTGAGAAATGTTGAAGTCCAGATGTCTTAAAGGGGCCGAGGTTGAAAAACACTGTTCCAAATTATCTCTAAAATCTTTCTTTCTTTCTTTCTTTCTTTCTTTCTTTCTTTCTTTCTTTCTTTCTTTCTTTCTTTCTTTCTTTCTTTCCTTCCTTCCTTCCTTCCTTCTTTCTTTCTCTTCCTTCCTTCCTTCCTTCCTTCCTTTTTTCCTCCTAGAATAGAATAGAATGGAACGGAACAGAACGGAAAAGAACAGAACAGAATATAGAAAATGAACAGAATAGAATAGACTCTGGAAAGGACCTTGGCGATCATCTAGTCCAGCCCCTTGTTCAAGCAGGAGAAAGGAATGGATGTAAACCAGAGACTACCTCTAGCCAAGTCCAACCTGACTGACCTATTTGACCATCGGTCCAGGTCATTTCTGAACACCTGCGAAGTCCCCTGTGACCAGTTGGGCAGTTTTAGTTTGGGAAGTTGCTTGAACCTCCCGATCCTGCATCTCCTGGTGGTCTCCCATCCACACCCTGAACAGAATGAAGGCCGTGTTTCAGGCTCCGCTGCATTTCTCCAGATCCAGCCTCTACCCGGACTACAGATGGTCCTTGACTATTAACTCTGACCGTTTTTACGACCGTTTTATGAATCTCCTGGTGGCAGTGTCCTGTGTGTGTGTGATGTGATCCCCTTTTACGACCGTCCGACAAGCCAAGTTGATGGGGAAGCCAGATTCACTTAACAACCTTGTGACTCACTTAGCAGCTGCCGGGATTCACCTAACAACCGAGGCAAGAAAGGTTGTAAAACAGGCAAGATTCACCTGACAGCTGTCTTGCATATCAGTGGAAATTTTGGGCTCAACGGTAGCTGTAAGTCAAGGATTAGCTGCAAACAGTGAGGGCTGACAAAGTCCAATCAAGCTCCATTCTTAGTAAAGCCTAAGTAAGATGGTCTCCACATTACAAATAAGATGCTGAGACTTTGCATAAAGTGCAGAGAAGAGCAACTAAGAGGATTAAAAGCTTGGAGGCTGAAACATACCAAGAACGGCTGCAGGATTTGGGTCTGGCCACTCTAGAGAAAAGAAGGACCAGGGGAGACAGGAGAGCATCTTCCAGTGTTTGAGGGGCTGCCCCAAAGAAGACGGGAGGGTCAAGCTATTCTCCAAGGCACCCGAGGGCAGAACAAGAAGCATCGGATGGAAACTAATCAAGGAGAGAAGCAACTTGGAACTGAGGGGGAATTCCCTGATAGTGACAACAATTAACCAGAGGAACAACTTGCCACAAGAAGTTGTAGGTGCTCCATCTGCACTGGAGGCTTTGAAGAAGAGACTGGACAGCCAATTGTGTGGAATTAAAACAGGGTCTCCTGGTTGAGCAGGGAGCTTGACTAGGACTTACAAATTCCCCTGCAGGCCTCTGATTCAGGAAGGAAGGAAGGAAGGAAGGAAGGAAGGAAGGAAGGAAGGAAGGAAGGAAGGAAGGAAGGAAGTGTAGTAAGGAAATGTCCTTCTGGGTTTGGCTCCAAGTGGGGAAGAAGACACTGGAGACATGGAGGCTGCTTGGAAAGATGGTTTAATGGTGGACAGGACCACATGGCTGGGGTCCTGACCAGAAAAGGTGCTTACATGCTTCAATGTTGGTGGACAGGAAGAGAGAAGGGCTGAGCAAGGGGTTGCAGGGCTTTTTATCAACTGTTTGGCCCCACCTATCTGTTTCTTGTTCCTGTGTAAGAGGTGTACTCTGATTGGTTGCCAGGCTCACATGGGCTGAGTCCAGGTTTGGTAAGGCAAGTCTTACCTTAATCCCATGACTCTGGAGCTGAAGGGGAGAAGTCTTTATTATGTAAAGTGGACTAGCCCAGGCTGCTTAATGGCCCGTTGACAAAGGGGGGGGGGAGGAAACTGCAGGAATCAAAACATGTTTCTTCCTTTTCACATCTGGGGTAGAATAGTATTCTGCCTTTTCAATATTTCCTAGTGCCTTTCATTTTTCTGAGAGAGAGATGGTTGTAACTTCCCACAATCCCTACTTTTTTTTTTCAAAACATGTGAGTGGAACGCACATGTTTTTGACAAAAGATTAAAATTGGTCAGATCAGGGAGACTTATAATTTTTCTGATGGAAGGGCATTGAAAGAGACAGAATGATTCCTTCAGTGACCCCCAGAGAGCTTTCAACCATGAAGGTCTAGCAGTCGGGGCACAAGTTCTGGAAAGAAATTTACAGTGTCCAATTTTCCATGCCAATTAATATCAGATATGACTTTCTGTGAGCTTCCAGACAGGTTTTAAGCAAGCAGAGATCCCAAAATTCTTCACAACCATGGTTTTGCCTTTAAGTGACTACAGGCTGCTCATTTCCAAGGGATGGTTCTTGAACCTGTCCTAGCTCTTATTTTAGTGAGGCCAAATTGAGTTTAGCAAATGTGCAATCCAAGTCAATCAATATATTTTCTTTTAATTACACCCAATGAGCCCTGGGACTCCTACTCATGGGACCACCAGTGCCGCATATCCTGCTTTACTGGGCATCATCATTTGCCAATCAGTCAAGGTTTTGGGTTTTGGAGATCCTTTCTGCTCTTCTTCAAGTGGGGGAATTGCCTGAGGGGAATTGACCCTCCCCCTAAGCTTAGTCTTTCTTGGCAGGGGAAAATCATCCTAGAGAAGCTTTGTGTTGAGACATAGTTTTAATCTAGTTCTAAATTGAGTATCTCTCTCTCTCTCTCTCTCTCTCTCTCTCTCTCTCTCTCTCTGTGTGTGTGTGTGTGTGTGTGTGTGTGTGTGTGTGTGTGTGGTTGCTTCTATAATACAAAACTACAGTTTGGAAGAATTTCCCTCTCACCAGACAGAAATCTAAGGTATTCAGATCTTGCTGTGCCAGCCACTGTGAAATACAATTCTTACATGTACATTAAACTGAGTACAATATAAATGAGAGAAAGGAAGAAAACTTTACAACAAACTTCTGTGAATGAAGCAGAGAAAGAAAACCTTACAATCAATTTTCCACCCTCCCCCATAGTCTTTACAGCTGTCTTCTAGGTACTGAAAAAGCCTTTTGGTCTTGACTTCTTCATCTCAGGGTCACTTTTTATGTCTGCTGGATGGCATTAGCTTGGCTTGCTGGTAAGAGTGGTCAATCAAACTTGGTAGAGTCTGTCCCAGGCTTGGCAAAGTTTTTTCCTGTCAGGTTTTATCAGGAGGCAATCACCAGTAGCAAGTCTGAGGGTTATGGTTTGAGCTAGCAGTCCTTTGTTTCTGAGGTAAAAAAGAGGAGAGGCCAAGTATACAGTTCTTTTACAGGCAGATCTTTAGTCTCATGTTGTGGAATTTTCCCTGATACTGTCCAAGCGTGGAAATCCAAACATAATTTTAGAAGGCAGATGATATACATTTCATGGAACATGACATTCCCACTGACTATGATTGAAACACTTGCAGTAAAATGAGTACATTTCGAAAAGGAAAACAACTTGTGTTGTAAACAACAACAAAAAACCAAAATATCATAGGGTAGAGCACCTTGACTCATAAGCATTTAAAAATGCTCTCAGGTGTAAAAGGGGGGAGACAAACCACTTAAAAAAATAAAAATAAAACTATCAAACATAAAAAAGGGTACTTTGAGTCAGCACTCCAAAATCTCAGATTCCATTCAGATGGAATCAAATTCTCATTCAGTATGTTAAAACATTTAGATGTGTTAGCAAAATCTCTCAAAAACATTTCTTTTGGTAGGTTTAATTCAGCATTTTAAACCTCAAAATTTCTAGAAGAGAAAAAAATCAAAATTATCTTCAGAGCAGAAAAGAAATGTAACTGCATAGCTTTTATATGCAGACAAAAAGATCACAATGGTGAAAGGTAAAGGTGCAGGAGCAGGTCACTCATTTACCCCAAATGTCTCAGAAGAGAGAAAACAAAATGGTCACAGTGAGCAGAAAAACCCACAGCTGCTTTTAATAACCTAGAAGAAAGGAGGGAGAGGGAAAAAAAAAGGGGGGGGGGCAGATGCACAGAGGCATTCACAGGTATCACTGGGGCATCTCACACACGCACTCATGGTTAAATGAGCAGACAATCACACTTCTCCCCTTTCCTGCTTCCCTTCAAAGGATGATCCAGAAGGAAGAGGGGGGGGGGGGATATCAGGCAATCGCAGGTCTTTGGATCCCTTCACTTATCAATCCCTCAGGGCATTGGGGACACACACGCACATTCATACTGTAATCATACCTTCATGCTTGCTCATGCCAATCAATATTATAAGTATTTCAGGGAGCTTTTACACAAGCCACTGAGCTCTATTTTGTATTATTAGAGGATCTCACCCTCCCTTCAGGTTTGCAAATGGTAACACACATACACACACAGAGAGAGATACCATTAAAAAAAACCACACCCTTGTAACTTGCTGTTTCTTTATATGAAAGGGAATCAAAGTACATTCACACCAACTGTTATCATCAACATACTCACATTTGCACTGCAATCAGACTGCTTGTGTAAATTACTTTCACACACAAAAAATTCTATTTTATTCTTTCTTCATGCACAGCTAAGAATTTTATCAGACATTATATCAAATTAATCAAGCCCAATTACCTAGGTCTTCCATTCAGACAGGCTTTACCTCTTTATTACCTGCTAAATTTATTACTTTTGCTCAAAGTTACGCCAGTTGTTCCATCTCCTCAAGCACTAGATTGCTAATACCTGTCCCCGCCCTGTGGTGTTTCCAATTTGAATCTGCCAGCAGACGCGGGCTAATTTTTAAAGACCCAAATTCTTCTATATCCATCTTAAACTCCCAGCACACGCTGGCATAATTTTAAAGGTCAAGATGTATAGAGACAATGTATAGAGATGTTTGTCCACACATTGTTTGCATTCAGCCAGGGTTCTGATTGGATCTCCCAGCAAGGCTGGCATATTTTTAAAGATCCAAACTCTTTGGCCTCCCAGCAATCGCTGGCATATTTTTAAAGACCAAGATTTATGGAGACTTTCATTAACACATCATTTGCATCTGGGTGGGGGCTCTTGAGCTTTACTTTTCTTTTTAAAGGCAACTATTACTGCTGCAACACCTTTTTTTTTTAAGTATCCAGGTGAGCTCTTTCTGTACAGAATGATTTCCAGAGCTTAGGGTATGAACTTAGTTGCACAGGTTGTAGGCTTATCTTTTCAGAGGTTTTACCAGTATATAAGGAATAAAAGGGAAAGGACCAATGTGTAAAGGAGTGGTGTAAAGGGAAGGCTTTGGTTTTAGTCATGATGTCTGCAGCTGGTCCAATGAAAACTGTACAAAAGAGATGGTTAGCACCCATCCAAGAAAGGGACTGAGTTACTTAGCATTAAGTGCACAGATTGCCAAACCATGTGCATGAACCATAAAAGTGGCAAGAAAATAGGGACAGTCAGGCATAACAGTTTATGCAGATAGTAAATACAGGGTCAATCAGAATGGACTCAAATGTCTATACACCAATGCACAGAGTATGAGGAGTAAACAGGGAGAATTAGAAATTCAAGTGAATGAGGACAGATAGGATATTGTTGCCATTACAGAAACTTGGTGGGATGAAACCCACAAATGCAATATACAGCTAGAAGGATTTAAATTATTTAATAGAAATAGACCAAATAAACGAAGAGAAAGAGTTGCAGTATATATAAGAAATATCTACATAAATAGAGCATAACAATGATGAGAACTATCTTGAATGCATTTAGATCAATATTAAAGGTTGGTGGGGGATGACTTTGCCATAGGTATATACTACAGGCCACCCAACCAATCAGAGGAAATAGATGAACTTTTCTTTTTCAGCCAGCTAACTAAGATATGTAGGAAGCACACCACAATAGTAATGGGAGATTTTAATTACCTAGATGTCAACTGGGAAATAAAACTGTGGGAAGGGAACTTCACCAGGACAGTGTTGTATTAGGAAGGCCAATACAGGCCATAACCAAAACTTGAAGTCACTAGAATAACAAAGCCAGCATACATTCTAAATGAAACTTTCCTGAGAATAATTACCAGGATATCAGGGCCATTAGAAATAGTTGCAGAGTACAAGATAATACAAAAGACCCAGGAAGCATAGGAAGAAGTTACCTCTTCAATAGCAAAAGGTTGGAGTGACAACAAAGACTCATTAGCTTGGGGCAAAAATGCAAAAATAAGAAATACAATAGAAGACACTAGGGCTCACCTCTGCCCCAGGGGAAGTACTTTAGGGCAGAAGAATAAGAAAGGACAAGACAGGATTAGAACCATTAGCAGAGGCACATACAAAAAGTGTTAAAACAATAGCACAAAGAAAACAAAAGGACCTCAAAAATGAAAATGGTATTAAAATGTACATTTACTATGTCAGGGATCAGCTCACCCAGGAAGTCTGGAAAATTTTCAAAAATTATAAAAGCTCAGTATAGCATGATACCAACGAAGAAGAAAAATAACAGTTCCCACAAGAAACCAGCATGGCTGCATAAAGAGCACTGACAAATTTAAAGACACAAAAGGTATAAAAAGTGGAAAGAGTGGGGCATAACTAAGGCAAAATATCAACAAATAGCCCAAGCCTGCAAAGAGGAAGTGAGGAAAACTAAAGCTTACAATTGAGAAAGTACTTTGCCAGAAAAGTAAAAATTAACCAAAAAAAACTTCTTCCAACATGTTAAAAACAAGAAAAAAAATTAAGGAAAGAATTGGTCCACTGCTGGGAGAAGGGAGGGGGGGGGCAAGAAGGTGACAAGCAACAGGGAGAAAGCAGAACAATTTAACTTCTTTTTGTATCTGTCTTTACACAAAGGGATAAACAGTCCAACCTATCCAGAACAGCATCACAAAATTTAGATTAGGAAGTCAAGTTGAAATAGGGAAGAAAATGGTAAGAGAGCACCTGTTCTACCTTAGGATAGAATAGTTGGCCAGATAGATGTGCAGAGTTTTTTTACTCAGGTTGAAGGCAAACCTCTAGTAGCGATTCACACACAAGGCAACACTCCTCCTTAAAGGGAAAAAAAAATTTTCTCTCTACTCACCTCGCAGGATACATTCTTCCAGGGCTGAAAGACATGATAACAAGGTTCCCGCCCCCACAGAAAAGGCATCGTTGGAGGATTAAGAGGGGGGGGGGGGTAGATAGCTTGCAAGCACAATTTGAAAATTAAAACCTTCAGTTAATAAATAGATAACCTGGTAACATGAGGATCTCAGATAAGAAATAGGACCTGGATTCAGTAAAAACATTTAAACACACAATAAATTCAAGGACAAAACTTTTCTTGTAAATAAACTTAAACATTTTCTGGGTTGTTACTTAAAGATACAAGGAAGGAAGAATATTTCTTTATTCTGTTTCTATTGGCCATACAGATGCAAAATAAAGAGTCCCCTCCCCCTTTGCTCAGTTTTCTGGGCCCGACAAACTGAGCAAAGGCAATTTCTACCAGTTTACTCTTTTCTTTCTTTCAACAATTTAAAACTCCTGTCCTTTTGGATTGGAGACATTTTATAGTTACTATTACCTCGAGGATGCACAAAGACTTAGGCACACATATACATAAGGAGAAAATAAGAAGGGAAAAGGAACTCTCAGGTTTATACACTCTAGTCATTCCCAGCACAAATCTTTTAAATTAGGGAAGGCACAAATCTTAACAAATAAACCATGTGGTTACATTGAAGACAGAGAAAGAGACAGACAGACAACAGAAAAGAACAGAAACCAACATTTTCCCTTTTTCTTTTAAGTACCCTTATGTAGCCAAATTAGTTTTCCTGTATCATCTTTCAGCAAAGCCCGTTTCTCACACAATTTCCTTGCTCTCAGCCAAACTCTTGACATCTAAGGAAATCTCCGAGGGCATCTGTGGCACCCACGAGCTAATGCTTCCCATGACCCTTTACATGTAGGGCTCACTTTGGCCTAGCCTGGTGACCACCCGCCATAAGTTTCAGAAAAAAAAAGATTCTGGGAAGGACTTTGATTCCCTCAAAGTAAATGGCCCCTTCCTTGGGAATCACCTGGGTTTTGCAGATCAAAAAAGTGATCTGTGAGGACCTCTGCCCCTCTGCAGTAGTACCGGCACCTCTACTCTTTTCACTGTTTTCTACTCTTTCTGGGTCTTTGCCTTTTTGCTTTCACAGGACAAAAGCAGCAACAACAACAAAAAATCACTCACTTTTCCATCCATTTTCACACACTCTCTCTTTTCCCTAACAGAAGGTCCTGTGCTCTGCCCTGACCCTAATACTTTCCAGGCTCTCTTGGTAAAACACACAGAGGAACTAAGATCCAGCTGTGATTGGGAGAAAGATTTCACTCACACACATGCATACACACATTTCTCATGTTTTTTCATGCTTTAAAATTAAATTTAGAGAATTAAAATTTAGAGGTACTCACCTTCTTTCCAGGCAGCCTTTGAGCTCAAACTCAAAACCCCTTTAAAACCTAGATCCAGATGGCTAAAGACCAGGTAAAAGTCCACCCACAGACTCAATGAGGTCTGTGCCGGCATGGGTGTCTTTTTCACCTGGACCACATCCATTGGTTAGGCTAGTTCAGGTCCCTTTGTTGGGTCGCCAATTGTTCCTGTGTAAGAGGTGTACTCTGATTGGTTGCCAGGCTCACATGGGCTGAGTCCAGGTTTGGTAAGGCAAGTCTTACCTTAATCCCATGACTCTGGAGCTGAAGGGGAGAAGTCTTTATTATGTAAAGTGGACTAGCCCAGGCTGCTTAATGGCCCGTTGACAAAGGGGGGGGGGAGGAAACTGCAGGAATCAAAACATGTTTCTTCCTTTTCACATCTGGGGTAGAATAGTATTCTGCCTTTTCAATATTTCCTAGTGCCTTTCATTTTTCTGAGAGAGAGATGGTTGTAACTTCCCACAGAAGGAAGGAAGGAAGGAAGGAAGGAAAGAAGGAAACAAACTAATCCAGCAGAGAAGGAACCTGGAATTAAGGAGGAATTTCCTAAAAATGAAGACAATTAACCAGTGGAACGGCTTGCCACCAGAAGGGGTGGGTGCTCTATCACTGGAGGCTTTGAAGAAGAGACGGGATGGTCACTTGTCTGGAATGGTCTCCTGCTAAAGCAGGGGGTTGGGCTAGAAGACCTCCAAGGTCCCTTCCAGCTCTATTCAGATTCCACTTATTTTTTGCTTGACAACCCTGCAGGAGAGATGGGCTCTTCCTTCTTCCAGGATGCTTCCACTCTAATCTCAGGATTTGCAGGGTCTTTGGGGGCTGGGGTGGCTGGGCTGCAGCTGTTGCCTCTTTGTTGACAACAAAGCGTGGCTTTTAAAAGCCCGTATTTGGGAGTGAAATTAATTTATTTTCTCTCTTTGAGCTGCCTTGCTTGGTGAGCCAAGCCAAATTTTAGGGTCCCCTTCTCAGTCCGCCCTCTGCTGGCCATAGATTGGCACTGCAGCCCTCTTCAGAACATCCGCCCTGCTTTTTTTTTTTTTTAATACAATTTTTATTATTAAAACAAAGACAAAACAACACATAAAAAACTACTTTCCTCAATTTCCTCAAGCATGTCGTTGGGTTACAGGTTTTTGTGCATTAGTTCTTGCAATTGGAACATCCTCCCTGCTTGTGGTCCCAGGCTGGGAAGGGGCCTTGGAGGTCTTCTATCCCAGGAGTCTCCAACCTTTGCAACTTTAAGTCTGAAGGACGTCAGAAGACTTAAAGACTTAAAGTTGCAAAGGTTGGAGACCCCTGCTTTAAAGCAAAGCTGGCTGGAGAAGTCTGGGAGCTGAAGTCCTTCAGACTTAAAGTTGCAAAGGTTGGGGACCCCTGTCTGCTAAAGACAGGAGACCCTCTTCGTATTTAATCCTCTTGATTTTAATCGTTTCCTATGCTCTTTTTTCAATTTTTCACCTTATCACATGCTCAGCTGCCCAGAGTCACTGTGACAGTGAGGTGGGTGCCATACTTTGAATTATACGGTATAATGTATTTTTTTTCTATCCTGTTTTAATGGTTTTGCTGGTTTTTGTTGTTTTCAAAACGTTAATTGTTTTGAACTGGGAGCCACCCAGAGTCATTTCTTCAGATGGGCGGTTATAGAAATTAAATAAGTAAATAAATAGGTGTTCATTAGTGAAGAAGGAAGGAGAGAAGACTTGGAAAGGACCTTGGAGGTCATCTAGTCCAACCACCTGCTCAAGCAGGAAAACCTATACCATTTCAGACAAATGGTTATCCAACATCTTCTTAAAGACTTGCAGTGTTGGGGCATTCACAACTTCTGGAGGCAACTTCTGTTCCACTGATTCATTGTTCTCAATGTCAGGAAATTTATCCTTAGTTCTAGGTTGCTTCTCTCCTTGATAAGTTCCTAACTAACGATAAATAATGCAATACAATACAATACAATACAATACAATACAATACAATACAATACAATACAATACAATACAATACAATACAATACAATACAATACAATACAATACAATACAATACCAGAGTTGGAAGGGACCCCCTGCCTAGGCAGGAAAACCTGTACCATTTCAGACAAACGGCTATCCAGCATCTTCTTGAAGACTTCCAGTGTTGGGGCCTTCACAACTTCTGGAGACAAGCTGTTCCACTGATTAATTGTTCTCACTGTCAGGAAATTCCTCCTCAGTTCTAGGTTGTTTCTCTCCTGGATTAGTTTCCACCCATTGCTTCTTGTTCTACCCTCAGGTGCCTTGGAGAATAGCTTGACTCCCTCTTCTTTGGGGCAACCCCTGAGAGATTGGAACACTGTTAACAAAATAAACAATAAATGAATGAATGAATGAATGAATGAAGACAATAAAAAATAAAAATAAATAAATAATAATAATATTAAAAATAAACTCCTTGGTGCAAGATTTGGGCCCTTCCTGGCTGGCTAGCAATGGGTCCATCATCCCCTGCCTTTAACCTCGCTTTCCCAGTGGGTAATGGAGTGTCTTAGGAACCTATTATGGCCTCGGCATATGAAGAGGAAGATAATTAAAAGCTTTTTTTGCTGGGCAAGATGGCAGTTTTTTGTTTTTTACCTGCGCAGGGAATTATCCCAAAGGCAATTTATTAAAAGTGGCCAATCAATAGCAATCAGTGAGGCACCTTAATAGAGTCAAGTCAGAGCCTTAATTGGAATAAGAACAGATGCTTCCTCTTTGGCAAACATTCATCCCTCTAAGGCTGGGGACTCTTCTACCCATGCTGAGCAGGTGCTGTCTTGCAAAGGGGGAGCTGTAGTCCATTCTGGAAGAGCTGCTGCACAGAGAGGAAGGGGTCCAAAATCCAGGAGGGACCCCCCCGCCCCCGCCTGTGGCAGACATCTTGACTTTTCTGACCTCCCTTGCTGATGCTGATGACGGAGAGCGATTTATTCCAGTTTAGGTCACTTGAAGATGGTGGACTTCAACTTCCTTCCTTTTTCTGCCTTCCTCCCTTCCTCCTCCATTCTACCTTCCCCATTTCCTTCCCTCCCTCCCTTCCTTCTTTCTTTCCTTCTTTATCCCAATTCCTTCCTTCTTCCTTTCTTCCTTCCTTCCCCATTTAATTTCATTGTAATTTTATTATTACAATGACAATAAAGATTATTATTATTATTATTATTATTATTATTATTATTATTATTATTATTATTATTATTATTATTATTATTATTAATTCTTTCCTTCCTTTTTCTCCCTCCCTCCATTCTACCTTCCCTATTTCCTTCCTTCCTTTCCTTCCTTCCTTCTTCCTTCCTTCCCCATTTTATTCTTTCTTTTTGTTTTCTGTTTTCCTTCCTTCCCCATTTCCTTCCTCCCTTCCTTTTTCCTCCCTCCCTCCCTTCTTTCTTTCCTTCCTTCTTCCTTTCTTCCTTCCTTCCCCATTTTATTCTTTCCTTCCTTTTTCTGCCTTCCTCCATTCCTCCTCCATTCTATCTTCCCCATTTCCTTCCTTCCTTCCTTCCTTCCTTTTCCCTCCCTCCCTCCCTTCTTTCTTTCCTCCCTTCTTCCTTTCTTCCTTCCTTCCCCATTTTATTCTTTCCTTCCTTTTTCTGCCTTCCTCCCTTCCTCCTCCATTCTACCTTCCCCATTTCCTTCCTTCCTTCCTTCCTTCCTTTTTCCTCCCTCCCTCCCTCCCTTCTTTCCTTCCTTCTTCCTTCCTTCGTTCCTTCCCCATTTTATTCTTTCCTTCCTTTTTCTGCCTTCCTCCCTTCCTCCTCCATTCTACCTTCCCCATTTCCTTCCTTCCTTCCTTCCTTCCTTCCTTCCTTCCTTCCTTCCTTCCGTCCCTCCCAAGAAAGAGCCCAGCCAGAGGGAGAGGTCCAGGGCCCCCCACCCTGCCTGCCACCCTCTCTTCCCTCCTGCCTTCTCCCCGGCCAGAGAGTGAGGTTGGCAGCACCTGAATTGTTCCCTTGGCAACCGGCTGCAAACATTCAGGGAGATGTTTTGGAAAAATACAGCCTTTTATTGAAAGCCGTAAAAATATGTATTTGATTTGCGGAGTCTGGCTGTCCTTTCCAAAAACGTTAACGGCCCTCAGAGAACAGGAGGGCGGATGGAGCCTCCTGCATGCCCCCACCACACCCCCACACCCCCATTCAGGAGGCTTCCCACCCAGGCTGGCCCTGCAGCCCAAGCCCCCCCCCCCTCCCCAATTTCCCTCCCCTGGTCGGAGCATTGCTTGGCCGTGTCTATCTGGGAACTGTCTCTATGGTGCTTGCGGACTAAGAGAGCCCTGGGCACTAGGGGGGGAGGTCATGATACAGGCTAACCCTCGGAAGGGACCCTGGAGGTCTTCTAGCCCTACCCTCTGCTCAAGCAGGAAACCCTGGCTACTCTGAAAAACCTCCAGTGATGGAGCAGCCCCAACCTCTGGAGGGAAGTTGACTTCTTATTTTTCCTCTTCTTAAAAAGTAACTCTTTGAAAAAAAGGAAGGAAGGAAGGAAGGAAGGAAGAAGGAAAGGAAGGAAGGAAAGAATAGGAAGGAAGGAAGGAAGAAGAAAATGATGGAAGGAGGGAAGGAAAGGATGGAAGGAAAGGAAGGAAGGAAGGAAGGAGAAAATGATGGAAGGAGGGAAGGAAAGGATGGAAGGAAAGGAAGGAAGGAAGGAAGGAGAAAATGATGGAAGGAGGGAAGGAAAGGATGGAAGGAAGAAGAAAATGATGAAAGAAGGGAAGGAAACGCTTGAAGGAAAGGAAGGAAGAAAGAAGGAAAGGAAGGAAGCAAGGAAGGAAGGAAGAAGAAAATGATGGAAGAAGGGAAGGAAAGGAAGGAAGGAAGGAGAAGGAAAGGAAGGCAGAAAGAAGAAAATGATGGAAGGAGGGAGGGAGGGAAAGGATGGAAGGAAGAAGATGGAAGGAAGGAAGGAAGGAAGGAAGGAAGGAAGGAAGGAAGGAAGGAAGGGAAGAAAGGAGAAAATGATGGAAGGAGGGAAGGAAGGAAGGAAGGAAGGAAGAAGAAAATGATGGAAGGAGGGAGGGAGGGAAAGGATGGAAGGAAGAAGATGGATGGAAGGAAGGAAGGAAGGAAGGAAGGGAAGAAGGATTGGAAGAAGGAAGGAATGGAAGAAAGGAGAAAATGATGGAAGGAGGGAAGGAAGGAAGAAGGAAATGATGGAAGGAAGGAAAATGATGGAAGAAAAGGAAGGAAAGGAAGGTTGGGGAATTCTGGGAGTTGAAGTCCACACACCTTCAAGCAGCCAACCGTGAGAAACACACGTTGATGGTTGGAGACCTTGAGTGCCAACCCACCCAATGGCTCCATTCAGTGCTTAAGCTAAGCATGTGGTCTGGGGGGCCTCAAAAGGCATGAAGACATTACAGGCTTTATACTTCCACCAAACATGGCATCACCAAGAACATGGGCCGCGCCAGGACGATTCCTGCAGTTCTCCAGATCCACTGGCTTGGTTAGGGATTCATTCTACCCAAGATATCAGAGGGAATTCTGGGAAAGAAGGAGCACCTCCACGAGAACATAGCTGTATACCACACTAGTGAAGCCACACTTGGAATCTCACATCCGGTTCTGGTCCAAAAACATGTGGAGACTCTGGGAAGAGAGCAGAGAAGAGCAAGAAAGAGGATGAGGGGACTGGAGGATAAAACATATGAAGAACGGTTGCAGGAACTGGGTAGGTCTGGTTTAATGAAAAGAAGGACCAGGGGAGACAGGATAGCAGCCTTCCAATATCTCAGGGGTTGCCCCAAAGAAGAGGGAGTCAAGCTATTCTCCAAAGTGCAAGAAAGAGAAAGAGAGAAAGAAAGAGAGAGAGAGAGAGAGAGAGAGAGAGGAGAGAGAGAGAGAGAGAGAGAGAGAGAGAGAGAGAGAGAGAGAGAGAGAGAGAGAGAGAGAGAGAAATAAATATGGTAGGTAGGTAATAAAGACAGAAAGAAAGTGGAAGGGAGGGAGGGAGGGAGGGAGGGAGGAAGGAAGGAAGGTCTTCAAACTTGGCCACTATAAGCCCTGTGGACTTCAACTCCCAGAATTCCCCGGACAGCCAGCCATGTCTGTTTCTTTTCCTCTTACCATCTAAGTGGAGAGCTTGCAGAGGAAGGGATCACAAGAGAGTAAATTATGCTGGCTGGAGAATTCTGGGAGTTGAAGGCCACAAGTCTTAAAGTGGCCAAGGTTGAAGGCCTCTGATCTAAGTGGAGAGATTGCAGAGGAAGGGATCACAAGAGAGTAAATTATGCTGGCTGGGAGTCGAAGTCCACAAGTCTTAAAGTTCCCAAGTTTGGACACCCCTGCTCTAAATAATTAACTATTGGGATATGGGAGCTTGGAGGAAAAGGAAACCTTGCATGGAGAAGGTCAGCCCGACTTGACCTCTGCAAGACTTGACTTCCTGCAGAGAGAGCTTCTCGGCCGAGGAGAAGACAACCAAATCTAGGGCAAGAAGATAAATGGACTTCCAGGGACTGGCAGGAGACGCCGCACAGCTGAAAGCTTTTCCACATGTGGGATCTGTAAACCTAAGAAAAACTTGGATACTGGGGCGTTATTCCAGCCACATGCTACAATTGCGACATTCAGCTCTGGAAAGCCAACTCGGAAGGAGGAGGAGGAAGAGGAGGAGGAGGAGGAGGAGGAGGAGGAGGAGGAGGAAGAGGAGGAGGAGGAGGCAGCTACTTGGCCACTCTCAACTCCAGAAGTGGAGCGGTCTTGGCTATTTCTCCAGGGAGACTTAATGAATGCCCTGGAATTTCCCAGCGGTTGATTTTTGGATATCCACGGATAGAACACATAATGACAGAGCTGGAAGGGACCTTGGAGGTCATCTAGTCCAACCCCCTGCTCAGGCAGGAGGCCCTACCACCCTTTCAGACAAAGGGTTGTCCAACATCTTCTTTAAAATCTTCCCATGATGGCGCATCCACGACTTCTGGAGGCAAGTCGATGCATTGATTGATTGCTCTCAATGACAGGGAATTCCTCCTTAGTTCTAAGTTGCTTCTCTCCTTGATTAACGGAGGAGGGACCTTGGAGGTCTTCTAGTCCAACCTTCTGCTCAAGCAGGAGACTCTACAACCATTCCAGACAAATAGCTGTCCAATCTCTCCTTAAAAACCTCCAGTGATGGAGCAAGAAATGTCTGCAAGAAATCCACCAAGCTCAGAGAGCACCAAGGACCCCATAGCTCTTCTCCTTCTCCTTCTCCTCCTGACACACCCCTCTCCAGCACTGATGACGTTATCTAGTTGGGTCATGAAATGTCTGCAGGAAAACCACCAAGCTCAGAGAGCACCAAGGACCCCACAATCTTCTTCTTCTTCTTCTTCTTCTTCTTCTTCTTCTTCTTCTTCTTCTTCTTCTTCTTCTTCTTCTTCTTCTTCTTCTTCTTCTTCTTCTTCTTCTTCTTCTTCTTCTTCTTCTTCTTGTAAATTTCACTATCCCCCGCCCCCCACAAAGCTGGGTCTTGCCTGTTTCTCGTGCAATGGCAAATCCCAAATTTTATTCACGCATGGAGGATGAGTTGAGGTCCTCCAAGAATGAGGGAAAGCAGAATAGACGTGGATAAACTAACTTTTCAGTTCCTAGGGAGCTGGGATGGAAGGTGGCCTTTGGGAGGAGCCTCCAACTTAGCGAAGGAACTCAAGTCCAGCAAATGGTTGTCCAGCTTCCAAGCAACCACACCCAATGCGGGAGACCACACCCTGCCTTGGTAGTGGTCCCATTTTCCAACCGATCTTCCTCTTGAGAAGTTTCTCCTAAACTTTAATAGAAATTCCTTCCTGGAGCTCTTGTAAACCTGCGTTCAACCTTCTCCGGATGATTCCAGAAGGATGGCATCTCTTCCTTCTCATCTCAACAGCTCTCTCCATAACTCCTAATATCCAAGCGGCAATTAAACCATGGATTGGTCCTGCAGGCCTTTTCCAAAGGGTCTCCCATTCCACCACAGGGTTGGACTAGAAGACCTCCAGGGTCCCTGCCATCTTTGTTGTTCTGTATACTATCTGGGGAACCCTGGGGGTTGAAGTCCACAAGTCTTAAAGTTCCAAGGTTGGACACCCCAGGTCCAGGGTCTCCTGCTCGAGCCGGGGGTTGGACTAGAAGACCTCTAGGGTCCCTTCCACCTTTGTTATTCTGTATTATATTCTGTATTCTGTCTGGGGAATCCTGGGGGTTGACGTCCACAAGTCTTAAAGTTCCATGATTGGACACAGCTCTAGGGTCTCCTGCTCGAGCAGGGGGTTGGACTAGAAGACCTCTAGGGTCCCTTCCAACTCTATTATTTCATGTTCTAAGCCTGCCATTTTTTTTCTGAATCTTTCCTTTATGGCATCCAGAATAAGACTGAATACTCTGGATGGGCCTGCCCAAAACAGATTAGAATGGAAAGATTATTTTTTCCAATCTTTGGGAATCCAGGGTCTATTAATGCAAGATAAACAATGGAGTTTTGGGAGCCGTGGATATGAAATAAATAAATAAGTAAATAAATAAATCAGAGATTCTGAAGGAAAGCCCTGTGTTTGGGGTGGTCTGAAAGGGGGTTGGACTAGATGACCTCCAAGGTCCCTTTCATCTCCAGAACTCAGTGGTTCTATCTAGGGTGAATGCAGGCAGTTCTCAACCACAATTGAGCTCAATGTTTCTGCTGCTAAGCGAGACAGTTGTTAAGTGAGCTTTGCCCCGTTTTACCGTCTTTTTTTAACCACCGTCATTAAGTGAATCACGTCGGTAAATTAGGCAAACGGTTGTTAAGTGAATCTGGCTTCCCCATTGACTTTGCCTGTCAGCAGGCCACAAAAGGAGATTGCGTGACCCCGGGAGGCTGCAACCCCGTCATAAATATGAATCAGATGCTAAAGGTCTGAATTTTGATCATGTGGCCATGGGGGAGGATGCAGCGGGTCGTATGTGTGGAAAAGGGTTGTGAGACACTAAACTGACTGTTGTAAGTTGAAGACTACCTGTAAGGAGCTTTGATAGAGTCGGGGGCAATAGTGGAACCTCAAAACTGGGTCATAAATCCATTTTTGGGCTCCATTGTAATTTTAGGAATTCTGGGAGTTGAAGTCCACGCATTCTGCTTAAGGAATTCTGGGAGTTGAACTCCACATCTTCCAGCTAGGGAATTCTGGGAGTTGAAGTCCACATCTTCCAGTTAGGGAATTCTGGGAGTTGAAGTCCACATCTTCCAGCTGGAGAATTCTGGGAGTTGAAGTCCACATCTTCCAGCTGGAGAATTCTGGGAGTTGAAGTCCACACATTCTGCTTAAGGAATTCTGGGAGTTGAACTCCACATCTTCCAGCTAGGGAATTCTGGGAGTTGAAGTCCACACATTCTGCCTAAGGAATTCTGGGAGTTGAATTCCACATCTTCCAGCTGGAGAATTCTGGGAGTTGAAGTCCACATCTTCCAGCTGGAGAATTCTGGGAGTTGAAGTCCACATCTTCCAGCTGGGGAATTCTGGGAGTTGAAGTTCACACATTCCGCCTGAGGAATTCTGGGAGTTGAAGTCCACACCTTCCAGCTGGGGAATTCTGGGAACTGAAGCCCACGCATTCGGCCTGAGGAATTCTGGGAGTTGTAGTCCACATCTTCCAGCTGGGGAATTCTGGGAGTTGAAGTCCACATCTTCCAGCTGGAGAATTCTGGGAGTTGAAGTTCACACATTCCGCCTGAGGAATTCTGGGAGTTGAAGTCCACACCTTCCAGCTGGGGAATTCTGGGAACTGAAGCCCACGCATTCGGCCTGAGGAATTCTGGGAGTTGAACTCCACATCTTCCAGCTAGGGAATTCTGGGAGTTGAAGTCCACACATTCTGCCTAAGGAATTCTGGGAGTTGAAGTCCACATCTTCCAGCTGGAGAATTCTGGGAGTTGAAGTCCACATCTTCCAGCTGGAGAATTCTGGGAGTTGAAGTCCACATCTTCCAGCTGGGGAATTCTGGGAGTTGAAGTTCACACATTCCGCCTGAGGAATTCTGGGAGTTGAAGTCCACACCTTCCAGCTGGGGAATTCTGGGAACTGAAGCCCACGCATTCGGCCTGAGGAATTCTGGGAGTTGTAGTCCACATCTTCCAGCTGGGGAATTCTGGGAGTTGAAGTTCACACATTCTGCCTGAGGCATTCTGGGAGTTGAAGTCCACACCTTCCAGCTGGAGAATTCTGGGAGTTGAAGTTCACACATTCTGCCTGAGGCATTCTGGGAGTTGAAGTCCACACCTTCCAACTGGAGAATTCTGGGAACTGAAGCCCACGCATTCGGCCTGAGGAATTCTGGGAGTTGAAGTCCACACCTTCCAGCTGGAGAATTCTGGGAGTTCAAGTCTACACCTTCCAGCTGGAGAATTCTGGGAGTTGAAGTTCACACATTCTGCCTGAGGCATTCTGGGAGTTGAAGTCCACATCTTCCAGCTGGGGAATTCTGGGAGTTGAAGTTCACACATTCCGCCTGAGGAATTCTGGGAGTTGAAGTCCACACCTTCCAGCTGGGGAATTCTGGGAACTGAAGCCCACGCATTCGGCCTGAGGAATTCTGGGAGTTGTAGTCCACATCTTCCAGCTGGGGAATTCTGGGAGTTGAAGTTCACACATTCTGCCTGAGGCATTCTGGGAGTTGAAGTCCACACCTTCCAGCTGGAGAATTCTGGGAGTTGAAGTTCACACATTCTGCCTGAGGCATTCTGGGAGTTGAAGTCCACACCTTCCAGCTGGAGAATTCTGGGAACTGAAGCCCACGCATTCGGCCTGAGGAATTCTGGGAGTTGAAGTCCACACCTTCCAGCTGGAGAATTCTGGGAGTTGAAGTCTACACCTTCCAGCTGGGGGATTCTGGGAGTTGAAGTCCACACCTACCAGCTGGGGGATTCTGGGAGTTGAAGTCCACACATTCCGCCTGAGGCATTCTGGGAGTTGAAGTCCACACCTTCCAGCTGGGGGATTCTGGGAGTTGAAGTCCTCTCCCCGCCAAGTGTCCAAGCTTGATTAAGACCGTTGTGTTTCTTGGAGAGTCCCAGCCATGACTCTGCCAAAACTTCTGGTCTTCACTCAACGCCGTCCTGAAGTCCACGAGAAAGTTGTTGTTGTTGTTTTAATTCAAGAACTCCTGGAAACAGACTCGATCGCTTTCTCCACCGAGGTCACGGTGACCCAGACTGCAGGCAAGAATCCACGGACTTTCCTGCTTGAATGAACCTTGGAGAGGAACTTTCTCTCAGCAGCCAAAACCACAGCAAAAGAAAACAAGCAGGGCCTTACTTGGGGGGGGAGTCACCCTGACAGGAGGACGGACGGGTTTTATTACTTTTGCCCCACTCAATTTTTATTTTATTTTTATTTTTTTAAACTTCACAGCCTGGGGCAGGCTGGCATGGTCACTTCTACCGCTTACAGAGGAGCACTTTCAGGCCAAAGTGAGCGGGCAACATCGAGGGAAGGTGCATGGACCTCTCTCTCTCTCTCTCTGTTGTGTGTTTGTGTGTTTGTGTGTTGTCGCCAGTTCCCAAGTCTTCTTCTTTCTCACAGCGAAGCGCCTGGGATGCAATTCATGCCTTCAATTAAGATCATTGCAACTCCCCGGAGTATTTAGCTCCTTCTCCTTTGCAACCGCAACCCAGGCCGTTTGCAAACATTTCCCCCGAGGCTTCGGCTACTCCTCCCTCTGCGCCCACTTGGAGGGCTGCCACAGCAGCCGAACATCTGGCGCCGTCTCTCGAAAAGCAGCATCGCACGCCGACCAGATCCCAAACCTCTTCCTTCCTTCGCGCGCCTCCTTGAAGGACAGGCTGGGCTAGTGGGGAAGCTGCCAGACTGCAAACTGGGAGACAGGGAGTTCTAGTCCTGCCTTAGGCCCGAAAGCCAACTGGATAACTTTGGCCAATCACCAGGAGACAGGGAGTTCTAGTCCTGCCTTAGGAATGAAAGCTAGTTGGGTGGCTTTCAGCCAATCACCACGAGACGGTGAGTTCTAGTTCTGCCATAAGCATGAAAGCCAGCTGGGTGACTTTGGGCCAATCACCAGGAGACAGTGAGTTCTAGTCTCGTCTTAGGCAAGAAAGCCAGCTGGGTTATCTCGAGCCAATCATCAGGAGATGGTGAGTTCTAGTTCTGCCTTAGGCATGAAACTCAGCTGGATGACTTTGGATCAGTCCAAAGTCAGCCAGCTGTTGAGTTGCATTGGGTTGGGTTGGTTCGGTTGAGTTGTATTGGTTGAGTACGGTGGAGTGGAGGTGAGTTGGGTTAGGTTGAGTTAGGTTGGTTTGGATTGGGTTGGGTTGGGTTGAGTGGGATGGAATTGGATTACATTGGACTGAGTTGAGTTGTATTGGGTTGGGCTACGTTAGGTTGAGTCGGTTGAGTGTGGTGTGGTGTGGTGTGGTGGAGTTGAGTTGGGTTGGGTTGAGTGGAATTGAGTTGAGTTGAGTTGGGTTCAGTTGAGTTGAGTTGGGTTCAGTTGAGTTGGGTTCAGTTGAGTTGAGTTGGGTTCAGTTGAGTTGAGTTGGGTTCAGTTGAGTTCAGTTGGGTTCAGTTGAGTTCAGTTGGGTTCAGTTGAGTTCAGTTGGGTTCAGTTGAGTTGGGTTGGGTTGGGTTAAATTAGGGTAGACCAGGGATATCCAAACTTGGGAACTTTAAGACTTGTGGACTTCAACTCCCAGAATTCCCCAGCCAGCATTCGCTGGCTGGGGAATTCTGGGAGTTGAAGTCCACAAGTCTTAAAGTTCCCAAGTTTGGACAACCCTGGGGTAGACTATTTTTGCTTGCCCACTGATAAATTGAAGTCTGGGAGTTGAAGTCCACAAGTCTTAATGTGGCCAAGATTGGCCAACCCTGGATGAAACACGAGTGATCTGGCATAACGTTGAACAGTCTGTAACCAAATGGTCATAAGGTGAGGACTCCCTGAACTTTGGAATGTGCTTCGAAGGTGCCCATCGGCCTCTCAAAGCTGGGGAATCCCCCCCCCAATACATTCAATAAATTCCATATGGGAAGTCCTTGACTTACAACTGTTTGTATAGTGGCTGCCTGAAGTTACAACGGCACTGAAAAAATCCCCCGACATGACCCTGTTTCACACTTACGACCGTCGCCCCATCCCCTGGTCAAAATTCAGACGCTTAGCAACTGACTCCTACTTGTCCAGCAGTCCCCTTGGGCGACTCTCTGACCAGCGAAGTCAACGGGGAAGCCAGATTCGCTTAACAACCAAGCTACTCGCTTAACGACCATAGTGATTCAGCGGTGGCCAGAAAGGTCGTAAAACGGGACCAAAACTCACGTGACAACTGCCTCCCTTATCCAGGGGGATGTTGGTCTCCCTTGGAGTCGTAAGTCGAGGACTCCGACTTTTTCATTTTTCTCGTCTTCCTTCGGTCTGTTTCCTTTGGATTCTTTGAGGCTTGACTTTGGAGGCTTGGCAAGGAAACGGCTGTTTACACCCTGAGCGAGCGAAGGACTTTGCTTTCACACACACACACACACACACACAAATACACACTTCCCTCCCGTCCCTTACTGCTTCTCCTCCTCTGTTCCTTCTCTTCGACTGGCACATCTTACCTGAAGTGACCTTCCCGGCTGCAAGAAACCTTTCCAACTTCCGGAGCAAGGCAGAGAGATCCCTCCAGGCCAAACTTTCTTAAAGTGGGGTTCAAGGACACACCATTTCATTTCATTTCAATACAATACAATACAATACAATACAATACAATACAATACAATACAATACAATACAATACAATACAATACAATACAATACAATACAATACAATAGCAGAGTTGGAAGGGACCTTGTAGATCTTCTAGTCCAACCCCCTGCGTGGGCAGGAACCCTATACACCCCTCCAGGGGAGGAATTTACCCCCTTCCAAGACCCCTCCCCACCCCTCCGGGGTCCAGGAATTGAAAGCGAGATGGGCCACCTATTTAGAGAGATTTTCGAAAAAATTTAGATTGCGCCGAAATGGACAGACTGACTGTAAGGATAAAAGATAAAGAAGAGCTAGCATATTACTTGACCTGGAATAGATTTTACGAGGGGTTCAAGAGGAGAAAGATTATGAATGGGTGAATTAAAAATAAAGATGCTTTACAACCACAGTCATGCCAATATAGGTCACACAAGTGTAAATAAGCTATTCTAAAAAGATTCTCAGTTAAAATTACTTACTTTTATTATTACTATTGTTATTAGCACATGTGTTCATATATTATTGTTACTGTTGTTGTTGTTATTAGCACAGGAGTTAATATTTATTACTGTATTTTCTCTGGTTCTTTTTTTGTAAATGGCATATCCTGACAATACAATGTATTCGAAATGTTTATGAATATAAATATATATGCTGGTGTTGCCATCCTCGGGTGTTTTCCCGTGTATATAGCATAGAATTGTTATTGCAACGTTTCGGCAAGATCTCACTTGCCATCCTCAGTCACAGACCGAAGCCTGAGGATGACAAGTGAGATCTTGCCGAAACATTGCAATAAAAATTCCATGCTATATACACGGGAAAACACCCGAGGATGGCAATACCAGCATATATATATGATGAGAGCTAATAAGCTCGAAATGAGAGCTGATGAGAGCTAATAAGCTCGAAATAGATCTATCCTGGTCTCTCTCTAATTTAATTTATTGATCAGCTCATAAAACTAACACACATATCTAAAAAATTTACACAATGTAATTTCAAGGTTCTCTGTCTAGATGGTCTCTGGTGATGAGCCGAAAGGCAGAAGAGGAAACAGTATGTCTCCTCCCTTAATTGGGGCCTAATAACAGGTTGTTGTGGAAAAAAATACATATATATATATCTTAGGTGACACTATATATATATACGGGGAGTCCTTGACATGCAACAGTTTGTTTAGTGACCGTTTGACATTACGATGGCACTTGAAGAAGTGACTTAATATGATGTTTCACACTTACGACCACGGCAGCATCTCAAAATCACGTGATCAACATTCAGGCGCTTTGGCAACTGACTCATAGTTATGACAGTTGCAGGGTCCCAGGGTCACATGATCCCCTTTTGCGACCTTCTGACCAGCAGAATCCCCGGATTCACTTAACGACCGTGTTACTAATTTAACAAATGCAGTGATTCACTTAACAGTGGTGGCAAGAAAGGTCGTAAAATGGGACAAAACTCACTTAACAAATGTCTCACTTAACAACAGAAATTTGGGGCTCAATTGCAGTCGTCAGTCGAGGATTACCGGTATTTTATCAATTATTTGTGTGTAAATAAATGCATTCTCATTCCTTGTCTTTTATTTGCTTAAAAAAAATTCATCCAACGTATTTTATTTATTATAAAATAATATAATGGGTTTCTTATTGGGAATTTTACATGGATTCTGGGGGTTGAAATGCACCCACTTTTAAGGTTGAGAAACAGATTAATGGGATAACAGAGCTGGAAGGGACCTTGGAGGTCTTCTAGTCCAGCCCTCGGCCCAAGCAGGAGACCCTTACACCATTCAGGAGAAATGGTTGTCTAATCTCTTCTTAAAAGCCTCCAGTATTGGAGCACCCACAACTTCTGGTGGCAAGTCGTTCCACTGATTAATTAAATGATTGATGCATCCACTATGGGATCAACAGGCTACAGAAAATATTCACGGCTGAATGCATCAAGTCCGATTGAGTTCTGGCCCAGGAAAATTTTTTATCTTCATTTTCAATATTGGTAGCCGTCTGTCAGAAATGGGTGTAGGGTCTCCTCCTTGGGCAGGGGGGTTGGACTAGATGACCTCCAAGGTCCCTTCCGATTCTCTTATTCCATAGTCAATGGAACTTAAGTTGCCTTCAGAAGTTGTGGGAGCTTCATCATGGGAGGATTTCAAGAAGAGACTGGACTGCCATCGGTCAGAAATGGGTGTAGGGTCTCCTGCTTGGGCAGGGGGGTTGGACTAGATGACCTCCAAGGTCCCTTCCAACTCTTATTCCGTATTCAATGGAACAGATCGCCTTCAGAAATTGTGGCAGCTTAGTCACTGGAGGATTTCAAGAAGAGACTGGACTGCCATCAGTCAGAAATGGGTGTAGGGTCTCCTGCTTGGGCAGGGGGGTTGAACTAGATGACCTCCAACATCCCTCCCCTTATTCTGTTAATGATCTTTCTTTAAAAATATATATAATCTTTTTCTAACACATGAGTGCTGGGGATTTGGCGCCCTCTGCTGGTCAAACATTCATCCTTTCCCTTTGCAAGTTCAAGCAAACCTTAAAACACGGGAACGGGCTGGAACTGGGGCCTTGGAGGTCCTCTAGTCCAGGGGTCTCCAACCTTTGCAACTTTAAGTCTGAAGGACTTCAGCTCCCAGAGCAAAGCTGGCTGGAGAATTCTGGGAGCTGAAGTCCTTCAGACTTAAAGGTGCAAAGGTCCAACCCCCTGCCTAAGTAGGAGACCCTAAACTATTTCTGACAGAGGGCAGTCCAGTCTCTTCTTGGAAGCCTCCAGGGATGAAGCTCCCACAACTTCTGAAGGCAACTCCTGTTCCATGGGTTGATGGTTCTCCCTGTCAGGAAATTCCTCCTTATTCCCAGGTTGAATCTCTCCTTGGTCAGTTTCCATCCATTCTTCCTTCTCTGGCCTTCAGGGGCTTTGGAGAATTGCTTGACCCCTTCCTCCTCTCTGGGGCAGCCCCTCCGATATTGGAAGATGCTCTCCTGTCTCCCCTGGTCCTTCCCTAGACTAGCCATGGCTCCTTTCTTTCTTTCTTTCTTTCTTTCTTTCTTTCGCTTTGGAGAATAGGTTGACCCCCTTCCTCCTCTCTGGGGCAGGCCCTCAAATATTGGAAGATGCTCTCCTGTCTCCCCTGGTCCTTCTCTTCCCTAGACTAGCCATGCCTCTCTTTCTTTCTTTCTTTCTTTCTTTCTTTCCTTCCTTCCTTCCTTCTCTTCCTTCCTTCCTTTCTTTCTTTCTTTCTCTTTCTTGTGCTTTGGAGAATAGCTTGACCCCCTTCCTCCTCTCTGGGGCAGCCCCTCCAATATTGGAAGATGCTCTCCTGTCTCCCCTGGTCCTTCTCTTCTCTAGACCAGCCAGGCCTCTCTTTTTTCTTTTTTCATTATTTTTTCCTTCCTTCTGTCCTCCTTTCCTTCCCTTCCTCCCTCCTTCTCTTTCTTTCTCTTTCTTGTGCCTTTCTTGTGTCCTGTCTCCCCTTCTCTTCCCTAGACTAGCCAGGCCCAGTTCCTGCAACCGTCCATCGTCTGTTTGAGCCTCCAGTCCCCTCTTCATCCTTTAACAGATGAACAGAGTTGGAAGGGACCTTGCAGGTCACCTAGTCCAACCCCCTGCCCAAGCAGGAGACCCTACGTCTGCCTCTACCTAGAATCGAACTCACCGCCTCCTGATTGGGAGGCAAGAGCTCCTCCTCTAGGCCACAGAGAACAGAGAGCTGGTTGCTCTTCTCTGCGCTTCCCTACCTAACCTAAACGCATCCCCACCCATTGTCCTTTTTCTTCTGCTGGTCCGGTGGTCAACCTGAGCTCAGGACCTCCGGGTTAAGTGCCCACCCTCCTTTGAGGGCTGGAAGGCAGAGGGTCTCCGACAGGTTCCCGGAGTGGGGTGGGGGGGGAAGGAGGCCAGGGTGGGGCCAAGATTGCGAGCGAGCGAACATCGCTCTGGCTGCCTGGCAGGATGTCAAAACTTGTGGGTTGCCAGAACGGTACACCCTGTCCTTCACAACTTAATGAAACCCTCGGTGGGTGCCAACCTTCTGCTCAGCTGCAAAACCGCAGGTGTGCTCGGCTTCCTTCATCTGGCAAGGAGGGGGAGGGGGGGTTGTACAACCTGGCTGTGTTGTTTGTGCAACAGGCTTTAAAGACCGGCTCTCGGCCCATCGGGTGTGTCTGTGTGTGTGTGTGTGTGTGCGTGGAAGGAGGCAAACGACACTCCGTTCTGCTACTCGGAGTAGACCTGGAGTAGCCGTGGCCGATGGGGGGTCTGGTGGGCAAAGGAGGTGGAAGGATTTGGGTAGGGAGGTGGGCAGAGAGAGAGAGAGCAGGAGAGAAATCTTAACGGTGGTCTGTCAAAGCTTCTAGCCCTCCCTCCTTCTCCTTCTCCTTTCTTCCTTTCCTCCCTCCTTCCTTCCATCCCCTTCCTTCTTTCCTTGTTTCCTATTTCCGTGTCCTCCGTCACTCGCTCCCTCTCTTCCTCTTCTTATCCCTTCCTTCCTTCCTTCCTTCCTTCCTTCCTTCCTTCCTTCCTTCCTTCCTTCCTTCTCTATTTCCATCTTCTTCCTTGCTCCCTCTCTCTTCCTCTCCTTATTCTCCCTCTCCCTCCCTCTTTCCCTCTTTCCCTCCTCCCTCCTTCTTCCCTCCTCTCTCCCTTCCTATTTTAATTTCCTCCCTTGCTCCCTCTCTTCCTTCCCTGATCTTCCCTCCCTCCTCCCCTCCCACCTCCCTTATTCCTTCCTCCCTCTTACCCTTCCTTCCTCCTTTCCCTCCCTTTCTTCTTTCCTCCCTCCTCCCTCCCTCCCTCCCTCCTCTCCTTCCTAGTTTCTTTTCCTCCCTTGATCCCTCTCTCTTCCTCTCCTTTCTTCCCTCCCTCCCTCATCCCCTCCCTCTCTCCTCCCTTAATCCTCCCTCCCACCCTTCCTTCTTTTCCTCCCTCCCACCCTTTCTTCTTTCCTCCCTCCTCCCTCCCTCCTTTCCTTCCTAGTTTCTTTTCCTCCCTTGATCCCT
The DNA here is from genome assembly GCA_039707465.1 of Rhabdophis nuchalis. Classification (NCBI taxonomy): domain Eukaryota; kingdom Metazoa; phylum Chordata; class Lepidosauria; order Squamata; family Natricidae; genus Rhabdophis; species Rhabdophis nuchalis. The sequence goes on along the minus strand of CM077645.1, from coordinate 3,155,447 downwards.
CTCTCCTCCTCTCCTTCCTTTCCTCCCTCCCTCATCCCCTCCCTCTCTCTTCCCTTAATCCTCCCTCCCACCCTTCCTTCCTTCTTTTCCTCCCTCCCACCCTTTCTTCTTTCCTCCCTCCTCCCTCCCTCCTTTCCTTCCTAGTTTCTTTTCCTCCCTTGCTCCCTCTCCTCCTCTCCTTCCTTCCCTCCCTCCCTCATCCCCTCCCTCTCTCCTCCCTTAATCCTCCCTCCCACCCTTCCTCCCTCCCTTTCTTCTTTCCTCCCTCCCTCCTTTCCTTCCTAGTTTCTTTTCCTCCCTTGATCTCTCTCTCCTCCTCTCCTTCCTTCCCTCCCTCGCTCATCCCCTCCCTCTCTCCTCCCTTAATCCTCCCTCCCTCCCACCCTTCCTTCCTTCTTTTCCTCCCTCCTCCCTCCCTCCTTTCCTTCCTGGTTTCTTTTCCTCCCTTGATCCCTCTCTCCTCCTCTCCTTATCTTCCCTCCCTCCCCCCTCTTTCCCAATGCATTCTCGTCCATAGCTAGCGATATATCTTTAAAAAGAAAAAATTGTCATGAAAAGCCTTGCCCAAACCATTCACCCTTATGGCTCAAATCCACCATGGCCTTCTCCTTCTCCTCTTGTGGAAACTCTGTAAGAGGGGCTCAGCTGTGGGGGGAAGGGATTTAAATCACAGCTTGTAAGAGTTGAGTTGACCCAACCCATGGAGACCCCATTCAAGGGAGGCGGTAAGATTTGAGGGGCCAAAGAAGAGACTTGGGGTCAGAGGGTGAGAAGATGCTCCGTCTTTGATTGCTTCATCTACTCTAGGACAGGTCATGGCCTTCTCCCCCAGGAGAGAAGGGCCCCTCTTTCCTCCCCCCCCAACCCTCTAAACTCATCAAGGAGAGAAGCAGCCTAGGCATAAGGAGGAATCTCCTGGCAGTGAAGACAATTAACCAGTGGGACAGCTTCCCACCCGAAGTTGTGGGGGCTCCATCACTGGAGACTTTTAAGAAGGGACTGGACAGCCTGTTGTGTGGCATGAAACGAGGTCTCCTGGTTGAGCAGGGCGCTGGACTAGAAGACCTCCAAGGTCCCTTGCTGTCCTGTGATTCAGGAAGGAAGGAAGGAAGGAAGGAAGGAAGGAAGGAAGGAAGGAAGGAAGGAAGGAAGGAAGGAAGGAAACTAATCTAGCAGAGAAGCAACTTTCAGCTTGATCAGGGGGTTGGACTAGAAGACCTCCAAGGTCCCTTCCTGTCCTGTGATTCAGGAAGGAAGAAAGGATAGATGGATGGATGGATGGATGGAAGGAAGGAAGGAAGGAAGGAAGGAAGGAAACTAATCTAGCAGAGAAGCAACCTTCAGCTGGATCAGGGGGTTGGACTAGAAGACTTCCAAGGTCCCTTCCTGTCCTGTGATTCAGGAAGGAAGGAAGGAAGGAAGGAAGGAAGGAAGGAAGGAAGGAAGGAAGGAAGGAAGGAAGGAAGGAAACTAATCTAGCAGAGAAGCAACTTTCAGCTTGATCAGGGGGTTGGACTAGAAGACCTCCAAGGTCCCTTCCTGTCCTGTGATTCAGGAAGGAAGAAAGGATAGATGGATGGATGGATGGAAGGAAGGAAGGAAGGAAGGAAGGAAACTAATCTAGCAGAGAAGCAACCTTCAGCTGGATCAGGGGGTTGGACTAGAAGACCTCCAAGGTCCCTTCCTGTCCTGTGATTCAGGAAGGAAGGAAGGAAGGAAGGAAGGAAGGAAGGAAGGAAGGAAGGAAGGAAGGAAGGAAGGAAGGAAACTAATCCAGTAAAGAAGCAACCTTCAGCTGGATCAGGGGGTTGGACTAGAAGACCTCCAGGGTCCCTTCCAACTCTTTTATCTTGTTATCTTTCTGACCGGATGGCTTGCAGGAACCACAGCTGCCTGGGAAAGAAACATGAATGGGCTCACTTTTTCCGAGCTGAATGAAGCCACTCACCGAATTAGCCTCCTGCCCCCCAGAGGCTAATTTATGACGGGCCCTGGAGGACGCTGCTCGGAGCCCAGGCCAATCAGGGGGCCCCCAGGGCCTCCCTGCCTGCTCCTCCTTGCCAAGGGAGGCCTCCGGGGGCCTTGATCAGCGCTGGCTGCCGAGGTTCAGCCTGCAGGGCCCAGAATGAGCCATCTCCCCTTGGCCTGCTTGGAGGGGGGGCAGGAAGGGTCTCCATCCATTGGATGAGGGGCCCTTTAATTATCGGTTCATCCGTCTGTCCGTCCGTCTGTCCATGCATCCATTTATCTAACTAGCTAACTAGCTGTCCAGCTATACATCTATCTATCATCTATATTCATCCATCCATTCATCCCTATGTCTGTCTGTCTATCTATCATCTATCATCTATCTCATCTATCTATTTATGCAACTATATATTAATCTACTTATCTTTCCCTCTCCCTCCCACCATCCTCCATCTATCATCCATCCATCCATCCATCTATCCATCATACAATATAGCGATCTAACACCCTCTGTCCCTCCCTATCTCCATCCATCCATCCATCCATCTATCCATCCATCCATCCACCCTATCTATCTATCTATCTATCTATCTATCTATCTATCTATCTATCTATCTATCTATCTATCTATCTATCTATCCATTCTATCTATATATCCATCCATCCATCCATCCATCTCTATCCCTCCATCCAACCATCCAGTTATACTATATATTGATCTATCACCCTCTCCCTCCCTCCCTCCCTCCCCCCACCATATCTATCTATCTAATCTATCATCTGTATATATATATCCATCCCTCCATCCCTCCATGCATCCATCCATCTCTATCCCTCCATCCATCCAGATACTATATATTGATCTATCACCCTCTCCCTCTCTCCCTCCCTCCCCCCATATCTGTCTGTCCGTCTGTTGTCATCTATCATCTCTTATGGAAATATATATCTATTCCTTCATCCCTCCCTCTCTCCATCCATCCATCCATCCATCCATCCATCCATCCATATAACAAAATACACTTTAAAGTGTAGAGCAGGTCTATATACTGGGAGGTCAGTGGTGGCCTGTCACTGGAAGACGGGTGGAGCTCAACTCCCAGGACCCCACAGCCAGCCCAGCTGAGGTCCATCCCTCTTCCAGCAGCCAAGGTGAAGCTAGGCTGCCCTTCGCCATGGAGAGAATGACCCAGCTCCATCCAAGGCTTCCCTTCAACCCTCAACCCACCGATACGCGCAGGAGAGACGGGGCGAAACAAGGGACAACGTCCGTCCGTTACAAAATTGTGATGCCCCCCCACCCCCGACTTCCAACCCCGGTCCAGCAACCTCCCCATGGAAGCGCAAAAGGCTGCCTTTTGCCTTGTGAGTCCCTGTGCGATTTCCACCCTTTTGCATCATCATGTTTGGCCCTGAACACCTGAGATCTCGTTGCACCCAGCCCAATCGGCCAATAAAGGAGAGAGAGAGAGAGAGAGAAAGCCACTCTGGTTGCATCAACCAGCCCACCTGTGGGGGGACCATGTGGCCAGAAACCTATGAGACGTAAAGGGTTTTTTTCTCCATTTCGAAGGAGACGAGAAGGCCGCCTTTGAGTCACCGGGTGCAGAGAAGAGAAGAAAGGGTGTGAAGAACAGCAGAAGCGCTCTAAATAGTTCGCGAGAGGATGAATAAGCCAGCCAACGAAACATCAGCCAAAGGTGTTGGTGTGTGTGTTTGTGTGTTTTCCTGAGACAACAGGTGGGGGGAAAATAACAACAGAAGCCAAAGAGAAAGTATGAATGTAAACACAGCGGAAAGAGAACAACAGAGTTGGAGGAGACCTTATTTTATTTATTTCGGTTTGGTTTTACAATACAATACAATACAAGAGCAGAGCTGGAAGGGACCTTGGAGGTCATCTAGTCCAACCCCCTGCCTAGGCAGGAGCCCTATACCGTTTCAGACAAATGCCTATCCAACATCCTCTTAAAAGACTTGCAGTGTTGGGGCATTCACAACTTCTGGAAGCAACTTCTGTTCCACTGATTAATTGTTTTCACTGTCAGGAAATTCCTCCTCAGTTCTTGGTTGCTTCTCTCCTGGATTAGTTTCCACCCATTGCTTCTTGTTCTGCCCTCAGGTGCCTTGGAGAATAGCTTGACTCCCTCTTCTGTGGGGAAGCCCCTGAGAGATTGGAAGGCTGCTATCTTCGCACATTTTAGCCTCCAGTTCCTCTTTGTGGCTCTTCTCTGCACTCTTTCTAAATAATTAAAATAAAGTAAATCAAATAAAATGATAAAATAAAACGACGTCATAAAATAAAATGATTTTTAAAAATGATACAATAAAATAGAGTCAAAGAAAGAAAGGAAACGAAAGGAAACGAATAGCCGAAGTTTTGTGACCCTTTTGCTTTTTCCTCAAAGTTAAGCTTAAAGGGAAAGGTTTCCCCCTTGCACATCTGTGCTGGTCATTCCCGACTCTAGGGGGGCGCTGGTCATCTCCGCTTCAAAGCCGAAGAGCCAGCGCTGTCCGAAGACGTCTCCGGGGTCCTGTGGCCGGCGTGACTCAACGCCCGAAGGCGCACGGAAACGCTGTTCCCTTCCCACCAAAGGTGGCTCCTATTTTTCTACTTGCATTTTCTTACCTGCTTTCGAACTGCTAGGTTGGCTGGGGCAAGTCGCGGGGGCTCCCTCCGTTAACGCAGCGCTCGGGATTCGAACCACCTTTCTGATCGACCAGCTCAGCGTCTGAGTCCCTGAGCCACCACATCCCTCCTAAGTGAAGCTTACAGACCCCTGAAATGAGGGCCCCTGCCCTCATCTCTCTCCTTCAACCCCTTAAACTGCCAGTGAGGTTTTAAAAAAAAGCAGGTTTGGGTAGAAGACCCCTCCCAAAGCCGCCTCCCTCTCCCTGGGGGGGTGTCTCTGGAGCCACCCAACAAGCCTGTTTAACACGTTTGGGGAGAATGCCAGTTTATTATTCCCATGCCAGCCTCTCTTTCCAGCTGCCCCCCCCCTGCCCCCACCACCACCATGCCAAGCAGTGGGAAAGCCACGTTCCCCTGATGCCCTTTTCAAATGCCCGTCAGTGGATCCGTAAATGGAAGGAAGCCAATGGAGGCATCGAGAGGATTCGCTCGCCTGGCACTCCACCCAGAGCAAACAGGCTGGCACTGCCCGGAATAGATCTCTTTTTCCGTGGAAGCGAACGGAGCGCCAAGAAGAGACGCTCGGCCCGTTTTTTTGGGAGGGGTGGGTGGGAGGATTCATAAAAATAATCCTTCTCCATCTGCAAAGGGCTGGGAGGTTTTGCAGAAATGCCACCTCTCTGCTCAAACAATTGGCTTTCTTTTATCTTGGGTTGGCTTCAGGCAACCTACAGGGGAGCCCCAGATGTGGGGCCTTTGGTGATGGGTTGCTTTCCTGCAGACGTCTCGTGAACCAACAAGGTGATGTTATCAGTGCTAGGAAGAAGTGGGGGTTTACAGAGAAGAGGAGGAGGAATTTAGGGGGTCCTTGGTATTCCCTGAGATGGGTTGCTTTCCTGCAGATGTCTCATGAACCAACAAGGTGATGTTATCAGTCTAGGAAGAAGTGGGGGTTTACAGAGAAGAGGAGGAGGAATGTGGGGGTCCTTGGTATTCCCTGAGATGGGTTGCTTTCCTCCAAATTGGATTGGATTGATCGGATTTATATGCCCGAAGGACTCAGGGCGGCATACAACATCAGAAACACATAGTACAAAAGTTAAACAGAGATTAAATAAAGCACCCAATAAGCAATACATTAACAATTTACACATTACGATACAAAATAAAATAAACTAGCAATTAAAATTAATCATTTATTTTATTCAGGCCAGGCCGGCTTGCTGGAAAAGCCAACTTTTTTAGGGCGTGCCGGAAGGAAGGGAGGTCGGGAATTATGCGAAGCTCCGGGGGTAGCTCAATCCAGAGGGAGGGGGCTCCCACAGAGAAGGGTCTCCCCCTGGGGGTGGCTTGCCGACACTCTCTGGCCGACGGCACCCTGAGGAAGCCGACTCTGTGGGATCGTACTGGCCGGTGGGAGGTTAACCGGTGGCAGTAGGTGGTCTCGCAAGTACCCTGGGCCTAAGCTATGGAGCGCTTTGAAGGTCATAATTAACACCTTAAATCGCACCCTGTGAACAACCGGCCACCAGTGCAGGCTGCCTAAAAGGGGTGTAGCATGGGGGCACCTAGGGACCCCCATGATAACCCCCGTGGCTGGACGCATTCTGGACTGGCTGGAGTCTCCCGGTGCTCTTGAAGGGCAGCCCTGTGTAGAGAGCATTACAGTAGTCCAGGTGAGAGAGGAGGAGGGCGTGAGTGACTGTGCGGGGGGCATCCCGATCCAGGATGGTACTGACGTACCAGGCGAACCTGGTAAAAGGACCCCCTGGTCACGGCCGTCAGGTGTTCTTCTAAGCCAGGGGTCCCCAACCTTTGCAACTTTAAGTCTGAAGGACTTCAGCTCCCAGACTTCTCCAGCCAGCTTTGCTTTAAAGCAGGGGTCTCCAACCTTTGCAACTTTAAGTCTGAAGGACTTCAGCTCCCAGACTTCTCCAGCCAGCTTTGCTTTAAAGCAGGGGTCTCCAACCTTGGCAACTTTAAGTCTGAAGGACTTCAGCTCCCAGACTTCTCCAGCCAGCTTTGCTTTAAAGCAGGGGTCTCCAACCTTTGCATCTTTAAGTCTGAAGGACTTCAGCTCCCAGACTTCTCCAGCCAGCTTTGCTTTAAAGCAGGGGTCTCCAACCTTTGCACCTTTAAGTCTGAAGGACTTCAGCTCCCAGACTTCTCCAGCCAGCTTTGCTTTAAAGCAGGGGTCCCCAACCTTTGCAACTTTAAGTCTGGAGGACTTCAGCTCCCAGACTTCTCCAGCCAGCTTTGCTTTAAAGCAGGGGTCTCCAACCTTTGCAACTTTAAGTCTGAAGGACTTCAGCTCCCAGACTTCTCCAGCCAGCTTTGCTTTAAAGCAGGGGTCCCCAACCTTTGCAACTTTAAGTCTGAAGGACTTCAGCTCCCAGACTTCTCCAGCCAGCTTTGCTTTAAAGCAGGGGTCTCCAACCTTTGCAACTTTAAGTCTGAAGGGCTTCAGCTCCCAGACTTCTCCAGCCAGCTTTGCTTTAAAGCAGGGGTCTCCAACCTTTGCAACTTTAAATCTGAAGGACTTCAGCTCCCAGACTTCTCCAGCCAGCTTTGCTTTAAAGCAGGGGTCTCCAACCTTTGCACCTTTAAGTCTGAAGGACTTCAGCTCCCAGACTTCTCCAGCCAGCTTTGCTTTAAAGCAGGGGTCTCCAACCTTTGCACCTTTAAGTCTGAAGGACTTCAGCTCCCAGACTTCTCCAGCCAGCTTTGCTTTAAAGCAGGGGTCTCCAACCTTGGCAACTTTAAGTCTGAAGGACTTCAGCTCCCAGACTTCTCCAGCCAGCTTTGCTTTAAAGCAGGGGTCTCCAACCTTTGCATCTTTAAGTCTGAAGGACTTCAGCTCCCAGACTTCTCCAGCCAGCTTTGCTTTAAAGCAGGGGTCTCCAACCTTTGCACCTTTAAGTCTGAAGGACTTCAGCTCCCAGACTTCTCCAGCCAGCTTTGCTTTAAAGCAGGGGTCCCCAACCTTTGCAACTTTAAGTCTGGAGGACTTCAGCTCCCAGACTTCTCCAGCCAGCTTTGCTTTAAAGCAGGGGTCTCCAACCTTTGCAACTTTAAGTCTGAAGGACTTCAGCTCCCAGACTTCTCCAGCCAGCTTTGCTTTAAAGCAGGGGTCCCCAACCTTTGCAACTTTAAGTCTGAAGGACTTCAGCTCCCAGACTTCTCCAGCCAGCTTTGCTTTAAAGCAGGGGTCTCCAACCTTTGCAACTTTAAGTCTGAAGGGCTTCAGCTCCCAGACTTCTCCAGCCAGCTTTGCTTTAAAGCAGGGGTCTCCAACCTTTGCAACTTTAAATCTGAAGGACTTCAGCTCCCAGACTTCTCCAGCCAGCTTTGCTTTAAAGCAGGGGTCTCCAACCTTTGCACCTTTAAGTCTGAAGGACTTCAGCTCCCAGACTTCTCCAGCCAGCTTTGCTTTAAAGCAGGGGTCTCCAACCTTTGCACCTTTAAGTCTGAAGGACTTCAGCTCCCAGACTTCTCCAGCCAGCTTTGCTTTAAAGCAGGGGTCTCCAACCTTGGCAACTTTAAGTCTGAAGGACTTCAGCTCCCAGACTTCTCCAGCCAGCTTTGCTTTAAAGCAGGGGTCTCCAACCTTTGCATCTTTAAGTCTGAAGGACTTCAGCTCCCAGACTTCTCCAGCCAGCTTTGCTTTAAAGCAGGGGTCCCCAACCTTTGCAACTTTAAGTCTGGAGGACTTCAGCTCCCAGACTTCTCCAGCCAGCTTTGCTTTAAAGCAGGGGTCTCCAACCTTTGCATCTTTAAGTCTGAAGGACTTCAGCTCCCAGACTTCTCCAGCCAGCTTTGCTTTAAAGCAGGGGTCTCCAACCTTTGCAACTTTACGTCTGAAGGACTTCAGCTCCCAGACTTCTCCAGCCAGCTTTGCTTTAAAGCAGGGGTCTCCAACCTTTGCATCTTTAAGTCTGAAGGACTTCAGCTCCCAGACTTCTCCAGCCAGCTTTGCTTTAAAGCAGGGGTCTCCAACCTTTGCAACTTTAAGTCTGAAGGACTTCAGCTCCCAGACTTCTCCAGCCAGCTTTGCTTTAAAGCAGGGGTCTCCAACCTTTGCAACTTTAAATCTGAAGGACTTCAGCTCCCAGACTTCTCCAGCCAGCTTTGCTTTAAAGCAGGGGTCTCCAACCTTTGGAACTTTAAGTCTGAAGGACTTCAGCTCCCAGACTTCTCCAGCCAGCTTTGCTTTAAAGCAGGGGTCCCCAACCTTTGCAACTTTAAGTCTGAAGGACTTCAGCTCCCAGACTTCTCCAGCCAGCTTTGCTTTAAAGCAGGGGTCCCCAACCTTTGCAACTTTAAGTCTGAAGGACTTCAGCTCCCAGACTTCTCCAGCCAGCTTTGCTTTAAAGCAGGGGTCCCCAACCTTTGCAACTTTAAGTCTGAAGGACTTCAGCTCCCAGACTTCTCCAGCCAGCTTTGCTTTAAAGCAGGGGTCTCCAACCTTTGCAACTTTAAGTCTGAAGGACTTCAGCTCCCAGACTTCTCCAGCCAGCTTTGCTTTAAAGCAGGGGTCCCCAACCTTTGCAACTTTAAGTCTGAAGGACTTCAGCTCCCAGACTTCTCCAGCCAGCTTTGCTTTAAAGCAGGGGTCCCCAACCTTTGCAACTTTAAGTCTGAAGGACTTCAGCTCCCAGACTTCTCCAGCCAGCTTTGCTTTAAAGCAGGGGTCCCCAACCTTTGCAACTTTAAGTCTGAAGGACTTCAGCTCCCAGACTTCTCCAGCCAGCTTTGCTTTAAAGCAGGGGTCTCCAACCTTTGCAACTTTAAGTCTGAAGGACTTCAGCTCCCAGACTTCTCCAGCCAGCTTTGCTTTAAAGCAGGGGTCTCCAACCTTTGCAACTTTAAATATGAAGGACTTCAGCTCCCAGACTTCTCCAGCCAGCTTTGCTTTAAAGCAGGGGTCTCCAACCTTTGCATCTTTAAGTCTGAAGGACTTCAGCTCCCAGACTTCTCCAGCCAGCTTTGCTTTAAAGCAGGGGTCTCCAACCTTTGCAACTTTAAGTCTGAAGGACTTCAGCTCCCAGACTTCTCCAGCCAGCTTTGCTTTAAAGCAGGGGTCTCCAACCTTTGCACCTTTAAGTCTGAAGGACTTCAGCTCCCAGACTTCTCCAGCCAGCTTTGCTTTAAAGCAGGGGTCTCCAACCTTGGCAACTTTAAGTCTGAAGGACTTCAGCTCCCAGACTTCTCCAGCCAGCTTTGCTTTAAAGCAGGGGTCTCCAACCTTTGCATCTTTAAGTCTGAAGGACTTCAGCTCCCAGACTTCTCCAGCCAGCTTTGCTTTAAAGCAGGGGTCCCCAACCTTTGCAACTTTAAGTCTGGAGGACTTCAGCTCCCAGACTTCTCCAGCCAGCTTTGCTTTAAAGCAGGGGTCTCCAACCTTTGCATCTTTAAGTCTGAAGGACTTCAGCTCCCAGACTTCTCCAGCCAGCTTTGCTTTAAAGCAGGGGTCTCCAACCTTTGCAACTTTACGTCTGAAGGACTTCAGCTCCCAGACTTCTCCAGCCAGCTTTGCTTTAAAGCAGGGGTCTCCAACCTTTGCATCTTTAAGTCTGAAGGACTTCAGCTCCCAGACTTCTCCAGCCAGCTTTGCTTTAAAGCAGGGGTCTCCAACCTTTGCAACTTTAAGTCTGAAGGACTTCAGCTCCCAGACTTCTCCAGCCAGCTTTGCTTTAAAGCAGGGGTCTCCAACCTTTGCAACTTTAAATCTGAAGGACTTCAGCTCCCAGACTTCTCCAGCCAGCTTTGCTTTAAAGCAGGGGTCTCCAACCTTTGGAACTTTAAGTCTGAAGGACTTCAGCTCCCAGACTTCTCCAGCCAGCTTTGCTTTAAAGCAGGGGTCCCCAACCTTTGCAACTTTAAGTCTGAAGGACTTCAGCTCCCAGACTTCTCCAGCCAGCTTTGCTTTAAAGCAGGGGTCCCCAACCTTTGCAACTTTAAGTCTGAAGGACTTCAGCTCCCAGACTTCTCCAGCCAGCTTTGCTTTAAAGCAGGGGTCCCCAACCTTTGCAACTTTAAGTCTGAAGGACTTCAGCTCCCAGACTTCTCCAGCCAGCTTTGCTTTAAAGCAGGGGTCTCCAACCTTTGCAACTTTAAGTCTGAAGGACTTCAGCTCCCAGACTTCTCCAGCCAGCTTTGCTTTAAAGCAGGGGTCCCCAACCTTTGCAACTTTAAGTCTGAAGGACTTCAGCTCCCAGACTTCTCCAGCCAGCTTTGCTTTAAAGCAGGGGTCCCCAACCTTTGCAACTTTAAGTCTGAAGGACTTCAGCTCCCAGACTTCTCCAGCCAGCTTTGCTTTAAAGCAGGGGTCCCCAACCTTTGCAACTTTAAGTCTGAAGGACTTCAGCTCCCAGACTTCTCCAGCCAGCTTTGCTTTAAAGCAGGGGTCTCCAACCTTTGCAACTTTAAGTCTGAAGGACTTCAGCTCCCAGACTTCTCCAGCCAGCTTTGCTTTAAAGCAGGGGTCTCCAACCTTTGCAACTTTAAATCTGAAGGACTTCAGCTCCCAGACTTCTCCAGCCAGCTTTGCTTTAAAGCAGGGGTCTCCAACCTTTGCATCTTTAAGTCTGAAGGACTTCAGCTCCCAGACTTCTCCAGCCAGCTTTGCTTTAAAGCAGGGGTCTCCAACCTTTGCAACTTTAAGTCTGAAGGACTTCAGCTCCCAGACTTCTCCAGCCAGCTTTGCTTTAAAGCAGGGGTCTCCAACCTTTGCATCTTTAAGTCTGAAGGACTTCAGCTCCCAGACTTCTCCAGCCAGCTTTGCTTTAAAGCAGGGGTCCCCAACCTTTGCAACTTTAAGTCTGGAGGACTTCAGCTCCCAGACTTCTCCAGCCAGCTTTGCTTTAAAGCAGGGGTCTCCAACCTTTGCATCTTTAAGTCTGAAGGACTTCAGCTCCCAGACTTCTCCAGCCAGCTTTGCTTTAAAGCAGGGGTCTCCAACCTTTGCAACTTTACGTCTGAAGGACTTCAGCTCCCAGACTTCTCCAGCCAGCTTTGCTTTAAAGCAGGGGTCTCCAACCTTTGCATCTTTAAGTCTGAAGGACTTCAGCTCCCAGACTTCTCCAGCCAGCTTTGCTTTAAAGCAGGGGTCTCCAACCTTTGCATCTTTAAGTCTGAAGGACTTCAGCTCCCAGACTTCTCCAGCCAGCTTTGCTTTAAAGCAGGGGTCCCCAACCTTTGCAACTTTAAGTCTGGAGGACTTCAGCTCCCAGACTTCTCCAGCCAGCTTTGCTTTAAAGCAGGGGTCTCCAACCTTTGCATCTTTAAGTCTGAAGGACTTCAGCTCCCAGACTTCTCCAGCCAGCTTTGCTTTAAAGCAGGGGTCTCCAACCTTTGCAACTTTAAGTCTGAAGGACTTCAGCTCCCAGACTTCTCCAGCCAGCTTTGCTTTAAAGCAGGGGTCTCCAACCTTTGCATCTTTAAGTCTGAAGGACTTCAGCTCCCAGACTTCTCCAGCCAGCTTTGCTTTAAAGCAGGGGTCTCCAACCTTTGCAACTTTACGTCTGAAGGACTTCAGCTCCCAGACTTCTCCAGCCAGCTTTGCTTTAAAGCAGGGGTCTCCAACCTTTGCAACTTTAAGTCTGAAGGACTTCAGCTCCCAGAATTCTCCAGCCAGCTTTGCTTTAAAGCAGGGGTCTCCAACCTTTGCAACTTTAAGTCTGAAGGACTTCAGCTCCCAGACTTCTCCAGCCAGCTTTGCTTTAAAGCAGGGGTCTCCAACCTTTGCAACTTTAAGTCTGAAGGACTTCGGCTCCCAGACTTCTCCAGCCAGCAAAGCTTCAGACTTAAAGTTGCAAAGTTTGCCCACCTCTGTTCTAAGCTCAGCTGCGTATCCAGGAGGACTCCCAGATTGCGGGCTAAAACTTCTCCCCCTATCACCAAAGTTGGAACAAGATGGACAAATCGGGATGACGGGAACCACAACCACTTGGTCTTGGAGGGGTTGAGCCCGAGCCTGTTCCTCCCCATCCAGATCCGCACAGCCTCCAGGCCTCCAGGGCATCGTTGGGGTGGTTTGGGGTAGAGTGCAGCATGAGAAAGGTTGCTAGAAGAGACACCAATAGAGTCTCAGACACTGATCGTAAAAAAACAAGTCGCTCTACTTGTGATGGAAAAATAAATTACTCTGCTTCACAAGCAGTGATAGTCAGTCCTGAATCAAATATGCAGCCTTTAACTCAAAAACACAGTTCAAAATCAGCAAAGTCAGTTGGTAAACTGACAGTGCTCCTGGCTTCCTCTTATTGCTGAGTTAATTGCAGCAGCCAATTATATTCCACTGTGGCACTTAAAGTAACAGAGACCATTTACAATACAATAGCAGAGTTGGAAGGGACCTTGTAGGTCTTCTAGTCCAACCCCCTGCGTGGGCAGGAACCTTATACCATTTCAGACAAATGGCTATCTAACATCTTCTTAAAGACTTCCAGGGTTGGGGCATTCACAACTTCTGGAGGCAAGCTGTTCCAGAGGTTAATTGTTCTTACTGTCAGGAAATTTCTCCTTAGTTCTAAGTTGCTTCTCTCCTTGATTAGTTTCCACCCATTGCTTCTTGTCCTGCCCCCAGGTGCCTTGGAGAATAGTTTGACTCCCTCTTCTTTGTGGCACCCTATGAGATATCGGAACACTGCTATCATGTCTCCCCCGGTCCTTCTCTTCATCAAACTAGACATACCCAGCTCCTGCAGCCGTTCTTCATATGTCTTAGTCTCCAGTCCCCTAATCATCTTGGTTGCCCTTCTCTGCACTCTTTCCAGAGTCTCCAAGTCTTTTCTACATCGTGGCAACCAAAACTGTATGCTGTATTCCAAGTGTGGCCTTACCAAGGCACCATACAGTGGCATTAACACTTCACGCGATCTAGATTCTATCCCTCTGTTTATGCAGCCTAGAACTCTGTTGGCTTTTTTGGCAGCTGCTGCACACTGCTGGCTCCTATTTCAATGGTTGTCCACTAGGATTCCTAGATCCCTCTCACAGTTGCTACTATTGAGCAAGGTACCACCTATACTGTACCTGTGCATTTGGTTTTTCTTGCCTATATGTAAGACCTTACTTTTTTCACAATTGAATCATGGCTTAGATATATATTGCCAACCCAATACTAGGATTATAGTCCTAACAGGGATCATCAGAGCATTGATGATACTGTACCTTGAAACCACGGATGATCTCGCCCAGCGGTTTCATATATGTTGGTTTCATGAACCAGCAAGGTGATGTTATCAGTGCTAGGAGGAAGTGGGGTTTACAGAGAGGGGCGCTGGGGGGGGTGTCCTTGGTGTTCTCTGAGCTGGGTTGCCTTCCTGCAGACATTTCATGAACCAACAAGGTGACATCCTCAGTGCTGAAGGGAGGAGGAGGACTCTGGATGCTCTCTGAGCTGGGCATTTTCTCGCAAACATCTCATGACCCAACTAGAATATAACTGGAAGGGATGTGTGTGTGAGAGAGAGGGGGGAGGGAGAGAGAGAGAAAGAGAGAAAGAAAGGAAGGAAGGAAGGAATGGAGGGAGAGAGAAAAGAGAGAGAGAGAGACAAAGATAGAAAGAGAAAGAGAGAGAAAGAAAGAAAGAGAAGGAAAGAGAAAGAAGGGAAGAAAAAAAGAAAAAAGAAAGAAAAAGAAAGAAAGAAAAAAGAAAGAAAGAAAGAAAGAAAGAAAAAAAGAAAGAAAGAAGGAAGAAAAAGAAAGTGGGAGAGAGCCTCGGAGATCATTTTAGTTCCTTGAAAGTCAATGTCGTGTCCTGTAGTTTTGAAATGTTGATAAAGAGATGAGGTATTAACGTGATTTTTAATGCATTTTTATGTTCTGCGATACGTGCACTTATCCTTCTGTTGGTTTGTCCTATGTAAGTGGCAGGGCAGATTTTACATGGAATTTTGTAGACTCCTTGGCTTTCTAGCTGGATCTTGTCTTTGGGATTCCTTAGGATATTGGTTATTTTTTGGTCGGTGTTGAAGGCTGTCTTGATGTTGTGCTTGTGGAGAATTTTGCTGATTTTGTCTGTGGTGCCTTTGATGTATGGGAGGAGGGCAATGCCATTTTCCTGTTCTTTGTCTTGGCTCTTGGGGGGTGTCTCTTGTTGGATTAGTTTGGTGATTGTTTTTCTTCGGAATCCGTTGGATATTAATGTATTTGTGAGGAAGTGTATTTCGGTTTTCAGGTGGTCTTTGTTGAGTTTCACTGACATTGACTTTCAAGGAACTAAAATGATCTCCAAGGCTGAACAGCTGAACAGGAGAATAATCAGAGAAGCCATTGAAATAGAGAAACAATCTAGCAGCATGAACAGACGTGATGACACCTCCTGCCTACCAGATATCTGGAAACCAGCACTGACCAACAGACGAGCCCCACCCTCCACCCAAGCCGTTGAAATTCAAAATAAGGAGAAACATACAAATAAGACCAATCAGCATCAATCTACCAATCATGATACAGCTGCACAGCCAATCAACCCACTCACAACAGTCAGCACTCCAACCCCCCAACCAAGATTTAAGGAAGGGCGACGCCTTCGTAATCGCAGACCGAAGCCTGAGGATGGCAAGTGAGATCTTGCCGAAACATTGCAATAACAATTCCATGCTACATACACGGGAAAACGCCCAAAGCCAGCAATGCCAGCTCATAGTTTTATGAGCTGATCAATAAATTTAAATTTGAGAGACCAAGATAGATCTATTTCGAGTTTATTAGCTCTCATCAGTTGGCCACACCCCACTGGGATTCGAACCGGGGCTGCAATGCATCCAAGGCAGAAGCCTAGCAATACAGCCTATCCGGCTCTGCCCATTGCATCAGCTAAGACAGGAGTATTTAGTATAGATAATTGTTTTCACAACTTCCTGTTAGGGCCCCATTTAAGGGAGGAGACATACTGTTTAGTGTTTCCCTATATATATGTGTGTTAATTTTATGACCTGATCAATAAATTAAATTAGAGAGAGACCAGGATAGATCTATTTTGAGCTTATTAGCTCTCATCAGCTGGCCATACCCTTTACCGGGATTCGAACCAGGGCTGTGTTGCATGCCAGGCAAGGAGCCTAGCACTTAAGCCAAGCCGCTTCCCCTTATTGCATCAGCTATAGATAGATAGATAGATGATAGATAGATAGATAGATAGATAGATAGATAGATAGATAGATAGATAGATAGATAGATAGATAGATAGAGACAGACAGACAGACAGACAGACAGACAGACAGACATTATCGACAGACACGATAATATCAACTGTTATTGAAAAGTCGCCTACCTTCCATTATATCAATTCTATAACCATCAAAATATTTACTAATCAGTTTTTATTTCTCGCATGGTCCCTCTTTCACGTAAATCCACTCCTCCAACCTCTGGGTGGGTCAACGAACCATTTGCACACACACACACACAAAGGTTCCCATATAACAAAATATTCCGAATCTTCTTTTTCTTTGATGTTTGGAGTTAATCCATCCATTTCTGCACATTTCCAGATTATTATGTTTTTTTGGATCACCTGGAGGGGTTTCTACCTTGTTCCAGTTGTGCTTAGAGACTCAAAGTCCTAAGAGCCGCAACACTCAAGTGCCAGGAGTTTGTGCAAAGATCTTTGTGATTGGGCACACCCGTCCTTCTGGGCCCTTTGCCATTCACCCCGGGTGCAAAAGGGGCGTTTCTTGCACCAAACTCTGTCCTGTCCTGTCCTGTCCTGTTCTTCTACCAAGGTTTCGAAAGGCCTTTCTCCTTCCTCAAAAGAGAAAAAAACCCTGGATGATACCTTCCTTCCTTTCTCTTTATTTCTTCCTTCCTTTCTTCTTTTCTCTTCCTCCCTCCCTCTTTATTTCTTCCTTCTTTCCTTTCTCTTTATTTTGTCCTTCCTTTCCCTTCCTTCCTTCCTTCCTTCCTGTTTATTTCCTCCTTCCTTCCTGTTTATTTCTTCCTTCCTTCCTTCCTTCCTTCCTTCGTTCCTTCCTTCCTTTCTCTTCCTCCCTCCCTCTTTATTTCTTCCTTCTTTCCTTTCTCTTTATTTTGTCCTTTTCCTTCCTTCCTTCCTTCCTTCCTTCCTTCCTTCCTTCCTTCCTGTTTATTTCTTCCTTCCTGTTTATTTCTTCCTTCCTTCCTTCCTTCCTTCCTCTTCCTTCCTTTCTCTTTATTCCTTCCTTCCTGTTTATTTCTTCCTTCTTCCTGTTTATTCCTTCCTTCCTTCCTTCCTTGCTTCCTTCCTCTTCCTTCCTCTCTCTTTATTTCTTCCTTCCTTCCTTTCTCTTTATTCCTTCCTTCCTTTCTCTTTCTTCCTTCCTCTTTATTCCTCCCTCCCTCCCTCCCTCGCTCCCTTCCTTTTCCTCCTTTCCACAACCCAACTTTGGCACTGCGTGTGCAAACCGAGGCTTGTGTCAGGCCGCCCGTTGCTCCCTGGGGAATGAATGGGACCCATAGGCTGAAAAGGGAAGAGAGCATCCCTTGCGCACCAAGGAGCCCGCAGAGCCAGGATATTCCTGGCTTATTCCTGGGGTCACCCTGTTTGGGGGGGGGGGGGAGATCTGGCACGTTCGGTTGACCACGGAGCATCCCGGCCGCTGCAGGTGGGACTTCCCTCTCCTGTCCTGTCCTGCCTGCCCTCGTCCTCCCCTCCCCTCTTGGATCCCTCCCCTCCCTGGGCTATTTGGGGAAAGTGCCTGGATATTTAAGAAGTGTGTCCTTTGCAAAGCAATCAGCTAAAAAAGCCAGGAGGAGCCAGGAGCCAAGGATGAGCAAATGGGCTGGCCGGGATCCAGGATCCTCCCGGGGGGGGGGGGGGAGGGCTGAGGGGGGGGGAAGTCTTCCCTAAAGGGTAGCGACAGGACCGGAGGCACCGGGAGGTTTTGGGGGTGCAAAGCCAGCCTGGCATCACCCTCACCTTCTCGGGGGCTTGGCTGACCTTGGCAGAGGTTGCAGGGGGGGGGGGATTGGGGTGTCCTGGGATTTAAATTCCCCTGTCTTTCCCAATTCCCTAAATTGCAAAAGTTTTCCTCTCACTAAGCAACTCTTTCCTGGGTGCCTTTCATTTCTATTTTATTTTATTTCATTTTATTTTACTTTTTATTTTATTTTATTTTATTTTAATTTCGCTTAGTTTATTTTACTTTATTTTTTATTTTATTATTTTATTTCACATCATTTTATTTCACTTCACTTCACTTTATTTCATTATTTTATTTATTTCATTGTATTTATTTCATTTCATTTTTTATTTCATTTCATTGATTTCTTTATTTTGTTTCATTATTTTATTTTATTATATATTTTATTTTTTTTTACTTTTTAAAATTATTATTTTATTACTTACTTTATTCTACATATGGGTAGAGCTGCCCACCACAATAAATGTGACTGCGTGAACATCCCCAGCGCTAGATGGTAGGAGGAGGAGGAGGAGAACGAGAAGAAGGAGGAGGAGGAGGAGGAGGATGATAAGAAGAAGAGCAGGAGGAACAAGAGGAAAAAGCAGAAGAAGAAGAAGAAGAAGAAGAAGAAGAAGAAGAAGAAGAAGAAGAAGAAGAAGAAGAAGAAGAAGAAGAAGAAGAAGAAGAGGAGGAGGAGGAGGAGGAGGAGGAGGAGGAGGAGGAGGAGGAGAAGAAGAAGAAGAAGAAGAAGAAGAAGGAAGAGGAGGAGGAGGAGAAGAAGAAGAAGAAGAAGAAGAGGAGGGGGGGGAGGAAGAAGATGGGGAAAGGGAGAAGAAGAAGAAGAAGAAGAAGAAGCAGAAGGAAGAGGAGGAGGAGGAGGGAGAAGGAGAAGAAGAAGAAGGAAGAGGAGGAGGAGAAGAAGAAGAGGAGGAGGAGGGGGGGGAGGAGGAAAATGGGGAGAGAGAAGAAGAAGAAGAAGAAGAAGAAGGAGGAAGAGAAGAAGAAGAAGAAGGAAGAGGAGGAGGAGGAGGAGGAAGAAGAAGAAGAGGAGAGGAGAAGAAGAAGAGGAGGAGAGGGAGGAGAAGCAGAGAAGAAGAAGAGAGAGAGAAGAAGAAGAAACAACTACTACTACTGTGGGGTCCTTAGTGCTCTCCCAAACTCACATTTTCTTGCAGACGTTTCAATAGACATTTATCAGTGGTGAGGGGTGACCTAATTCATCCATTGAAACCATCAGCAAGAAAACAACCAAGAACCAAGGACCGCAAACGGCTGTTCTTGTTTTTTAGCAAACCCCTGGCCCAATGCATTCAGATGCCATCGCATGCAGCCCACAGCCATAAGTGCGGGTCAGTTGCCCTGTGCCCAAGACTCGGACAGATGACCCTTAAGTATCCCCCAGGTAGATCCTTGGGAACCTCTTACGCTCTCTATCTTGTAGCAAAGTCCTCCTGGTTTTTCCGCAGAGTTTTCCGCAGAATTAGGGCGCCTTTGAAGATTTCCAGATGCACATCACGCACAAAAACACACTCAGTGTGTGTCTGTCTGTGTGTGTGTGTGTGTGTGTCTGTGTGTGTGCTGTTAAAAGGGTGCTAAAATGGCCGGGCGGAACAAATTGTGGTGCGTTTGATCTCATGGAACCAGACCGAGACCCATAAATCTCCAGAAATGCACGGAAGAAATCTTATTTTCCTGCTTTTTCTTCCAAGAAACTATTTTTAAACGTCCCCATTTCAAAAAGCTGCTGGGGGCGATGTTTGTTTGTGGGTGTGCAAATTGAATTTAAAATGGGTATGCGGCCTGCCTGGGCAGACCCAGGGTAGCCAAGCCCCAAAGTGCAAATTACGCCTGGTCCTCGACCTTACGACCGTAGCCGGCACCAGGATTATCCATGGCTGAGCACGGCGGTTCTTAAGTGAGTCGCGCTTGGTTTTTGCAACGCGCTGAACTGGGTTTGTTGTTACCTTCTTCCTTAGCCATGACTCCCTCACGAGCAGGCACCTGACACTGCAGGTTGTCCTCCAACTTACGGCGCTTCGTTTAGTGACCATTCAAAGATACGACGGCGCTGGGAGATCAAAGGTCTTACGACCACTTTTCATACTTAGGACATCGCAGGATCTCACGTTGTCGTGATTGGAAATCAGAGCCTTGATTTTGGATATACAGGCAGTCCTTGACTTACAATAGTTCATTTAGCGACTTCGTTTGAAGTTACAACGGCACTGAAAAAAAGGTTTTTCTCCTTTACGACCGTTGCGGGATCCCCAGGGTCACGAGTTCGAAATAGAGACGTTTGGCCATTGGCTCGTATTTATGACGGCTGCAACGTCCCGGGGGCCACGCAAGCCCCTTTTGCGACCTTCTGAAAAGCAAAGTCACTGGGGAAGCCGGATTCACTTAACAACCGTGTTACCAGCTGCAGAGATCCACTTAACGACTGTGGTAAGAACGGTCGTGAAACGGGGCAAAACTCATTAAACAAATAAGATGAGATGCTATAAGATATAAAACAAGATATCAGAGGAGATGAGATAACATACAATAAGATAAGATGATAAAGGAAAGGAAAGATGGAAGGGAAAAGGAAAGGATGGATGGATGGAAGAGGAAAGGAAAGGAAGAAGGAAGGAAGGAAAGGAAAGATGGAAGGGAAAAGGAAAGGATGGATGGATAAAAGGAAAGGAAAAGAAAAGAAGAAGGAAGGAAGGAGAGATGAAGATGAAAGGAAAGGATGGATGGATGGAAGAGGAAAGGAAAGGAAGAAGGAAGGAAGGAAAGGAAAGATGGAAGGGAAAAGGAAAGGATGGATGGATGAAGAGGAAAGGAAAGGAAGAAGGAAGGAAAGGTAAGGAAAGATGATAAGGAGATGAGACATAAGATATAAAAGATAACATAAGATGACAAGACAAAATAACCTTTACTGTCATTTTTTTTTTACAGTGAGCACACTGGCCCTCATTAAAAATGAAATTCTGTGGCCTGCTCTCAAAAGGAAGTATTTATCTACCCATAATCTTACTCATACACAACACACCGATACACATGCTACACTCTCTTTCTCTTCTCTTCTCTTCTCTTGTCTTCTCTTCTCTTCTCTTCTCTTCCCTTCCCTTCCCTTCCCTTCCCTCTTCTTCTCTCCTCTTCTGCCTTCTTTTCATTTCTTTTCTTCTCTCTTCTCTTCTGTCTTCTCTCGTCTTCTGTCTCCTCTTCTCCTCTTCTCTCTTCTCCTCTTCTCTCTTCTCTCCTCTCCTCTTCTTTTCATTTCTATTCTTCTCTCTCCTCTTCTGTCTTCTCTCCTCTTCTGTCTTCTCTTCTCTTCTCTTCATTTCTATTCTTCTCTCTCCTCTTCTGTCTTCTCTTCTTTTCATTTCTCTTCTTCTCTCTCCTCTTCTGTCTTCTCTTCTCTTCTCCTCTTCTCTCTTCTCTTCTCTTCTCTCTTCTTTTCTTTTCTCCTCTTCTGCCTTCTGTCTTATACACCCATACCCCCTTCTCAATATTAAGCCATTGTCCATTTTAAAGACACGGTGGAAAGGGGAACCTGGGAGTTCACGAGAGCGATGCTACACAGAAAAAAAACACCCCCATGACCAAATCCGGCCGTTCTGCCTTCGGACCCGGCATCTCGCACTTTAAGTAACAGGAACAAAGTTGGAAGGGACCTGGGAGGTCATCTAGTCCAACCCCCTGCTCCACGCAGGAGACCTGTGCGACCTTTCTGATCGACAAGCTCAGTGCCTTAGCCATCAGGCTGTCTCACCTCACTTTGCCTTCTGTCTTCTCTTAAGAAGCCTCTCGCTTAGCGGCGGCGGAAGCGCTGGGCTCCATCGTCGCCGTAAGTCGAGGACTCCCTGCGTAGGCCCAGCGATGTCACCCCGTTTAACCCGCACTTATCTCTCCAACCTCTACATCAATGCTGGCTCCCTGCCTTCCCTCCCTCCCTCCCTCCCTCCTGGAACAGATCCGCTGGCAAACAACGCCGAATAAGCAAAGTGGGAGCCGGTGAGATCAGCTTACATCCTCTGGTACTCCGGCCGTAATGAGCTGGCTCCCATCCTGCCCTCTCGGTCTCCTTCACCAGGGTTGGACCAGCCGGTGGTGCATGGTGGAGGTCCTTCAAGGTAGGACCTCCCAGGTGAAGGACTCCGATGCCCCCCGGGTGTGTGCATGCGTGTATGACAATTCTCAACACAGGACAATAATACAATACAATACAATAGCAGAGTGGGAAGGGACCTTGGAGGTCTTCTAGTCCAACCCCCTGCCTAGGCAGGAAACCCTACACCACTTCAGGCAAATGGCTATCTAACATCCTCT
The DNA here is from genome assembly GCA_039707465.1 of Rhabdophis nuchalis. Lineage (NCBI taxonomy): Eukaryota > Metazoa > Chordata > Lepidosauria > Squamata > Natricidae > Rhabdophis > Rhabdophis nuchalis. The sequence continues at coordinate 3,133,640 of CM077645.1, read as the reverse complement.
TAAAGACTTCCAGTGTTGGGGCATTCACAACTTCTGGTGGTGAGCAGTTCCACTGATTCATTGTTCTCACTGTCCGGAAATTCCTCTTAGTTCTAGGTTGCTTCTCTCCTGGATTAGTTTCCACCCGTTGCTTCTTGTCCTGCCCTCAGGTGCTTTGGAGAATAGCTTGACTCCCTCTTCTTTGGGGCAACCCCTGAAATATTGGAAGATGCTATCCTGTCTCCCCTGGTCCTTCTTTTCATTCAACTAGACATGCCCAGTTCCTGCAACCTTTCTTTATATGTTTGAGCCTCCAGTCCCCTAATCCTCTTGGTTGCTCTTCTCTGCACTCTTTCCAGAGTCTCCACATCTTTTCTACATCGTGGTGACCAAAACTGGATGCCAATATTCCAAGTGTGGCCTTATTAAGCTTTATAAAGTGGGATTAACCCTTCAGGTGATCTTGATTCTCTCCCTCTGTTGATGCAGCCTAGAAGTGGGTTGGCTTTTTTGGCAGCTGCTGCCCACGGCTGGCTGTTGCTCTTCTCTGCACTCTTTCCAGAGTCTCCACATCTTTTCTACATCGTGGTGACCAAAACTGGATGCCAATATTCCAAGTGTGGCCTTATTAAGCTTTATAAAGTGGGATTAACCCTTCAGGTGATCTTGATTCTCTCCCTCTGTTGATGCAGCCTAGAAGTGGGTTGGCTTTTTTGGCAGCTGCTGCCCACGGCTGGCTCCTATTTCAAGGGTTGCCCACTAGGACTCCAAAAAGTTACACCAACGTCAAAGAATAGAACTGTTAGAGAAAAGAGTGCCTGAGGAGGGACGGAATGCATTAATGCGAATTAAAATACATTTTGCAGTGTCAATACTTTTATTCCATTTTAAATAATTAAACGGTGTAGTTGAAACTGTCCCGTGGGGAATTTTTTCCTGCGGCCAGTTGACCGTGGTGAGTTGGCCATAATGTTGTAAGTGGGCCATTCATACAATATATAACAATGCCCCCTCCCCCCAGGGGGAATCCGTTTGCAGCTCATTGGGGTGCAGAAGACCCTAAGGGAGGGGGGGGGGCTGTCCATCCAAAGTCCCAAAGGTGCTTTTTTTGCAAGAGCCAGCTGGACTTTCTGGTTTTTCCTTTTGAAGGCGTTTTGCTTCTCCTCCAAGAAGCTTCTTCAGCTCTGCCTGGATGATGAAGAATGGGAGGATTGATGCTCCTTGCAGACAGCTGGTCCTTTGCATCCTTTTCAGAGGGTCCTTGAGGCCACTTGGAGGTTTTACCTGAGTCCTCAGGGTCACCTGAGTGGGGCCAACGGTTCCTGTAATCTGCAATTTTTTTCCTTTGGAAATCAGTGGTGGGTTACAAATTTAGATATTTAGATATGACGAGAGGAGCCAGCCGTGGGCAGCAGCTGCCCCAAAAGCCAACCCAGTTCTAGGCTGCCTCAACAGAGGGAGAGAATCAAGATCACCTGAAGGGTTAATGCCACTTTATAAGGCCACACTTGGAATATTTGCATCCAGTTTTGGTCACCACGATGTAGAAAAGATGTGGAGACTCTGGAAAGAGTGCAGAGAAGAGCAAGAAAGAGGATTAGGGAACTGGAGGATAAAACATAGGAAGAACGGTTGCAGGAGCTGGGTAGATCTAGTTTAATGAAAAGAAGAACCAGGGGAGACAGGATAGCAGCCTTCCAATATCTCAGGGGTTGCCCCAAAGAAGAGGGAGTCAAGCTATTCTCCAAGGCACCTGAAGAGCAGAACCAGAAGCAATGGGTGGAAACTAATCCAGGAGAGAAGCAACTTAGAACTGAGGAGGAATTTCCTGACACTTGGAAACAATTAATCAGTGGAACTCCTTGCCTCCAGAAGTTGTGAATGCCCCAACACTGGAAGTCTTCAAGAAGATGTTAGATAGCCATTTGTCTGAAATGGTATAAGGTTCCTGCCCACGCAGGGGGTTGGATTAGAAGACCTACAAGGTCCCTTCCAACTCTGCTATTGTATTGTATTAACGGTTGCAGGAACTGGGTAGGTCTTGTTTAATGAAAAGAAAGGCCAAGGGAGACATGATAGCAGCCTTCCAGTATCTCAGGGGTTGCCCCAAAGAAGAGGCAGTCAAGCTCTTCTCCAAAGCACCTGAGGGCAGAACAAGAAGCAATGGGTGGAAACTAATCAAGGAGAGAAGCAACTTAGAACTCAGGAGAAATTTCCTGACACTTGGAAACAATCAATCAGTGGAACAGAAGTTGCCTCCAGAAGTTGTGAATGCCCCAACACTGCAAGTCTTTAAGAAGATGTTGGAGAGCCATTGGTCTGAAATGGTAATGTCTTCCTGCCTAAGCAGGGGGTTGGACTAGATGACCTCCAAGGTCCCTTCCAACTCTGCTATTGTATTGCATTGTATTGTCAATATTTTTACTACTGGTTCGGGTGTGCTCCTGCACGCACAACGCTTCTGTGCATTGCTACTACTGGCTCAGCTGAACTGGGCCGAACTGGGAGCAACCCAACCCATTCCTGCTCCCACCCCATCCCAAGGGTCTTCATCCCAAATTGGGTAGCTAAAAGTCTGCAGAGATTCTCCTCCATCCAGGTGGTGGTTTTTACCCCAAAGATGCTTTTAAAACTGGAGACGACAGGTGACCCTGAGGACTCAGGTAAAACCTCCAAGTGGCCTCAGCGACCCTCAAAAAGGGTGCAAAGGACCAGCTTTCTCTGCAAGGAGAGTCCATCCTTCCATTCCCCTCCATCCAGGCAGAGCTGAAGAAGCTTCTTAGAGGAGAAGCGAAACGTCTTCAAAAGACCCACTTAACAATTGGCGATTCACTTAGCAACTTACGGGAAGTGATTCATAAGAGGGTTGTGAAGCCCTGGGTTCACCGGTGGAGAAGGTGCGGTATATAAATTGAAATAAATATAAATTGAAATAAATAAATTAAATTAAATTAAATGAAGCAAGTCCTGTTTCCACATTGACTTTGCTTGTTTGAAGATGACGAAAGGGGGTCACTTTCTCTCTCCCTCTCCCTCCCTCTTTCTCTCTTTCCCTCTTTCCGTCTCTCTCTCTCTCTCTCTCTCTCTGTTTCTTCCTCTCTTTCTCCCTCTGTTTCTTCCACCGTTTCTCTCTCTCTTTCTCTCTCTTTCTTTTTCTCTCTCCTTCTCACTCTCTCCATTTCTTCCTCTGTTTCTCTCTCCCTCCCTCTTTCTCTTTCCCTCTTTTCATCTGTCTCTTTCTTTCTCTCTCTCTCTGTTTCTTCCTCTGTTTCTCTCTCTCTCTCTTTCTATCTCTGTTTCTTCCACTGTCTATCTCCTTCTCTCTCTCTCTCTGTCTGCCTCTCTTTCTCTTTCTCTCTCCTTCTCTCTCTGTTTCTTCCTCTGTTTCTCTCTCTCTCTCTCTCTCTGTTTCGCTCTGTGTTTCTCTCTCTCTCTGTCTGCATGTCTCTCTCTCCCTCTCTCCTTCTCACTCTTTCTCTTTCTCTCTTTCTGTCTCCCTCTGTGTGTGTTTTTTCCTCTTCTTTCTCTTTTTCTCTCTCTCTCTCCCCCTCCCTCCCTCTTTCCTTATCTGTCTCTTTCTATCTCTTTCTCACTCTCTCTCTTTCGTTCCCACTCTGTCTCTGTCTCTCTCTCTCTCTATCCATTGCTCCACCTTAGAAGCCAAACAGGTGCAAACCGAACCGGATCTTCCCACTTCACCTGCCCATCCCAAGTGCCTGGACTTTACCTCTTCTGGGGCCTGGAGACCTGCCCAGGTAGGGCGAACCTCCCTCTCCGGCTGCCAAATCCCAGCCAGTTTTCTTCCTTGCACTTCCTCGTCTACCTGGCCCAACCTGTCAGGGAGCTTAACTGGCAGGCCGACCTAGGAAGCTTGCAAGGAGCTGGTGCGGAACACCTGAGGCAGGTAAGGGCCGCTGGATCTCTTCTCTTGCAGTCTCAGCTCTGTGTGTGTGCGTGTGTGTGTGTGTGCATGTGTGTGTGTGATGGGGAGGGTGCTACAAAGGAGTAGAGGGGCTAATAAGGTTCACTCGTGGGTCCTTCCCCCCATTTCTGGGGTTGCTAGAGGGGCGCGGCAGGGACGGACGTGACCCAGCGCATTGATCCAAGCCAGGATAAAAGTCCCAGGACCAGCATGAGATAACTAACCACGCTAATGTTGGTTTGGTGGAATTGCTCGGTTTTAATAGCTTAGAGCAGGGTTTTTCATCGTTGGCGACTTGAGGTTGGTGCACTTCAACTCCCAGGATTCCCCAGCCAGCCATGACATCACGGTGGCTTGTTTGGCTGGGGAATTCTGGGAGTTGAATTCTTGGCTGGCTGAAGAATTCTGGGAACGGAAGTCCACTGTCTTCCAGCTGCCAAGGTTGGCTTCCTGAGGCATTCTGGGAACGGAAGTCCACTGTCTTCAGTTGCCAAGGTTGGCTTCCTGAGGCATTCTGGGAACGGAAGTCCACTGTCTTCCAGCTGCCAAGCTGAAGAAACACAGGAAATTGTTCATTCAGACCCAAGCAACGTGAGAAGGCAGTTTTTGGTTCGCCTGCCCGCAAACCCTGATTCTGTGAATCCAAGCTGGGTAGCTACATTATGGCTTAGTTGATCTGTCGACATGGCATTTTTTTTTTTTTTTAATTGAAAAAGTTTTATTCAAACAGATTTCCCCCCTTTTTACCCCCCCCCCCCCGACATATAATATAAATCACATACAAATACCATACCCCCTCCCCTCACCCCGTCTTAAAATAAATTTCTCATTCAGATATTATACCCCCTCACAAACACAATATAAATTTCTCTTAATATATCAATATCCCATTAACGCCATCTTCTAGCTTAATTAAACCTATATAAAACATAATATAAATTTCTCTTAAAATAACCGTATCCCATTATTCCCATCTCTAGATTAATCATACATATATATTTCCCCACCCTGCACCCTAACCCTCCCCCACCTCCCATTCAAACCCACCCCCCTGACTTCCGCTATACACCACTCTAATAATTCCAAGCACCCCAAATATTATTTACTCTGTTCACCTGTCAATCTAAGCATTCTTACCTAAAAGCTACATAGTACTTCCTAGTCTGATATTTATTCTGTATATAATCAATCCATTAGAAACCTTATAACAAACCCATCATAAACAACCACACCTTTAACCTTTTAGTTAAACATTAAAATACATACATGATAATTCTTAAGATCTAAATACCGTGTCATATAACCTGACACATTGTAAAACTTAAACCATATATCCTAACTCAAACTCATGGCATTCTTAACCAGGTTTGTGCTTGCAGGATCTCCAAGAGATTAGGCGTTCTACAAGGCAAATCTTTTAGAGAAATGCTGGTCCAGAATCTCCATGTTTATTTCAATGTTCAGAAATAAATGTTCAAAAATAAACCCTTTTGAGAATTTTCCAGGGACGCAAATGGATTAAAAACCCAGCCAAACGAAGGAAAAATAAGACAGAAAAATTATATTGCGGAGCTTTCTGATTGAGATGTTGACATCTTACCAAGCAGGTGAAATAAAGACCAGCAGATGCTGTTGCAGGAGGCTACGCTTGGTTAATATTAACCTTGGTTGGCATCACCATGGGAGATAATAGCCAAGCCAGGAAGAAACCACTACACTGCAGTGACTTTATTCACACAACATGCAACCGCAAGGCATACATTCGTACAACCTGTTCAGCTAGCTAGCTTCCAGTTAACCCTGGTTAGCTTCTTTGTGGCTTGCAGGGCTGCGTGAATCTTATTACGTGCCCAGAATGTGGGTTAAGTAAACCCAGGTCAAGGGGGGTTGTGCGAATATAGTCTCTATGACATGCTGGCCACCATGACTGTGATCAAACTGTCCTTGACTTACGGTCCTTGATTTAGTGACCGTTCGAAGTTGCAATGGCGCTTACAAAAAGCGACTTAGGACCGTTCCCCACACTTACAACCGTCGTAGCATTCCCTCCCCACCTCCTGGCCTTTGCCTTCTGTTTCTAAATAGAGGTGTTGCGTGCTCACACAGGCGGTCTTGTCTCGTTTTGGTTGGAATTAGGAAAAGGGCTGGCTGAAACGTGGATCGCTCGCTGGTTCCTGAGGACTAGAACTGTGATGGCGAACCTATGGCATGCGTGTTGACACGCAAAGCCCTCTTTGTGGGCACAGCTCAGTTCCACCACGCATGCGTGCGTGCCTCCCACCGGCCAGCTGAGTTTCCGGTCTCTGCCGCGCATACTGTGGGGTGTGCGGGCCCCCTGCGGCCCGTTTCTGCTCCCATGAGACTCCAGTGAGGCTTACTAGGCCCAAAACGGGGCACGGGATAGGCTTGTGCGTTCAGGGGCATCACACGGGGGTCGATGCGTTTGTGTGGGGGAGCATGGGTTGTCGGGCGTGCATGCACAGGGGTGTGGGATGCACGGGGTGTGTGTCACATGCGCCTTGCATTATGGGTGGGGAGCGTGCCATCCCTGGGCTAGAAACTCCCAAGTCCATGGGAAACGAATTATCCGCTGTGGGAGTCTTCCCTAGCCTTTCCACCCAGCCTCCTCCAGGGACGCCCTGGGTACAATTCGCATCAAGGGCTGGGACTTGGCATTAACTCTGCCTGGAGGGCAGCAGCTTGGCAAAGGCACTGCTAAGCAAATCGGGCCCTACAATCACACGTGGCAAAACAAAAAAAGAAGGGGTGTCAGGTACTGAGGATTTGACAGCTGCCAGCTGATGTAAGGTTGTAAGCTGTAAGCTGATGCAATGCAGTGTCTATATATATAAGGTGGCCATTAGAGGGCGCCACTCTCTCCCTCTCTCTTTCTCTCTCTTCGTGTATCTCATTTCTCTCCTTGTGCCTGCAGCTGAGTAATAAGGGATTGATCTCCATTGTGTATGTCTGTATAGATGTATATATAAACCACTATTCATTGTCTTTAGGCTCTGTGTGTTGTGTGCTCTCTTTTGCTCCGGGGTTTATCTCATAATACTAGCCACACTAGTATTATGCCATTTGCAGGGAATCACAAGCAGGTGAAGACATCTGCTTGGGAAGACCCTGAAGCAAATGGGGAGCCACTGTGGGAGACAGAAGGCTGGACTGGATGGGCTGTGGCCTCTTCCAGCAAGGCTCTTCTTATGTTCTTATGTTCAGAAAGAAAGAAAGAAAGAAAGAAAGAAAGAAAGAAAGAAAGAAAGAAAGAAAGAAAGAAAGAAAGAAAGAAAGAAAGAAAGAAAGAAAGAAAGAAAGAAAGGATGAGAGGAGTTCATGGAGAACAAGGGTATCCATGGCTATCATGATGGATGCCTAAGGACACCCTCCAGGATGGAGAGATAGGCAGGATGTCTCTCAAGGCCATTTGCAGGGAATCACAAGCAGGTGAAGACATCTGCTTGGGAAGACCCTGAAGCCAATGGGGAGCCACTGTGGGAGACAGAAGGCTGGACTGGATGGGCTGTGGCCTCTTCCAGCAAGGCTGCTCTTATGTTTACTTATGTTTAACACTGCCAAACCTCTGACAGGGGGCTCAAGCTATTCTCCTAAAGCCCCCGAAGGCAGGATAAGAAGCTACAGATGGAAACTAATCAAGGAGAGAAGCAACTTGGAATTAAGGAGAAACTTCCTAACAGTGAGGGACAATTAACCAATGGTACTACCTGCCTCTAGAAGTTGTGGATACATTCATCACTGCAGGTGTTTAAGAAAAGATTGGACAGCCGTTTGTCTGAAATGGTAGAGGGTCTCCTGCTTGGGCATGGGGTCCGACTAGAAGACCTCCAAGGTCCCTTCCAACTCTGCTGTTCTGTTAACAGTTGCAGGAACAAAACATTGTCTAGTCTAGTGAAGAGAAGGACCAGGGGAGACAGGATAGCAGCCTTCCAGTATCTCAGGGGTTGCCCCAAAGAAGAGAGAGTCAAGCTATTCTCCAAGGCACCTGAGGGCAGGACAAGAAGCAACGGGTGGAAACTAATCCAGGAGAGAAGCAACCTGGAATTAAGTTGAAACTTCCTGACAGTGAGGACAATTAACCCATGGAACTGCTGGCCACCTGAAGCTGTGTGTGCTCCCTCCTTGGAGGTTTTTAAGAAGAAGTTAGACAACCCTTTGTCTGGAACGGCACAGGGTCTCCTGCTCAAGCAGGGGGTTGGACTAGAAGACCTCCACGGTCCCTTTCCAGCTCTGTGATTCTCTTATTCTGAAATAGCCGATGACATCAGTGGCAAATGAACTGAAACAACTAGGCTCTTTTGCTTCGGGAACATTGTGTATGCCTGTGTTTGTGTATGTGTGTGTTGCAATCTGATCTCCAGGCTCTCCAACGCAGGAATTTCAATGAGGAAGAGGATGGCTTTATGTAAATACATTAAAAAAGAAAAAACTTGGCTCCCGACCACGGGAATTCGGAGGCCACGCAGATTAAGTGCCTCTCTTCATCTGATAAATTGTGTTCTTTTTTCCCATTAAGGGAAATGGGAGCCCTTCCAGACGGAGCCTTCGTTCAAATCCGCTGGCTGTCAGTTCGTTTTTGTGCGTGGGCTTTCATAAGTTGGGTTCAAAGAAAAGGGAATTGAGGCTGACCAGCCACGACAGGATTGTAGAGGATGCATAAGAACATTGTTCTTTTTGTCTTTCTGGACGGTCGTGGGCCAAAGAAGAACAAGACCCCTGGAGGAGATTTGGACAGGTTTTGGCTGGACAAGACAGTAACGAGCTGATGGCGAGAACGGTTAATTGGGTGCGGAAGGAAGCTTTCCGAGAAATGCACCCGAATTGCACAGATGATCTCACAACTTTCTCTCTCCAGCCTTCAATTAATCCTCCCCAGGGCCCTTGCCTAGATATTATTAATAATAATAATAATAATGATGATGATGATGATGATGATGATGATGATGATGATGATGATAATATTGTGATTGATTGTGATTGGAGCCCTTGGAGCAAGACCTAGGGGGCTGCCTCGCTATGGGGAGGTTCTAGGTTTGCCGGACTTCAGCATTCTGACTCTACAAAGGGCCTGCTTGGAACAGTTTCTGTCCTCCGACGTTAACTTGACAGTTCCTAGGTCCTTGGTTAGGACTCGAGCTGTTGAGCTACCAACCAGCCCCAAAGGGTGTGAATCTCACCAAAGATTAACCACAATATAATAATAATAATAATAATAATGATAATAATAATAATAATAATAATAATAATAATAATAATAATAATAATAATAATAATAATAATAATAATGAAAAAAGTATGGTTCATTGACATTGCAATACCTGGTGATCCAGAAGTTAGGGAAGCTTCACCCCATTTTCAAGAAGAGACTGAATGGGCCATCTGTCAAAAGTGGTGCAGGGTCTCCTGCTTGGGCAGAGGCTGAACTAGATGACCTCCAAGGTCCCTCCCAACTCTATTAATCTGAATCTGATTAGGAAGCTGGAGGCTAAAAGATACGAAGAATGGTTGCAGGAACTGGGCCAGGCTAGTCTAGGGAAGAGAAGGACCAGGGGAGACAGGAGAGCATCTTCCAATATTGCAGGGGCTGCCCCAGAGAGGAGGAAGGGGGTCAAGCTATTCTCCAAAGCACAAGAAAGAGAAAGAGAGAAAGGAAGGAAGGAAGGAAGATGGGAGGGAAGGAAGGAAGGAAGGAAGGAAGGAAGGAAGGAAGGAAGGAAGGAAGGAAGGGGGAGAGAGGAATGGAAGGAAGGAAAAAATAATGAAAAAAAAAAAGAGAGGCATGGCTAGTCTAGGGAAGAGAAGGACCAGGGGAGACAGGAGAGCATCTTCCAATAGTTGAGGGGCTGCCCCAGAGAGGAGGAAGGGGGTCAACCTATTCTCCAAAGCGCAAGAAAGAGAAAGAGAGAAAGGAAGGAAGGAAGGAAGATGGGAGGGAGGGAAGGAAGGAAGGAAGGAAGGAAGGAAGGAAGGGTGAGAGAGGGATGGAAGGAAGGAAAAAATAATGAAAAAAGAAAAAAGAGAGGTATGGCTAGTCTAGGGAAGAGAAGGACCAGGGGAGACAGGAGAGCATCTTCCAATACTTGAGGGGCTGCCCCAGAGAGGAGGAAGGGGGACCAGCTATTCTCCAAAGCCCCCAAAGACCAGAGAAGGAAGAATGGATGGAAACTGACCAAGGAGAGATTCCACCTGGAAATAAGGAGGAATTTCCTGACAGGGAGAACCATGAAGTGTAGGAATAGCAATGGACCAAAGGCATGGTCGAAGAACCCGTCCAAGACCGAGTGGCTGTGGCTTCCGGCATCCCGGTACAACCAGTTTTCTCCATCACTGGCCATAGGGGACGAACATCTAGCCCCTGTGGATGGGGCACGCAACTTGGGCGTCCTCCTGGATACCCAGCTGTCCATGGAAGATCAAGTGACGGCCGTGGCCAGGAGGGCGTTCTACCAGGTTCGCCTGGTACGTCAGTTGCGTCCCCTATTGGACCGGGATGCCCTTCGCACAGTCACTCATGCCCTCGTGACATCCCGTCTAGACTACTGCAATGCTCTCTACATGGGGCTTCCCTTGAGGTGCATCCGAAGACTGCAGCTAGTCCAGAATGCAGCCGCGCGGGTGATTATGGGAGCCCCCAGGCACTCCCACATAACACCGCTCACATATTGTATCCCAGTGTGGGATGCTGGTTTAACCGTTGCGGAGAGGAAGGCCCTACAGAGAGGGATCCATTCGGCACAAGAAACCATCGGTTGCCCTCTGACATCACTGGATCACATCGCCAGATCTCGCTGCTTTAGCAGAGCAAGGAAGATTCTCGTAGATGATTCACACCCTGGTTGGGATCTCTTGGCACTTCTACCATCAGGCAGGAGATATCAAAGTAGAGCCAGCCGAACAAACAGGTTTAAAGATAACTTCTATCCTTGGGCTGCGAGACTTTTAAATTCAACCACAATCCCTCCATGCCCAGGCTAGTTTTTTCTTTTTTCTTTTCTCTCTTTTTCTTTTGTTTCTGTTCTAATTTTGCACCAGTGAAGCTAAAACCAATTTCATTGCAATTTTAGTACAATGACAATAAAGATGATGATGATGATTATTCTGTAATCCTGGATTGCTTTTGTCTTGAGGTGGTCAGCCAGAGGAACACCCCCCGCGAGAGATCCAGACTTCGGACACAGTAGAGAAAGAGATGGAAAAGAAGGAAGGAGTCTCTTTGCTCAGGGCTGAAGTTTCTCCCCAGCCCAAGGCCAACTTCGCCACGCAATCCCCGTCCGACTCCCGGACTCTGCTGTACCCCCAACGTTACGCCGATTCCTATGACTCCAAGAAGTATTTTGTGACGAGGGTGAGTCAACTCAGCCGCTTTGGGAGGGGGGTCTCCATGGGGTTGGCAAGGGGGTCATGACAGGCCCCCTCACTCGGTTGGCTTCCTGAGCAAGCACGAAAGATCTTCCTTGGGACAGGATGTATGCATGAAACCATGTGTTAATGCCACTTTAAAATCTCTTGGGAAGGCCACACTTGGAATATTTCTATCCACTTTTGATTGTTAAAAACCATGGGGAGGCTCTAGAAAGAGCGCAGGGGAGAGCAACAGTTGGTTAGAGACAGGTGGGGACCCCTAGAAGGCTGGAGGAACAGAGGAGGGGACGTAGGAGGAATCCAAAATCACATCGTGGCTTTGACCATCTTCCTCTTCCTCCTCTCCCTTTTTAGCCAGGAGCCTTCGATCAAGCCATGGAGGACCTCAAGACCTACCTGGCAGCGAACAAGGGAGAGGCGGCCCAGAGCTTCTGGCTACTCACTGAGTAAGCTCTACGGAGGTCTTGTCGTTGTTTGTGCTTCTCTGCGACCACAGGCTAAATCAGGACCCAGGAAGGTAGTCTAGCAATTATGGACATAAGCCAGGATAGAAAGAAACACACATGACCATTTCATGACCTTTTCTGCAATGGTTATAAGGTCAAGGTGGAGTCGTTAAGAGAATTCACTCTTTGCCATGGGCCTATTTCTCTGAAATGGTCTAGGGCAGGGGTCTCCAACCTTTGCAACTTTAAGTCTGAAGGACTTCAGCTCCCAGACTTCTCCAGCCAGCAAAGCTTATTATGTGTATACCCACATAGCAAAGCTGGCTGGAGAAGCCTGGGAGCTGAAGTCCTTCAGACTTAAAGTTGCAAAGGTTGGAGACCCCTGCTCTAAAGCAAAGCTGGCTGGAGAAGTCTGGGAGCTGAAGTCCTTCAGACTTAAAGTTGCAAAGGTTGGAGACCCCTGCTTTAATACAATACAATACAATACAATGCAATACAATACAATACAATACAATACAATACAATACAATACAATACAATACAATACAATACAATACAATACAATACAATACAATACAATACAATACAATACAATACAATAGCAGAGTTGGAAGGGACCTTGTAGGTCTTCTAGTCCAACCCCCTGCGTGGGCAGGAACCTTATACCATTTCAGACAAATGGCTATCTAACATCTTCTTAAAGACTTCCAGGGTTGGGGCATTCACAACTTCTGGAGGCAAGCTGTTCCAGAGGTTAATTGTTCTAACTGTCAGGAGCAACCTTTAAAGCAAAGCTGGCTGGAGAATTCTGGGAGCTGACGTCCTTCAGACTTAAAGTTGCAAAGGTTGGAGACCCCTGGTCTAGGGTCTCCTGCCTGAGCAGGGGGATGGACTAGAAGACCTCCAAGGTCCCTTCCCGCTCTGTTCTGATTCTGAAATGCTGGTTGGTTGTTCAGCCTTTGAAATGCAGTCCTGTGATCATCGAGGAATCTGTAGCTCCATACAATTGATAAGTCGCCAGCCATAAGTCAAGGACTTCGTGCACAGGTAGTCCTCGACTTTATGACCGTTCGTTTAGTGAACGTTTGAAGTTGCAACGGCACGGAGAAAAAGGAACTTATGGCTGTTTTTCGCCTTTGTGACTGTTGCAGCATCCAAATTTGGAGGCTTTGGCAACTGACTCATACTTACGACGGTCGCCTTGTCCTGGGGTCTTTGGATCCCCTTATGTGACCAGCCGTGGGGAAGTCAGATCCACTTAACAGCCATGTTCCCTTTGCAGGGATTCGCTTAACAACGGTAGCAAGGAAGGGCGTAAAATGGGGCTAAAGCTCACTTGTCTCACTTAGCAACGGGAATCCTGGGGCTCGGTGGTGGTTGCAATTCGAGGGCAGCCCGTAGTAACCGAATAATGAATGGTAACAATTATAAATGTCCTGAATTATAAATGTCCTGAACACTGAGCCAGCCGTGTGCAGCAGCTGCCAAAAAAGCCAACCCAGTTCTAGGCTGCATCAACAGAGGGATGGAATCCAGATCACGTGAAGTGTTAATGCCATTGTATAGTGCCTTGGGAAGGCCACACTTGGAATACTGCATACAGTTTTGGTCGCCACGATGTAGAAAAGACGTGGAGACTCTGGAAAGAGTGCAAAGAAGAGCAACCAAGATGATCAGGGGACTGGAGGCTAAAACATATGAAGAACGGCTGCAGGAGCTGGGTATGTCTAGTTTGATGAAGAGAAGGACCAGGGGAGACATGATAGCAGTCTTCCGATATCTCAGAGGGTGCCACAAAGAAGAGGGAGCCAAACTATTCTCCAAGGCACCTGGGGGCAGGACAAGGAGCAATGGGTGGAAACTAATCCAGGAGAGAAGCAACTTAGAACTAAGGAGAAATTTCCTGACAGTTAGAACAATTAACCTCTGGAACAGAAGTTGCCTCTAGAAGTTGTGAATGCCCCAACCCTGGAAGTCTTTAAGAAGATGTTAGACAGCCATTTGTCTGAAATGGTATAAGGTTCCTGCCCACGCAGGGGGTTGGACTAGAAGACCTACAAGGTCCCTTCCAACTCTGCTATTGTATTGTAACTCCATAGGTATTCTGGAAATGAACCAAAGGGATGAATTTGGCGCATGGATTAAGGAGATAGCAGGAAGGGCACCTCTGACTCTGGGATGGCCAAACTATGGCATCCGTGCCAGAGGTGGCATGCAGAACCCTTCATGTGGCCACATGCACCGTCACAAGCTAGGCTCTTCTAGTTTCGGTGTGCTTCTTCATGTGACCAGGCCAGCTGGTCTTCGGGGGCACCAGAGTGACAAAAATGCCCTGAAAAATGCCCCCAAAAACCAGGTCATTTTTTCAGGCCCTTTTGAGGCTGTTTTGGAGCCATTTTCAAGCCATTTGTGACCCCAAACATGGCTGGAACATGGCCTAAAAACAGCCCCCCAAACACTCTGAAATTTCCCCAAAGTGTGGCCTGAAAAGGGCCCATAAATGACCTGAAAACAACCTGAAAAACGCACCAAAACATCCCAAGACCAGCCAATCGTGTGCTGGCCAGCTGGTCTTCGGGTTTCCAGTGCTCCAGCGCACGTGAAGCCCAGCTGACCAGAAGCCTGAAGACCAGCTGGCCAGCGCACGCATGCCTGGGGACACGAGGCTATTTTGCTTTCCTTCCTTCCTTCTTTTCCTTCCTTTATCCTTCCTTCCCTTATGCATCCATCCTTCCTTCTTTCCGATTTCTTCCCTTCCTTCCTTCCTTCCTTCCTTCCTTCCTTCCTTCCTTCCTTCCTTCCTTCCTTCCTTCCTTCCTTCATGGTGTAGTGGTTAGAATGCAGAATTGCAGGCTGACTCTGCCCACAGCCAGGAGTTCGATCCTGACCGGCTCAAGGTTGAGTCATCCTTGCGTCCTTCTGAGGTCAGTAAAATGAGGACCCAGATTGTTTGGGGGGCAAGAGGCTGACTCTGTAAACTGCTTAGGGAGGGCTGGAAAAGCACCGTGAAGCGGTATATAAGTGCTATTGCTATTTTGCTTTCCTTCCTTCCTTCTTTTCCTTCCTTTATCCTTCCTTCCCTTATGCATCCATCCTTCCTTCTTTCTGATTTCTTTCCTCCTTCCTTCCTTCCTTCCTTCCTTCCTTCCTTCCTTCCTTCCTTCCTTCCTTCCTTCCTTCCTTCCTTCCTTGATGGCGTAGTGGTTAGAATGCAGAATTGCAGGCTAATTCTGCCCACAGCCAGGAGTTCGATCCTGACCGGCTCAAGGTTGACTCATCCATGCGTCCTTCTGAGGTCGGTAAAATGAGGACCCAGATTGTTTGGGGAGCCAGAGGCCGGCTCTGTAAACAAGCATTCCAGTTTGGCCACTTGGTGCCAAAATGGTTTGTCCTCCGTGTCCTTCCTTGATAGCCCCAAAGGTGGTTTTTCTTTCTTTCCAAAACAACTGGATTTTCTTGGGTTTCCCCCCCCCCCCCCCTTGTAAACATTTTGCTTCTCCTCCAAGAACCAGAAGAAGAACTGCACCGTAGAGGCTTCAGGGCTGAGAAAAATGTTTTCAAGGGAAAAAATAAAACACGAAAGAAAGTCCATTTACCTTTTGGAAAAAGCTCCTTGGGGACAACCGTGACCTCAAGGACGGAGAATCTCCATGGACGTGAATCGCAGTGTTGATTGCACCGATACAAACAGACCCACAGATACACAAACCTGTTTTGTTCAGCTTGTAAACGTGAAGGGCTGGTGGTGGTGGTGGTGGTGGGGAATATGGGCGATTTATTTAATGCCTGCTTCGGAGTCTTCCTCCCTGCTCTTCTTTTAGTGGGTTTCTTCCCCATTCTCTCCTTTACTCGACAATTAAATTCTGCCTTCTTTGGGGACGTTTGTTTAATGTTGTTATTGTAGTTGCTGTGATGAATAGAATCACGCCTTGCATCCTAATCGTCCCTAAAACCGCCTTACGCTCAAGTAGGAAAAAAATTTTTAAATTGAATTTCAACATTTGCCTCCTCTAGGGGCTGCTCAAAACAGTCACTTTGCAGAAATTATTTAATTGTCAATTCCCGCAAGCTCAAACGTTATTATATATATGAAACAGCAGAGAATTTCTTTAATAAAAGTTGGTTGCAGGCTGAGTGAAGAGATTTCTTTTCCTGTGCCGCCACCTGGAGGACGCAAAGAGAACTGCAACCCCTAGCTCTCTTTCAATTGGCCTTCCTATTTGGAGGCCAACTTTTAAGATGCGAGGACTTCAACTCCCAGAATCCCCTTGCGAGCTGGGGAATTCTGGGAGTTGAAGTCCGTGCGTCGTAAAGTGAGGTTGGAAAACCCTTTTTAAAATCCTTGTTCTGATGATAAATGATGATGAGTCCCGGAAGGGAGACGGGCGGTATAGAAATTTAACAAATTAAATTAAATTAAATTAAATAAAGCGTTCCCTTCTCATCCTGCAATTGTTTTCTTCTCTTTTTCCTATTTTAAGCTTCTTTGCACAGTCAAAAAAAATGTTTCGCCATTTTGACTGTTTGTGCCATTTTTTCCTGTACTATTAAATTCAATCTATATTTTATTAAATCCCTTTTCTCTTTTATTTTGGTTTTGGTTTTTTTTTTTCCCTGTGGATCTGTCTGTAGGTCTAACTCTAGCCCTTTGAGCTCATCTTGTAGTATATTTTGCTGCTGTTTCTTTTTCTTGTTTCTTCTTGCTATATATACACAATACAAATAGCAGAGTTGGCAGGGACCTTGGAGGTCTTCTAGTCCAACCCCCTGCCTAGGCAGGAAGCCCTACACCGTTTCAGACAAATGGCTCTCCAGCATCTTCTTAAAGACTTGCAGTGTTGTGGCATTCACAACTTCTGGAGGCAACTTCTGTCCCACTGGTTAATTGTTCTCACTGCCAGGAAACTCCTCCTCAGTTCTAAGTTGCTTCTCTCCTGGATTAGTTTCCACCCATTGCTTCTTGTTCTGCCCTCAGGTGCCTTGGAGAATAGCTTGACTCCCTCTCCTTTGGGGCAACCCCTTTGAGATATTAGAACGCTGCTATCATGTTATCATGTTATTGCTAGTCCTCGGATATATGCTTTTGCCATATCCCACACATTTTGAAGTGACGTTAGGGTTGATTCATATACTCCTTCAGTACATAAGAACCTAAGAACAGCCTTGCTGGAACAAGCCACAGCCCATCCAGTCCAGCCTTCTGTCTCCCACAGTGGCTCCCCATTGGCTTCAGGGTCTTCCCAAGCAGATGTCTTCACCTGCTTGTGATTCCCTGCAAATGGCCTTGAGAGACATCCTGCCTCTCTCTCCATCCCGGAGGGTGTCCTTAGGCATCCCTCATGATAGCCATGGATACCCTTGTTCTCCATGAACGCCTCTCATCCTTCCTTAAAGGTGTCGAGGCTGACAGCTGTCACCACTTCTTCTGGCAGGGAGTTCCATAGACCAGGGATCCTCTGGGTGGAAAAGTATTTCCTCTTATTTGTTGGAGGTCTGGCTTCCAAAAGTTTCATGGAGGGCCCCCTAGTTTTAGTAGTAACCTGAGTTTCTCCCTGGGCAGAGAGATGGGGGATCTGAATTGCCCAGAGTCTTTAACAGATTAACCAGAGTTGGAAGGGACCTTGCAGGTCATCTAGTCCAACCCTCTGTGCCCAAGCAGGAGACCCTACATCTGCCTCTACTTAGGATTGAACTCACAACCTTTAACAGATTAACAAGAGTTGGAAGGGACCTTGCAGGTCTTCTAGTCCAACCTCCTGCCCAAGCAGGAAACCCTACATCTGCCTCTACCTGGGATCGAACTCACCACCTCCTGATTGGGAGGCGAGAACTCCACCTCTAGGCCACAGCAGCTATCTTCTTGTTATTAGTTCTTCCTGTGATTCCTCCCAGGGTCGACCACTGGAACATCGAGAAAGAGAGGATTGTGGTGCTCACTGACGCTGCCCTTCTGGTGTGCAAATATGACTTCATCATGCTCAAATGCCTGGAGCTCCAGAGAATCCCCCTGGGCTACATCGAGAAGATCTCCACGGGCCCCTTTGCATTTCCAGATAAGTCCTTGGACAAGTGAGTTCCCCTGGCTCATCTTTTCTTTTTTTGCACTTTTTTTGCACGCTTTCTACTGTGGAAAAATGGGATTGTATGGAGTTGGGTGATGGGTAGCCATAATAACATTCTTCTTAGAAAGCCAAGGTCATCTTTCTCTCTGTACCTGGACGGATCTGGATGGGAGGAATCTGTCTTTGTGGCAGTGGATGATTGGACCATGGGATGGACTGGTGGGTGTGGGTGTGGGGGCAAGATCTTGAACTTTCAACTGGGGGGGGGGGACCGGGAAGCTTCCAGATTCGGGTTTCTCTAGATGTGCCAACATGGCTCTCTTCATCAATTGGAACTTTGAGGAATCCTTTGCCTTGGATTCTGATTTAATTTTGGATGCCGTTTGGAACCCGGACATATCGGTGATGAGGGAAGGGATCTAGTAGCTTTCCAAGGGTAGGTGCACTTCAACCGTCAAGATGAATAATATGAAAGGGCCATGTTGTTAGCCAGCTGGGTAGGATCTTGTGGCAGAAACTTCCGAGAGAACATTTAGTGCAATCCCAAAGATGCTTTCCCAAAAGGCTAACTGGACTTTTTGGGTTAGGCAAGAAAAATGCCCAGGTACAGGATAGGTGGCACCTTGCTCAATAGGAGCAACTGTGAAAGGGATCTTGGAGTCCTAGTGGACAACCATTGAAATAGGAGCCAGCCGTGGGCAGCAGCTGCCAAAAAAGCCAACACAGTTCTAGGCTGCATCAACAGAGGGAGAGAATCAAGATCACGTGAAGTGTTAATGCCACTGTATAGTGCCTTGGTAAGGCCACACCTGGAATATTTGCATCCAGTTTTGGTCACCACGATGTAGAAAAGATGTGGAGACTCTAGAAAGAGTGCAGAGAAGAGCAACCAAGAGGATGAGGGGACTGGAGGCTAAAACGTATGATGAATGGTTGCAGGAACTGGGTAGGTCTAGTTTAATGAAAAGAAGAGCTATAAATCAGACTAGAGCTGGAAGGGGCCTTGGAGGTCTTCTAGTCCAACCCCTGCTCAAGGCAGGAGCTGGACTAGGTTAATTGTCCTCCCTGTTAGGAAGATTCTCCTTAGTTCCAGGTTGCTTCTCTCCTGGATTAGTTTCCATTCACTATTTCTAGAAATTCTGTTTATATAAAGAACCACATAGAGCAAATAAACAGACACCATGTGCTTTACTGCTGAACTACATTAACTGTAACAGGAAAAAGGAAACTCTAGTTAGAACCAAAGAGCCTAGAGAGCTATAAAGAATAGAGACCATGGCTCCAACCTAGTAAACACTGCCATCTACTGGCTAAATACTACTGCAATTGTTGCATAAAAATACATTCTAACAATAATTTCCAACACAATTCCCAAGGCTCTTGTCTTGCCTTCTGATGTAGAGAATAGCTTGACTCCCTCTTCTTTGGGGCAACCCCTCAGATATCGGAAGGCTGCTATCCTGTCTCCCCTGGTCCTTCTCTTCATTAAACAAGACCTACCCAGTTCCTGCAACCGTTCTTCATATGTTTTAGTCTCCAGTCCCCTCATCCTCTTTGTTGCTCTTCTCTGCACTCTTTAGAATACAATAGCAGAGTTGGAAGGGACCTCAGTGGTCTTCTAGTCCAACTCCCTGCCTAGGCAGAAAGCCCTACACCATTTCAGACAAATGGATTTCCAATCTCTTCTTAAAGACTTCCAGTGTTGGAGTCTTTACAACTTCTGGAGGCAACTTCTGTTCCACTGACTAATTGTTCTGTCAGGAAGTTTCTCCTCAGTTCTAAGTTGCTTCTCTCCTTGATTAGTTTCCACCCGTTGCTTCTTGTCCTGCCCTCAGGTGCTTTGGAGAATAGCTTGACTCCCTCTTCTTTATGGCAACCCTTGAGATATTGGAAGGCTGCTATCATGTCTCCCCTGGTCCTTCTCTTCATCAAACTAGACATCCCCAGTTCCTGCAACCGTTCTTCCTGTGTTTTAGTCTCTAGTCCCCTAATCCTCTTGGTTGCTCTTCTCTGCACTTTCTCCAAAGTCTCCACATCTTTTTCGTAATGTGGTGGCCAAAACAGGATGCTGGATTCCAGGTGTGGCCTCACTAAGGTTTTATAAAAGGTAAACGTTTCCCTTGGACATGTGCACTAGCTGTTCCCAGCTCTAGGGGGCGTTGCTCATCTCCCTTTCAAAGCCAAAGAGTCAGCGCTGTCCGAAGACGTCTCCATGGTCATGTGGCCGGCATGATTCAATGCCGAAGGTGCATGGAACGCTGTTCCCTCCCACCAAAGGTGGTTCCTGTTTTTCTACTTGCATTTTTTACGTGCTTCCAAAATACTAGGTTGGCAGAAGCTGGGACAAGCCATGGGAGCTCACTCCATTACGCAGGTGCTAGGGATTCGAACTGCTGAACTGCCGGCTTTTCTGATCGACAAGCTCAGCCTCTCAGCCACTTCCTTCTTGATCAGGGGGTTGGACTAGAAGACCTCCAAGGTCCCTTCCATCTCTGTTATTCTGCTTTCCTTCCTTCCTTCCTTCCTTCCTTCCTTCCTTCCTTCCTTCCTTCCTTCCTTCCTTCCTTCCTTTCTTCTTGGGCAGGGGGGTTGGACTAGAAGACCTGCAAGGTCCCTTCCATCTCTGTTATTCTGCTTTCCTTCCTTCCTTCCTTCCTTCCTTCCTTCCTTCCTTCCTTCCTTCCTTCCTTCCTTCCTTCCTTCCTTCCTCCTACCTACCTACCTACCTACCTACCTACCTACCTACCTACCTACCTACCTACCTGGGCAGGGGGTTGGACTAGAAGACCTCCAAGATCATTTCCAACTCTGTTATTCTGCTATCCTTCCTTCCTTCCTTCCTTCCTTCCTTCCTTCCTTCCTTCCTTCCTTCCTTCCTCCCTCCCTCCCTCCCTCCCTCCCTCCTTCCTTCCTTCCTTCCTTCCTTCATCCTTCCTTCTTGGGCAGTGGGTTGGACTAGAAGACCTCCAACGTCCTTTCCAACTCTGTTATTCTGCTATCCTTCCTTCCTTCCTTCCTTCCTTCCTTCCTTCCTTCCTTCCTTCCTTCCTTCCTTCCTTCCTTCTTGAGCAGGGGGTTGGACTAGAAGACCTCCAAGGTCCCTTCCAACCCTGCTATTCCGCATTGGAGGCAGGAGGGTGGCATGGAAGCTGCTTGCCAAGCGTTCCCTCCATCCTTCAGCAGATGGCACTCTTCTCCCTGGAGAGGACAGGCTGACCTCCTCAGCAGGAACTCGCTGTGTGTCCAAGAGCGAAGAATCCCAGCCAACTTTTAATGCCCATGTCCCAGTTCACCTTGTTCGCCCCAGAGAGAGAGAGAGAGAGAAAAACCGAGAAAGCACATGACCTTCCAAAGCTGGGTGGCATCTCCAAGTTGGAAGGGACGTGGCCTTCTTGGTCTGAGGCCACCTAAAACTTCCATTCATGCCTTCTTCTGTGGCAACCATCCCTGGTCTCCTCTCCTGTTGCATTGCAAGAGATCCAGGACGCTCTGGTTTCAAGAGTGTTGATATTCATGGACATTTTCTGGCAGTGCAGCTTTTGACCTCAGCCAGCCTCACTTCCGAGATTTGCCGGATGGCTGACCAATTTAGGAACTTGTGCTTAAAGGCCGGGAGGTGTTCACCTCCCTCCAAGGGACCTTGGAGGTCTTCTAGTCCAGCCCCCTGCCTAGGCAGGAAGCCCTATACCGTTTCAGACAAATGGCTATCCAACATCTTCTTGAAGACTTGCAGTGTTTGAGAATTCACAACTTCTGGAGGCCAATTTCTGTTCTACTGATTCATTGTTCTCACTGTCAGGAAATTCCTCCTCAGTTCTAAGTTGCTTCTCTCCTGGATTAGTTTCCACCCATTGCTTCTTGTTCTGCCCTCAGGTGCCTTGGAGAATAGCTTGACTGCCTCTTCTCTTGGGCAAACCCTCACAATAACAGAATAGGCAGAATAACAGAGTTGGAAGGGACTTTGGAGGTCTTCTAGTCCAGCCCCTTGATCAAGCAGGAGAGCCTTAGAGAATACCAGAGTTGGAAGGGACCTTGGGAGGTCTTCTAGTCCAGCCCCCTTGCTCAAGCAGGAGAGCCTTGCAGAATAACAGAGCTGGAAGGGACCTTGGAGGTCTTCTAGTCCAGCCCCCTTGCTCAAGCAGGAGAGCCTTAGAGAATAACAGAGTTAGAAGGGACCTTGGAGGTCTTCTAGTCCAACCCCCTTGCTCAAGCAGGAGAGCCTTACAGAATAACAGAGCTGGAAGGGACCTTGGAGGTCTTCTAGTCCAGCCCCCTGCCTAGGCAGGAAGCCCTATACCATTTCAGACAAATGGCTATCCAACATCTTCTTGAAGACTTGCAGTGTTTGAGAATTCACAACTTCTGGAGGCAACTTCTGTTCCACTGATTAATTGTTCTCTACTGTCAGGAAATTCCTCCTCAGTTCTAAGTTGCTTCTCTCCTGGATTAGTTTCCACCCATTGCTTCTTGTCCTGCCCTCAGGTGCCTTGGAGAATAGCTTGACTCCCTCTTCTTTGGGGCAACCCCTGAGATAGTGGAAGACTGCTATCATGTCTCCCCTGGTCCTTCTTTCCATTAACTAGACCTATCCAGTTCCTGCAACCGTTCTTCCTATGTTTTAGCCTCCAGTCCCCTAATCCTCTTGGTTGCTCTTCTCTGCACTCTTTAGAATACAATAAGAGTTGGAAGGGACCTTGCAGGTCTTCTAGTCCAGCCCCCTGCTCAAGCAGGAGACCCTACCATTTTAGTCTCTGCCTACAGGAATCCAACCCCTGGCTAGGCAGGAACCTTATACCACTTCAGACAAATGGCTATCCAACATCTTCTGAAAGACTTCCAGTGTTGGGGCATTCCAGCTTCTGGAGGCAACTTCTGTTCCACTGATTATTTGTTCTCCACTGTCAGGAAATTTCTCCTTAGTTCTAAGTTGCTTCTCTCCTTGATTAGTTTCCACCTATTGCTTCTTGTCCTGCCCTCGGGTGCCTTGGAGAATAGCTTGACTCCCTCTTCTTTGGGGCAACCCCTGAGATATTGGAAGACTGCTATAATAATAATAATATTTATTGTCATTGTGATAATATTGTAATATCATGTCTCCCCTGGTCCTTCTTCCATTAAACTAGACCTGCCCAGTTCCTGCAACCATTTTTTCCTATGTTTTAGCCAGGTTTGTTTTACTGGACAGACTAACAGAGTTGGAAGGGACCTTGGAGGTCTTTTAGTCCAACTTCCTCTCCAAAGTAGGTGACCATATATACCATTTCTAGACAAATGGCTCTTTCTTAGAAAGCTCCAGTAATGGAGCACCCACAACCTCTGGTGGCAAGCTGGTTCCACGGGTGAATTGTCTTAACAATCTGAAAAAAAACCAACCCATGGAACAGAAGTTGCCTTCCGAAGTTGTGGGAGCTTCATCCCTGGAGGCTTCCAAGAAGAGCCTGGGCTGCCTTCGGTCAGGAATGGTGTAGGGTCTCCTCCTTGGGCAGGGGGTGGGGTTGGACTATGCTACTCTGTTTAAGTCTTCTTAAAAATCTCCCGTGATGCTTCTGAAGAACCGAGGGATTCATCCACCAAACAGGTGAAGTTCGCTCAAGCTGAAACGTCTGGGATTTCTCGGTGGCTTAGGATAAATTGCTAGCTCCAACTCTTTGGAGAGTCTATCCCTGAAGGGATGGGGCAGAAGGGTTCTTCAAGGGCATCCAGCTCAGCCCCTTGGCTTAGTACCACATAGAGGAGAATATTTGTAAAGCAGAATTGAAATGATGGTTCCTTCATGGTCTCTGAGCTGGGTGGTTCTCTTGCCGTTGTTTCTTGACCTAACTGGGTAACATCAGTGAGTAGCCCTGCTGGTGTTCCCTAGTTTGGGTAATGACACATTTGGAAGAAAATAACCAAACTCAGAGAGCCACCAAGGACCCCACAGTTCCTCCTCCTCCTCCTCCTCCTCCTCCTCCTCCTCCTCCTCCTCCTCCTCCTCCTCCTTCCTCCTCCTCCCTCCTCCTCTTCCTCTCCTCCTCCTCCTCCTTCTCCTTCTTCTCCTC